>JAWNOX010000053.1:7430000-7687500 GCA_035045555.1 Drosophila fulvimacula | reverse complement strand
AATTAAAATCCACATCAAACAATAAGCGGGCACGTAGCTGAACCATCAACTACTTCAAAATTGGCACAACAATAACAACAATGCGCCAATGCTCGCATTCAGACTCGCACTCACACACTCACACTCACACCCACTCGTATTCATACGGCAATTTGCCAGGTTGCCCTCGCGGCTATTGTGGGTGGTTGATTCCGTTACTCTCGGCTCGTGCCTGGGCTTAAATCTCGCCCAAAAAGAAAGCGCACACGTGTCCAGCGGGCGACAAACTTGTTGCCCTCCTGCACCGCTTCACACGCCACACTCAAACCTAGTCACCCACTCAGCCACCCACCCACACATGCACACTCAAGATCTCTGCGTTAAGTTAAAAGTGATGTCCTTGTCTTCTTTTCGTCAAGCCTTACTCCGCTTGCCGCTTAGTCCGAGACACATAACATAACCAAGAGCTTGCCGCAGTCCGATATGCGCTTAAGCTGCCCAAAGCTGTTGCCTTTCAATACTCGAGCACATGCACATGAAGATGTTCTCATAGATAGCTTTAACTCTTTCCTAATTAATCAAACTGCGTATTGAAATATTTAAGATTAAATATTTTTTTAAATTACTAAATTATTTAACTTCAAAATTATAATTATTCTCAAGTTTGGGTCACAAAAAATGCATTTTTTACACTTTATGTATGTATGATATATATATATTATATTAGGTAATATTTTTCTTAAAATAAATCTATTTTGAGGCCTTTAAAACCAAATTTTTATCTGAAATTAATCGATTAATTTACATATTATATATTAATTTTTTTTGGTGATCCATTTTTCCAAAAAAGAAAAGATAGAAAATCATATCTTAATTTATTTTAAGAAGGTGTCAACAGAGCCGCACCGTGGGTCAATAAAATTAAATTATTTAATTTCAAAATTATAATTATTCTCAAGTCTGGATAAAAATGCTTTTTTTACATTATATGTATGTATTATATATATTTTTTGTATATGTTAATATTTTTCTTAAAATAAATCTATTTTGAGGCCTTTAAAACAAAATATTTAACTGAAATTAATCGATTAAATATTACATTTTTCGGTGACCCATTTTTCCAAAAAAAAATTTTAAAAATAAAAAAAAAATGATATAAAATCCTATCTTAATTTATTTTAAGAAGCCGCACTGTCGCTTAATAAAATTATCAATATATTTCACTTTAAGTAAATAAAACCTAAAAAAAAAATATATTTTTTAAATAAGCAAAAATTTTGAGAGTTAAATTTTTTTATTTTCAAACGAAATTATAAAACTAAGAAAAAAAGCATAAAACGTATTACAACATTTTGCAAGCCTAAAATGATTTTCAATAGCAATTTATAAAATTATTTCTTAATTTTAATTTAAAATTATTCTTATTTTTTAACAAATTTTGAACTCAATTAAATTGCTTTCCGTAGACATAAACCTGTTGAATCAAAATGTGCCACACACCTGACATAAAAAATCTTTTTCCACACCGAATTAAATTAAAATATGATAAAAAAAAAATAATAAAAATTTTTCAGTGCAAATCCAATTTTAATTTGAATTTCTCAAAATATGATTTTTAATATATATATATTTATTTATCTGTAAATCCAGATATTTGCTTAAAATTGATCATAAATAATTTTTTTTATTTTCTATATTTTCTGCATATTTATTTCAAGTCAAATTATTTTATTTAAGGATCTTTTCAGTTTATGCTACTCATGTAAAATGTATGGCAGAGTACAGAAATTATGGCCTGGTCGTGGAGTAGGCCTAGTGCTTGGCCAGTTGGCTATTCAGGGGTAACGAGAGCCACGTTTGACTAGCTTTGTCTACTAAGGGCAACGAGTCAACTGGCGTGGTGAAGGTGGTCGGGCGCTGAGGCAGCTATGCGGGGAATGCCTGTAAGCCAATTAATGCGTCAACTTATTAGTTTGTGCCCGGCACTCAGTGAGGGGCGCAGGCGAGGCCGAGGCAGACTCTGGATGCTGTTTATCGAACGCAGAACGCAGCTGTGGCTCATGCCATTCCGCGTGCTTTGTCAGTGGGTGCAAAAAAAATTGAAAAGCCCATCGGGTTTGGATGCTGTGGGGGTGCTGCTCCTTTGTACGTGTGTGTGTGTGTGTGTGTGTATGTGTGTGTGCGGAAATGGTAGAAGAAGAATGCGAGCTGGCGGTGGCAGTGGCTTCATTATTAAAATAATGCCACAATGCCCAGCCTGGCCAAACTAACAACCACGAGAACATGCACAGAGATCACATCAAAGCGGGGTTCGTGGACCAGCTATTCGAGCACGGTGGCTGTGTTTTGTGGCCAATGCGGCACCCTCTGCCAGCACAAGCAAAAAACGGGTCAGGACGAAAGGGGGCGATGGCGGGCGACGGCAATCGGAATGAATGCGAAATGCGTTAAGGAGCAGCGGCACAGCTTGGGCCAGGGCCAGGGCCACGGCCAGGGCGCAGCCGTTCGATTTCTCAGGATGCTGCTCCTGTGGGCCCACACAAGAGGACATCGAGGACATGGAGTGCAATTAATGTTAATGTTGAGATATTTATGATGCAACCCCCTTACGCTTTTTTCTCTGCCTTCTTTGTTAAGGGGGTGTGGGCCACCCTTTGGCTGAATATTTGCGTATGGGCTTCAAGCGTAATTTAAATAACCCCGGCCCCCGGTGGCCGTGATCACGGTCCACCCTCGATTGACGTTACCATGGCCACAAAACAACATTTCAATTTCTGTCAAATAGTTTCGTATTGTCGACAGACTCAGCAGCAGCAGCAGCGGCAGCAACTTCGGCAGGAGCGTTTCGAGGATTTGTCAAATCAAAAACTTATGTTACAGCTGGATTAAAATTATACATGTCACTGGCTGCTGACTGCCGGCGACTCCTCAGTCGAGGCAGCAGCTGAGCCTGTCTGCTTGTCAGTCACTGCCACGTCGCTGCCGCTGTTGTTGCTGCTGATTTAACGCATCAGCGCGCCAAATAAAACTTTCAAATGAACAGTTAAATGCGCGCTAATAGGGGTTCAGATTTCAGCAACTTTAGCCCTCAACAAGAGAGAGATTCCCTCACCGCTCACCGCTCGCCGCTCGCCGCTCGCCGCTCACTGCCGATTGCCGTCCCTTGTGCAAGTTTTGTAACCAACCCGACCGGGCTCCTGGCCACACTGAGCCCGCGCTCTATTGTCCTGCCACGGATTGATTGTGACATTAAGTAGGATTTATTTATTTATTTACTCCTTTCTTTGCCGCCTTTTTTTGTTCGGGTTCTTTTTTTCGTTTTTTTGTTTTTTGTTTTTTAATTTCCACACAAGATGCAAATGATGTTTTCAGTTTGTTACACTTTCGCCGCGCTAACTCACGGATCGACTCAGCTCAGCTCAGCTCGGATCGGATCGGATCGGAGCGGATCAGTGCGCTGGGCTCGACTTGGCGCGGGTTGTTTGCCGCAGCTTTTAACGCGTTCTATTTGAGTTGCGCATTAAAATGATTCCATTTTGCAGTTTTTAATGCCTAGGCAAATAATCAATCTGCATATGTTGCTTTTCCTTCGAAATTATTATCAATTTGCAAATGCTTTGGCTTAGCAAATGAGCGAAGCTGCACAGCTGGGCATACCAAGTGTAACCTATTCGTAAGTTTCTAAATTCGTTTTGGTAATTTATTTGTAACTATTTTTAGGCACAACAAGCGTGAATATAATCCAAAATTCAGAATCATTTTATTTTGGCTGAATTGAGAAACTTTTGCCTGAACTATGGGCTGTAGACGGCTGTCCAGCTAGGTCCCAAGAGTATAATAATAATAATACGATATAAATGAATAATAATAATAATAAAATAAAATAATAATAATTAAAAATAAAAATAAAAATAATTAAAATAAAATAAAATTCAATCTTTAATAAATAAATTTAATATTATTTAATATTATATTATTTTATTATTATATTACAAATTATATATTCGCTTTTGTAACATAGTAAAGCTTAGAGCATTCGGTTCCAACTGTTATTTGTTGTTGCCTTAGTTTTAGTTTTATTTATTCTCGATCTGTTCACATATCAATCAGCATAAGAAATGTATGAACTCTGCAAGGTGACAGCTGCTCAGGTAAGCTCCTAAATAAATGCCACCAAAGTAGCACAGCGAACTGTAAAAATCTGCCCAAAATCGACAGCAAATATTCAAACCAAAATAAATGTTAAGCCAGAAGGAAAGCTAGCAATAAAAAAATACCAAAATATCTAGTAGAATATGCATATACTACATATATATATATATATATATATATATATATATATATATATATATATATATATATATATATATATATATATATATATATATATATATATATATATATATATATATATATATGTGTGTGTGTGTGTATATATATATATTTCTTTATATATATAAAATTGTATAGCAAATATCACTAGAGGGAGAAATGGAAGCTTTTCTCTCTACTTTTTGCCGTTCATGGTTTAGTGATTCAATTATTTTTGTGCGCAATTTAGATTTATTGAGTTTACAGTTGACGTTGTTGTTGCTGTCATTGTTGTTGCTGTTGTCGTTGCTGCTGCAGAGATTTGCAACAACAACCTGCATAATCAATACTGAATACCGAAATGCGAACGTGTTGTGAAGTTTGCCATTTGGCAGAAAAGTAAATAAAAATGCATCAATCGCTGTGTGTGAAGCTGCAAGCGTGCTGGGCGATAGAGAGAAGGAGAGAGAGAGAGAGACAGAGAGAGAGAGAGGGGTAGAGAGGGGGCGAAATAGAGACACACAGAGAGGATGCCCCTGGGCCAGTGGCGGGGCATGTGGCATGCGGCAAGCGACAATCGACAATCGGCATGGGGCACGAGTAACGAGAAGCGAATATGGCCGCTAAAAGCTTAACGCTCGACAACAGCAACAACTTCGATGTCGACGTCGACGTCGACAAGCGCTCGTGTGTCACGTGACGCATGCAATTCGCATCCGTTTCCGGTTAAGCACCGTACATAGCGTACGGCACACAACCAAGGTGGGCACACAGCATAGCGGGCTCGGTGGGCGTTGCGGGGCTAACAAATGGCCGAGACGGTGCTGTAGATATTGCACAAAGCGCGCTGCCTGCAGGGTTAAAAATCATTTTAAAACCATAAAAATAAACTCGCGTGTCTGCCAAAGTAAATAAATAGTAAAATAAAAGGCGAAGCACACACACACACACACACACACACACATCGGCACATTGGCGAGTTTATTTCTGTCTATTTGTGTTTTGTTTTAATTTTTGTATAAGCTTCACACATTTTTGTTTTAAAATCCTTTCACTCAACACTTGATGCATGTGCATGGCTCTGTGTGTGTGTGTGTGTGTGTGTGTGTGCGTGCGCGCGCTTAGGCAAAAAATGCAATTTAGAATATTTGCAATTCCCTTTGGCAACAACAAATCTGCCACCGATTACCCGTTTCCGCTTCAGCCCCAGCCTCTCATTCCACTTATTTTCAGGCTCAATGTATAACAAATCAAAAAATACAAAACAAACAAAAAATTGCAAAAATAAATCTGCGCGCATTTTAGAATATTTATTTTGCTAAGCCCCAAACAATCTGCCAAGCAATGATATCATAACATAGCTGTTAAACCCATCACAGCGAACTAGCTTTTATTTGCCGCTCTAAGCGAAGCTTCAAATAATCGAGAAAAGTAATACGAGAGAATTAAATTTCAGCTTCAAGCGAATGAAGTTAATTATATCAGCAATCAAATTTATTGGTATTTCCTAATCAAAAGTGTTGCTATATTTTTCAGCAGAATTTTTAGCTCCAGAATCAGAATTCGCTAGCCAGTTAAGCGTTAAAAAATAATAATAAACTTGAAGCTCTTTAACACGCAGTCATGTGTTTTTTATTTCAAAAATACATTTTTGTTATTAGAAAATATTTCTAAAAAATGGTTTACAATTTGTATATATAAAAAAAAAATACTTTTTTATATCAGTGAAATTTTGTCTTCAAATTTTTTTCAAAGTTTAATGCAATCAGAAAACGAGAATAAATTTTGTAGTCTTCCAATTTTTTAGGTTTTGTCGAGTGTAGTTCGACTTTTTCTCATCTCTGATTTTAAATATAAAACGCAACAAACCCCCTTAAGAAAGACTGGATTCAATAACAACAACGCTGGAAAGATTAGATGATCTGAACTGCACCGGAATCATTATAGAATATAATAACAAAGGATAATGCATAATACATACTAACTTTTAGATGGATCTCTTAAAGGCCTTAAAGGCTAAAACAAGGAGGACTGCAACAAATTGTAAAATATTATTGAAGATAAATATATAAAAAAATATATATATTAAAATAATATAAAAGAATAAAATAATTTAAAATGTAATATAAATAAAAAAATTAATAAAATAATAAAATAGTAAAAATATATTAATTATAAATACAAGCGTATATCAAATAAACACTTAATAATAAAAACTATAAAATTCAAAATTATTATTAACAAATAAAATAAAATATAAAATAAATCAAATGAATAAATATTTTAAATACAGAAATTCATATATAAAATGAATAAAAATACAAAAATATTAAAAATAAATAAACACATATGTTTATCAAATATAATGTGAATACAGATAAATAAATTAATATAAAATAGTTTATAATAATTAAATATAACATAATTACAAATAAATACATATAATGTATTTTATAAGAACAAAAAATGGACTAATAAATACATAAATATTAAGTAATTATAAAATAAATTAATTAATAATATACTAATATATAATAATAATAATAATAATATATAAAAATTTAATTAAATCTTATTCTCTACGTCAACTAATTGTTTTAAAAACACTTGAATTATAACTTAAAACCTAATTCATAATAAAGTTCACTTGGACTTGTAATATATGCCATATTTTAATTAAAATTATCTGTCCATCTATCCGTATAAAAATATTCAATAAACTCATTCGAGTTATTGGCGAGAGAAGTGTGAGGCTGTCTGATTATCGTAGCACGCCGCTGCTGCTGCTCACTCCGACTCACCGACTTAACTGACCTTTTATTATTCTATTTTTTGTGCCGCTCAGATTTCATTATACCTAGTGCTTAATTTTTCAGTACAACATCAACACCCTGTACGACAACTTGTGAACATGACAAAGCAATTGAGCATGGCTAGGGCCAGGCCTGTGGCCGAGGCTGAGGCTGAGGCTGAGGCTGAGGCTGAGGGTTGCCTGCCGTTGCTACGATCCGAGGGTGTTGCGGGGACATTGATTATTAAATGTTTGAAGTGAAGCCAATGCCGAACCCTTTTTTTAGACTCATCTGGCCCATCGCCCATGACCCATAATTTGGACTGTGTGCGTCAAATTTATTGAAGTTAATATTTGTCGCAAATGGAATGGGTAGGTGGACGGAGGGTTGGCCGACGAACAAAGCTGTTACCAAAAAAAAAAATATTATATATATATATATATATATATATAATAATAATAAAGAAAGAAAGATAATTGTGTATAAGAATATGTGTATATAGATATTTTTGCAAAGGGCTCTCACCCTTTGCTCTGCTTCCTTAGCCTCGTGCAAGCATAAATCATGCAATATATATTGCATTATCATGCAGCTCGGATCGTTCCGGCTGGCAGGGCGTTACCAGATTTGTCCAGCCTTCTAATGGATATAATAATAGTAATGGAAACTAAAACGGGTTGAAAACGGGCGAAAAATACTCGCACAAAAACCAAAAACCAAAAAAAAAAGAAAAACAAGAAAAAAGTTTATTAAGAGAAAGGAAATTTTTCGGGAAATGGTAAATGGAGTTGGGCAATTGATTCGTTCGTTCGAAGACAATGGGAATGAAGGTCTCAAGGTCGTCGCAACCTTTCGACGCAATTTGCATAAAGGATTTTCGAGGAAAGCATGTCCACAACATTGCGTCGTTGCAGGACATTTTACGACGCCTTTTGCCTGATTTCACTGTTCAGTTTTATGATGCAATCCGAAAACTAGAGCATTTCACAGTTCACATTTCCCATTTCACATTTCACATTTCTCAGCTCACAATTCCCAATTCACCCGCTGCGATGGTTCGGCGGAACATGAGCTGCACGGTATATGGGTTGGCCAAATGGATTGGGATAGGGCAACTTGTACAATAACCGGGCATTATATAAAGTTGCGCATCTACTTTGCATCTCACCTAGGAGCATAATGAAAGACGCGAGCGGGTTCTATCATCGCCTCTCGCTCTGCTTCACCTCGCTCGCTCTAATTGTGTGGGTTGCTCTCGGCCGCGGCATTCTATTGCGTTTGCTTAATGACAATTTTTCTGGTGAAATCTTTTCGAAATGTCCGTGCCTTCTCTTAACTCCTCACGCAGCCTTTGTGCATTGTTCGGCCATCGCAGAGTTGTCCTTTCTTAGTTGATCTAATTTTCAATGTCCTCTCTATGCAAATATGCAAAGGCTGCGGCATTGTTTGGCCAGTCGAAAATGTAAATATTGGTTATTAGGCCAGCCAGCCATCTCGGCCCTATTCTTATGCCATTTCCCGTTCCCGTTCCCGTTCCCGTTCCCAATCCTAGCCACGTTGTCCTTTTGTCGCAATGTTATACAAATATGCGCCAATCGGTTGAGGCTCGGCGCGGGTTTTACTTGCTATTGATGTGTTGCCCCGCAGCGGTTGCCTTGCCTCATTTGTTCGGCCTCCGCGTCTTTTATGTGGCATCGTAAAACTTTTGTGGCGAGCTGGCAATTTTTCAACACAACGTCAATTGCAGCCCGAGCCGTGCTGCCGGCCTTAACTATTTGCTTCGCAGAAATGCGGCAATCAATTCCCTCTTTTTGGGCAATTCAAAAAACAACTTGTTCCTCGTTCATATAAACTTCTAGCCTGGACAAGAGTTTATGTTGCAGAATTGAAATTATGTATTTAATATAAAAATATTTTATCTGATTGGCCAATTAAATATATGGCAAAATATTAATACAAAAATCGTATGCTGATAACTCCAGGGAATTTTTTTTTTTTTAAGTAATCTTGATTTATTTACATTTAAAAATATATATTAAAAAGTTTTCAAATCAAAAATAAAATTTGTTTAAGTATAAAAAAAAACGAAAAATAAAATGAAATTTGGAAAAATTTACAAAGTATATATTGGTAAAGTTCAAGTCAAAAATAGAAATTTTCTTGAACGATAAAAAAAATGAAAATAAAAATTTAAAAGTAATATAAAATAAAATAAATAATACAAATAAATAAATAATAAATAAAATAAATAAAAAATATAAATAAATAAATACAAATAAATTTAATTTTTATTGATATGCAAGCTAAAAAAAATTCATGAAACTTTCTATAAGTACAAATTTTAAAATAGCTTTAAAAATTTTAGAACAGAAAAAATTTTAATTCAATAAAGTTAATTACTAAAATTATCTAAAAAAAATCTTCTGTCAGCTTTCAGTTTAGCCATTTAATAAACATAAATCCAAATTTAAGTCTAATAAAACAGATATAAGAAATATTATTGGCACTAAACGTGATTTAGGTAAATAATCAATCATTTAACAATTATTAAAATTTAAAAAAATTTTAAAATAATTTTTTAACCATTGTAGCGCATTATAACAGAAACAGAAAGCTTTAATATTCAAATAAATAAGTAGACACTAAAAATTTGGGAAAATAAAAAAAATCACAAAAATATAAATGAAAAACAGAGGTATACCCTGAAGGCAAATAATATATATATATATATAAATACACATACATATATATTTATATATATATAAAATCTAAAAAAAAATTTGTAAATAGAAAATATATTTATAAAGTTCTAAAAAAACTTTCCAAGTCAAAAAATAAAGTTTCCAAAAGAGAAAATGAACAAAAAATAAAAACTATGTAATGCGAAAAGTGAACACTAAACAGGAATTAAGAAATTTTCAAATGACTTTTATAATTAGAAAAAGTTAAAAAAAAAAAGAAAATCGAAAAAAAAAACAATGAAATGCGAAAAGTAAACGCTAAACTGGAAACATGGGAACAAAAAGTGATTGTCACCTTCAGAGCGTAAGACATACAAACATTAGAAACGCCCATTTAGACAAAGGGTTTCCATTTGGACCATGTTGGATGTGACCCATGTTGGTTACGGCGGCGGCTTGTTAATCTCTTAATTTATCAATTGAGGCAGTTTCGTGTGCTCGGGCTGCAGCTTCATTTGGACTCGGACTCGGAGTCGGACGCGAACTCGAATTTGGTTTCAATTTCATTTTCATTTTCAGTTGCAAATTAATTTCCATAAATGCGCGACGAAAAAGGCAAAGCACACAAAAACTGTCACGTGGTGCGGGGTGGGGTGGGGAGGGCGCCGGATTCGTGTTTGGGGGTTGCAAAAAAGGGTTCGACAAAAGTTATGTTTACATAATTAATTAAACAACACAATGCCATTGAGGCTGGAGACGGCGAAGGTAACACATGTGCAGCAGTCCGTCCAGCGGAGCCTGGGCTGGGCTGGGCTGGTCTATGGGCCAACGAAATGCAATATATTTCATACGATTTCACACAATTGTTAAGTGAAAGGCGGCAAGGGTTGCAACACGTCCAACTGCTCCGAACATTCGCAGATCTCGGCTGATATAAAGAGCCGTCGCGTCGCCGCATCATTTACTTTGCTTGGTAATAAACTCATAAAAAGCCAACCGAATGGGAACATTAAAACAAAACTAAAATGTCATCTCACCCTACGCAACAAGGCGGCCGCATAATGGGGCAACAAAAGGCGCGACAATCCTTGAGTCCTGCCCTGGCCAACAAAAGGGTTGTGCGCGCTCGAGAGATGCGTCCTCATCTGCGCTTTGTGCTCATAAACTATTTGTCACACGCACAAGCAGCAAAGTGGGCGGTGGGCGTGGACATTTGTCATTAGCATTGGCTAAGGGTATGGTTGGCGAGCGGTAGAAGGGGCGAAGTGGGGGGTAAACACAGTGCAAGTCGAGACCGGCCAAACTGGTTCGCCAAGGAGCCAGCCTAACAGCAAACGCATAAATGACTTTTTGATTCACTTGCTGTGTGTGTATATGTGTGTGTGTGTGTGTGTGGACCTGCGTAACAGCGAGTCCCAAAGGAGCTGCCTGCCCGCCTACCCGCCTGCCTGCCTGCTCCGTTGAATTAGATCGCCAGCATTCGGTGTCGCCATTTTATGGCACATTTGTAATCCATTTCCAGTTGGCTGCCCACGCAACAACGCACCACCACCATCGCCACCACCCGCCACCCATTTAGCCGTGGCAACCTGTTACCAGGTGTTAAATTAGCGTCATTTTCAAACGGTGCTCAGACGGATGAGCAAGTAGCGCTTTAACCAACTGCTGGCCCGCTTTTCATTTACTTCAGCCGAGCCAGAATTAATGACGCCTTTCGACTCTGACTAGAAAAGAATGCCCCAGATTTAGCCAGCGCCAGCTGGACATGTGCTAAAGCTAACACACCTTTAAGTACTTCAATTATGTAGCTGTAAACAGTTCTAGTTCAGGTTATTGGTTGCGAGAATATACGAGTGTTGAGAAGATTAGTTCAATAATCTGAGTTTAATTGTAGCAAATGAAGTTGCTTTAATATGGCATTTGATGTGTTTAAGCTATATTTCTGGGTATAAGCTATGTCGGGGTTCAAACTCTGTTACATAAATTCCATAATTATAATATAATATAATTTTATATTATAAATTATATACATTTATATATTTATATGATTTATAGATTATTCACATATAACTCATTTATGAATAGATATATATTCATTTGAATATTTTTAAATAAATAAATATTTTTTAATATGTATATAAAGTTACATAATACTTATTAATGTATATAACAATATTTAAATATATATATATGTATATTCATAAATAATAAGATTAATACCTTAATCTCTTTCATCTCTATTTACACTCCAACAAATTTATTATATAAAATATTTGAATTCCCACAATAAAATTAAAAATTAAAATTAAATTAAATTATATCGCCCAAATGATCTAAATTTGGTAACTCCGCTGGCCTAATTGAGCGAGATTCCGCTAACCTGTTAACACAGTTTTTTTGTAAGCTTTAAAAAAAAAAAATTAATATATTTCCTATAATTATAAAGAACCAAAACTTATTATGTTATTACTTATTATCATATAATATCATGAAATTGTAAATTAGCTCGAATGATATAGAAACTATTCAAGGCTGCGCTATTCTGAAAACACGATTTTTGTAATCGTTTGTGGTCAACTTTTTTTTCCAAATATTTTTGTAAATACTTCCTGAAATAATACAGAACCCAAATTCTTTTTATATTAAACAGAATATTCCAAAATATACTAGAGATCAAAATTTAAGAAATTAATTTTTAGTAATTTTTAAAATAATATAGAATATATTTAAGAATACTGTACTTTATAAGTTAAGACAACCAAGGAAGGTCAAACTCTCCATTTAGACGTGACACATGAGCCCAGTTGCTCTACCCCAGATTATCCACTTTACCGTGACAGACTTAGCATCTTAATTTCAGTAAACATTCATATCTATGTGGAGTTTCGTATACGACTTGGAAGACAATTAGATATTAAGCATGCGCTGCTAGCCTGTCAGTCATAATGTAAATATCTGAAGAGGCTTAACTTTTATGCCTCGTATCTCGTAACTAAAAGCAACTTGATTATTCTCCCTTTCAATTTAACTCAAATGAAACTTTTAGCCACCAAATAGCAATTATTCAGTAAATCATCAATAATGGACTCTGAATACTTTTGCATATAATTCCATTTGGCCCAAGTTCGCTTGCTATATATTTACTCTGGCTATCAAGTTTTATAGTCCGCGCTACTATTTCCATTTAAGCATTTGCAACTCAAAGTCTTAAGTACTTAAGACCAGTTCTTGGCGTGCATCACAGCTGTCAGCTCTTGATGCCACCCACACCAGACCTGCCTCGCCGCCTGTGCCTTGGCAACTCTGCTTAGAGAACAATTATCAAAACTGTTTCAGTTTGTGCCTAAAATTAGGCACTAATCAATAGATGGCAGCATATTTCATTCTCGGCGCGCGGCCCCCTTGGCTGCCGTCGAGGCATCACTTAATGCCACACACAAGCACTGAATCCCACTGGCCCAGGCCAGCCCCGAGCAACGCCGAGCACCCCGACCAGCCCAGGAGACACCTCGTCTATTTGTTTTGTTAACAACATTCTTGAGATGCTTTTATGAGGCATGCTATGCCTGGAGAGACGGTAAATCACATGACTCCCCCGACCCAAATGGCATTTATAGGCAGAGTAGCCTGCCCACCCCCCATCCACCCGTTGACACTATTTGTTGGCGCGTGAGTAATGCGCCTGGCTTAATTTCAGTTTGTTGTCACATATTTGAAAGGCGCCCGAAAATACGCCCAGGCATAAATATTTATAGCTCCGTCAGCCCCTTCACAGATTAGAAAACGCTTAAGTGCGACTTTTAGCTCGTGACTTGTCTTAAGTGTTCCGCCCCCTCCTCACACACACACACGCATACTGCCAGCCAGCGCCTATTCTCGAATGTCAACTAAAGACGCCGATGACGGCACGCGTCATCTTTAGCTGTCGTCCTCCTTCCGTCGCTGCGTAAATGCTGCCAGCATATGTTTAATAGTTGAGCGACAAATATGAGCGACTCTTGAGGCATTTTTAAGTAGCTGTCGCCCCCTCAACAGACGCCCCTGATCCCTCTCTCGCTCTTTCTCTCTGCGAACCTTGCCCCCTTCTATTTGGCGTTTCTGATCTGCGCTGTTTGATTATGTTGTCGCACGCGCTGTTTAATACTGTATATGAATATGAAAATAACACAACCAGCACCACCCGTGCCATCCCTGCCGCGCCACCTTCCACGGCCAGCAGGCGGCAGACGGCGGGCGTTGGGCATTGAGGGTTGTTGCCAAGACGTTGGCGGGTTAATTGAAAAACTTAAGTGCCAACAGTCGCTCCGGATTAACCATATTAAAAATTTAATTAATGCCACTTTCGTTAAACTATTTTGATATTCTTGCCGTTTAGGCAGTGCCATAACAAGGGGGCGTGGCCGACATATATATATATATAAAGAAAACATATTTCTAACTCTATGGGTCCCATATGTGGGATGTTTGAAATAGAAACCAAAATTTATTTCTATGCGAGTTTTTAAAAAGGCTAAGATATATGATTATTAATGATGTAAATTAAAAAAAAAAATAAAAAATATATATAAATTATATATATATATATATATATATATATATTGATATATTAACATAAAAAAGTATATTAATATATATAAATATAAACAAAAATATTTAAAGATATTTATTTTATTTATCTAAATATTTCAAAATATATATTTATATATATGAAGTTATATGAACGTTCTTAAGAATATCGGCAGAAGTTGATTAGGCAAATTTCAACATTAAACTAATTAATTAAAATATTTCCTCAATATTTTCCAATTAAAATTTTGGTATTTATTTAATATAATTAATTTTCATCTTATGTAAAAATTTATTTATCCAAAGTTATTATGATTAAAATCCAAAGTTCCATCTGTCAAGTTTCTGACTGAAAAGTGAAATATAATAATTTATTATTTATTTTATTATTCTATTAAACTTATTCATTTTATTATTATATATTTTATTATTATAGTAAACTTACCATTGTTTTTATTATTATATTAAATTAAGTCTTATAAAGTTCAACTTTCACACTGAAAGCTGAAATTAAATAATTTATTATTTATTTGATTATTTTATTTTATTACTATATTACATTTATTTTTTATTATATTAAAATTACTTAATTTATTATTATTTAAAATGTATTAATATTTTTATTATTCTTCATTAAGTCTTTATTTTATATATTTATTTGTAATATTGATTTTCAATTTATTAGTAGATAGTTAATATTTTAAAATATTAAACAAAGTATATAATATTAGGCCCAGTATTTTGGCTGCATAAAGTACTATAATATGACTTTAGGCAAACAAATAGAAGAATAGATGCAATAACTATTAGTAATATTAGAGTTTTTATTTAGATCTGAAGCGAATCAGTTGCCTAAAAGCCATGTAAACTGAAGTCTTGCATATTTAAGTAAGAACTTTTTGAGGTTGTTTAATATAAAAATTCATATATTATATTATTCTATTAAATTATTCATTATATTCATCTTATAATTGTTTTTATTATATTTATATTATATTTTGAATTTATATATTATATTATTGGAAAAAAATAAAAAAGAAATATACGCTAGCTGAATTTTCAATTAAATTCTATTAAAATAAATCAAAAGATCAAAAGAATTGGCATACAAGAAGACTACAAATAAAAACCCAATTGGGCTCAAACAAAATAAAATACAAATTGAATTACAAATGTGAATATTTTGAAATTCGTTTCCGTATCGAATAAAGTGATAAGCAAATCCTTCTCGAAACTTTCAAAATTCAGAAAAAGAATTAAACACATTTGAAATGCCAAATGAATTGCTATAATATAATGATGCAAAGTATGAATATGAATGCTGCTCGTCATTAAATTTACATCAGTCAGCAATCCAGTTATTCAGACACAGATACAACACGCAGTCAACACACATGCAGGTGGCACTTACATATGTGTGTGTGTGTGTGTGTGTGTGTGCTTATAGAGATATGCAGATGGCCACAGGGCATTTGGCTTATACATATGTAAGTAAAACACTTTTGGTAATTCATTAAGCTACGGAAGTTGAACTCAGAACTGCAATTTCCCCTAGAACCAATTATAGAAAAATTTAAATTCGTTTTAAAAGCAGACCAAACGCATGTCCCATGTCCAGCGCTGGTGGCCCAGACAGACGACTACACGACGACGACCATGACGACTCATGCAGAAATGGAAGGAGAGCCAAAGGCAGCAGCAGCAGCAGCAGCAGCAGGAGACGTCCATGGCATGAGAGAAGCTGTAGATGGCCACTGGCGTTGCCTCTGATGGATGAATGTAATGCCATGTGTGAATGTCGGACAGGGGGTCTGGGTATGTGGGCGGTGTGCCCGGCGTGCTGGTGTGGGTGTGTGGACAGCGGCATGTTCATAAATTGAAATCACTTCCATATCCAGGGGAAAAGTTTGGCAACAAAATAGAGTAAAAGTATTGCTCTACCCAAAAAAAAAAAAAAAAAAGAAAACAAAAACAACAAAAAAAAACAGAAATGTATAAAAAACGACAGTAAAGAGCAACGAAGCAGAGAGCAAAAAAGAAAGGAGAAGAAGAAAAAATGCGCTGAGGCAAGTACCGTGCTATGCCACCCACACATCGAGCATGCAATGGAAATAAAAAATTCTGTTTTGAAATCGCTGGCATCGGAGCAGGAGCACGAGCAGGAGCAGAGCCAGGACCTGGACCAGCAGCAGCAACAGCAGCAGCTACAGTAGTCCAGGACCAAGTCAGAGTTGGCCATGTACGACAAGTAGGCAACACTTGACACAGTTGCCACTTTCAATTGCCAACATTACTCGAATGGCGCTCACTACAGTATGGGCTGCTGGACAGGGCATGGCATAAGCCGAGCAGCTGCATAGTTGAGGGCGGTGTTTTGTCTGCATATAAATACCGCCTGTGGCCATAAAAGTGGAGACCAACCGACCAACGTGTAACAAGGCCAAAAAAGAAAAAGAAACAAAAAAAACACACACACACACACAAAATAAAATAAAAAGTCGCCCGACTGCAGCTACGAATTGCCAATTCCAACGAATCCCACCCACTGCCAAAGTCCGCACTAAAAAATGGCTAACCGAATGTGTGTGGGCGCGGCTGTGGATGCTCTGGCCCGCTGTGGGTACGGGCCCGGGCCATGCATGTAACTCTGACTGGGCACTTGGATACTTGAGAGGTTGTCACATCAGCAACTCCAACCCAGCGCCACCGACACTTTTATGCATAGTCAACCTGGTTGAACAGCAATACACTATATCCGACTCGACTTCAACTTGGCTAATAATACGTTTTATTAAGTCATTACAAAATATAAAGAAGTTTTGTTTCTTAAAATATTATGATAATAATGACAGTATTAATTAATATTTTAATATAAAACAAAATTAAAAATAAATAAAAAAAATTTTAACATAAATAATATTTTTTTTAATAATTTATAAATCCTGTTTATAATTTAAAAATTGTTTTCTATATTTTATAAATATTATTTATTAGATTCGTTCATATATAAAATATTGAAGAACCATTTTATAACTTGGGATATTAATTCTTTGAGATAAAAAATATTTTATCATAATATAATATAAATAAAATAAAATATAAATAAAATTTGGGTTTTAATGATTCAATAATAAATATTTTTGGTGATATAAAAAAATATCTGTATCATAAAATAAAAATAATATTAAACCAATTATAATTAAAAAATTCTTATAAAATAAAAATAAATTTGTTATGAGAATAAATTCTCAAACTCCTTTTATTTATTTTAATAATAAATTTTTAAAATACATTTTATATACACAACTATTTATATTCTAGTTTGTCTTTATTTTTAAACTTAATTTAAAAATATTTTTAAAAATTTATTTTTAACTATAATATTTGTAAATCTATATATTTTTTTTATCAATTTAATTCATAAGAGAACATAAAATTTATTAAAACTAAACTATGTTGATTTATTTACATTTTTAAATTAATATTTTTAAAAAACATAAAATTAAAAAAAATTATAGTTCATTTAATTTTGCATGTATAATAAACTATCTAATTTTAATTAGATTTATTTTGTATTTTTGAATAACTTAAATTAATTTAAAATAGTAAATATTGATTTCTCATTTATAATAATTTCTCGCATTTTATAGGGTATTTGCCAGGTATCTGTGCAGCAAGTGCAACTTTAGTCGTTTGATCTTTTTTTACGTTTGTTCCTCAACTTGTTGTGTACTCTTCCTTTCTGCTTTTGCCCTTATCACATTGCCATCGCATCACATCGCTTCGCTTCGCATCGCATCGTAGCGCATCGCATCGCTGCCGTCCAGTGTCCTGTCCTGTTGTTTAGTTACTTTGGTAGTTTCGTTATATTTATTGGCCCACATTGGGTGAAAAATGTTCAACGCTTTGGCAATTTAGTTGAGTACCGTTATATGCTGGCGCTGGGTTGACTCTCTGGCACTGGCATCAGCCGCCTGCCCCCATCAGCGCTGGCATGGGCTGTCCGCTCTGCCGCTCCAGGCTCATAAAATGCGAAAAAGCTAAAGCAGAACAATGAATGCCAGCACCAGAATCAGCTCTCGTCCACCTAGACAACTATCCGTGGCAGCGTGGAGTGGCCAACAGGCCGCGGGCGCAGGGTGAGCGCGATTTACGAGTTGCCATTTTGCTGCTCAACTGGGCCGTGAAGCGAAAAACGAAAAATGAAGGATCACCGCCCGCCCACACATAGTCATCGTCGTCGTCGTCGTTGAGCTTATAGCACATATGGGCACAGCGCTTGGACATACCCATAGCACTCGATGCATGACCTCCAGCTCATGCAGGGCGCCCCATCATCATCATTGCCGGCATTCAGCTTTCATCGACTGGCGCTTTATTCCATATTACATAATTGGGCGAATAATGAGTCTAATTGAGTTTTTATGTTTTTGTCAACAAAAACGCAACTGAAGCTTACTTTGCTTGTTAGCTATGCTCCGTGTGGAAAAAAAAACTGAGCATATGCGCACCAGCTTACTTAAATAAATAATAAAAAATTATACAAGTCACTGCAAAAAAAAAAAAATTAATAAATAAAATGAAATGAGTAAATAAATATATTATAAAATTAAAAAGAAAAACATATATATAAATAAATAAATATACAATCAAATAGATGTATATAAAAAAAATAACAATATATGAAAAAAAATACAAATTGAAAATGAATGAATTAATAATTAAATACATACAAAATAATAAAAATAAATAAATAAAAAAAATCAAGAAATATGGATAAAAAATTAATTGATTAATTAATTAATTAAAAAAAGAATAAATAATTAAATAAATACTAATGATACAAAATAAATTAACAATTAAATAAATAAATAATTGAATAACAAAAAATAAATAAATTAATTAATTGATTAAAAAAGAAATAATTTATTAATTAAATAAATAAATAAATGGAAAAAACATACATATAAATAAATAAATATACAATCAAATAGATAAATTAAACAAAAAAATATCAAATATATTTCAAAATAAAAAACTAACAAATAAGGATATCAAAATAAATTAATTCATTAAGTAATAAATATATATTTAATAAGTAATAAATATATATTTAATAATTAAATAAATACTGATAATGAAATATAAATAAATAAATAAGTGAATAAAAAAAGAAATTAATTAATTAATAAGGAAATAATTTATTAATTAAATAAATAAATAAATAACAAGAAATATTTGGTCCAATCTTTGATCAATATACACAGGAGCTAACTTTATCCAAAGCCTGTCATTGATGGCTGAAGTATGTAAACATATTGTGCAGTCGTCTATGCTCTGCATTGGCTCTTTTTTGTATGAGTATATTTTGTTGAATCCCTGTTGTCGCTCGGGCTAAATGAGTTGGTATGTGTAGCCGCTGGTCATTTGGGTGACACGCCCACACACAGGCATATAGACATACGTCTGGCCCATTTTCGTGTGAGACACTAACTCAATTAACGTCGCTGGCACCATGTGTTAATATCCTCTGTGCTTCCGCTCGCCCCCAATTTGGACGCTGCCTCGCTTGTAGCTGCCCTCAAACCCAGCCCCAGCCGGCCCACTTGTATGTAATTTTATGTAATTGCGATTCAGCTGCAGTAAAAGGCTGCAAACCGAGTTTATTTTTTCGAAATGTGAAGACCTTGAATAGGATTTTGATGACTTTGATATGATGCTCGAAGCGAATTCGAATTGAATTTGACTCAGATGGTCGCGGCCCTGAATCAAGGCTGCATTGCATTCAGCTCGTTGTGCCCAATCCTGTCGCTAGATGGCGCTACTGGCAATGGCCACGCGATTGCGATCGCCCCTGCTGTTCCGGCTTGCTGTGTCCTTGAGTTCATTTAATGCTAATGCAACTGTCGGCTGCAGTGCGGACCAACTGCTGGGCCATGTCCTCGACTGCTAAATGCCCAAAAAGTCAGCGATTCGGCCAGGATCCGTGCACCTTCAATACCTCTGTGAGCTGAGCCTGCGCGTGCACAGAAGCTGCATATCCTTTGCTGCACCTATTGTGACAGCGCTCGCTCGCTCTCTGTCTCTCTCACGCTCTCTCTCTTTCTCCCTTTCACTTTCTATAGCCGTTTTGCTCTGCGTAGACCTTCAGCGACCTTCCTGTCGCCCGCTGAGCAGCGCACGCGAATCGCAATGTGCCCCGAAAGATAACGGAGCAGTTCGGGAGTGAGAGGGAGAGAGAGCGCGAGCTACAGCTAGATAGAGATAGACAGATATATATACAAATATATTTGCGTGTTCCGCTTACAGCATTCTAGGAACACTGCGTGCGGCTGCAGCTTTACGATGCTCGCTTCATTGGAATGCGCTCCGCTTGCCAGGACATTGCTGTTAGCATGTGGCACTGGGTGCCCGACTCGCAGCTCCCTGTGGGCAGAGCAGCGTCTCGCTGTGACACCGCTGCGCTAGTCGCGTGCTGTGCCCGCGACCAGAGCCCGGCCAGGCAAAGAGCGAGCAGCAGCGGCAGCAGCAGCAGCAGGAGGAGCAGGCCTTGCCACTGCACGCTTACAACTGCCTCACCTATGCACACATACGCCTTTGCATATTCACATCATTTACGACAGTTAATGCCATTCGATCTATTGTTAATAGGACAACCTGTGGTGCTATTGATTTGCCCACGAAATTGAAACTAAATTTAGCTACAATTATTTATGAAATGAGTACAAAAAATATTTGATTTCTATTATGGGCCTGACTGATGACTTAATGATGGAGCAGCTTGTATAGCATGGAGTGAGGTCAGGTTAGTTGAGGAGTGTGGTTGGTGCTTTAATTATTTATTTAGCTATTAGCTTTCATGTAGTATTTGATATTTGAAACCATACATAGTTTTTAACTTTTGGCGTAAACAATACGGCGTAATAGAGTGTAATGGAAGTACGCCTATATTAATTACGGCCTTAAGATAAATATTTAAGCAATATACAAGGTCACACTATGATGGAGTGAGGTTAGTGAAGGAGTTTGATTATTTCGACGTAGTATTTGATATTTGATACCTCAGAGAGTCTTAAATGTTTTGTGAGAAAATACGGCGTAATGGAATACAATGGAAGTACGCCCACAGCTGCCCACTACGGACCATTGAATACGACTGTAAGCGAAATATTTAAGAAGTATACAAGCTCAGACTATGGAATATAGCTGGCTCTGACTAGAGTTCGCACTCGAGTTTTAGATCAGTGTAACATATGTGATTGTAGATACGAACCATAAATTAATTATGTAAAATAGCTTACCATCCAAATCGAAGCTATGAATACAAAATCTGTACTAATTGTACTGCAAAAATATGGGTTAACGAAACCAATGCCATGTGACGTGCTTCTGGAAAAAGTTAGTCTGAGTAATACCCAAGAGTTGCTTCAGACAATTAAAAGTCCTTTGACCAATTATCAGACACTATCTGAACATTTTCTAACTAAAGGACGTAGCTACAATAGAGAATAGGTTTGGGTATAGATATGGGTAGCCTTTTCCCACAGTCAGGCCAAAGTCCGCGGGTAACCTAGTTATTACTTGCTCAAATATATTTTTGTTAAGTAAATTATATTCATATGTAATTTTTTATTATTAATATTTTTATTATTATTATTAGAATTATTTATTATTAATTATTATTTTATTTTATTTCTTTTTGCTCTATGAAAAAAATCAGAGACAAACTAAAGGACAAGGCAGCAACAACGCTGACAAAAATTCATCAAGAAATCATTTTTTAATAAAACAAAAATCTCGAATATTCCAAACTTTCTTTATGAATCAATGGTAATGACATTGGCTAATATTATTTATTTTTATTTTTAGTTTTTAATTCGTATTTATTATTTGTTGTATATTTATTATTCATTTTATAGCAATTTTATTATTATTATTATTTCAGATATACAGACATTTAAAACAAATTTGCGTATTTTATATTTTTTGTTTTATACATTAATTATTTATTTATTCATAAATATTATATTTATTTTTATTGCCCATAAACCTCACATCAACTATTTATTCCAATCCTCAAAGCACTTTTCTAAATTCTTTCCTTTGAACCTTTTATCAAAACAAATCCTTCACTGCCAAATTTATCTGCTCAGCGTTTTGGTTTCATGTGCAGCTTCAGCTTCGCTTAGATAAACTCAAAGTCACTATGGACCAAGATTGGAACATAAAGTAGTTGTGGCTGCATTGGAATCTTCTTTTTGCTCAAAATATCTTGCAGTTTTTTTACTGCATTAAAAAAATCGAAGACAAGCGAAAGGATATGCCAGCGACTCAGCAGTCCAAAATTTATTCACCATAAAAATAGCCATTTTAAAGGCGCGTGATAATTAACGGAATGACATTAAATATATTGAATAAAAATTAAAAATGTTCTTTATGAAAAATTAATGGTAATGTCATTGTTTCATATTATTTATTTATTTGTTTTAAATATTTTTTTTTTGAATATGTATTTTTTTTATATTTATTCATTTTATAATAATTATAAATTTGTTTATTATGACAATGAATTTTATCACTCTAATTTGCTCTATAAAACATATTTCAAGTATTCAATTTCTACAACCCTCGAAAGGCTGTTGAACTGGCCGCCCCTTAAGCCCAGCAAACAAACTGCAGCAGCGAGAGGACAACAATTGGCATCAGGAACAGCATTAGCAACAACCCGAAGCATGGCAATTCGCTAGCTACAATGCAGCCCAGCTACACGCATAGGCAATGGCCAACGCCTTTGGCAAGTGCTTTGTCAGCCGTTCAATAGTGCATGCTCTGCATATGCAGTGAGACGGGCATATTGGCACCAAAATGATGAAAAGTCTAAAAACTTATTGGTGAATATACATATATAGATTTATGAAAACTGATTTTGAAGGAAATTTAACCGAGGCGTAATCTCTATATATATATATATATATATATATATATATATATATATATATATATATATATATATATCTATTTAATAGAAGATCTCTGTCTATATGTATGTATATATATATATATATAGATCTTCTATAAAATATTACGTTTCGCCTCGGTTAAATTTCCTTAAAAATCTGTTTTTTTGGTGGGGGTATTCTGCAGTCGGTTGCATCCGCTTGCAGCATTTTTCTTACTTTGTTTTCTTGCACTACTATTTTTTTTTGCTTTATGAAGCAAAATTTGTTTGGATTTTTTCAGCAACAGCAGCATCAGCAGCAGCCCGTTTCTGTTTTCCGTAACATGCTGCAATTGTCCAACTGCCCCCAGCTGCCCCTCCCGGCCAGCTTCATTTCTCCAGCCCACACTCCGCACTCCCACATAGACATTTTTTTGCGGGTATCCGATATAGTTGGGTCAGTGCTTGTGGCCAGAATGGTTCTGGTTGCGGGTTTCACAGTGCTGAGTGGGCGCACTCCCTTCCTCTTCCTCTCTCCACCTCTCTCCCCCCATCCCCTTCCATCTCACTCACTCTCCCTCTCTCTGAGTGCGTTATTGAGTGCAAATAGCAATTTCGCAACAATTCTGCCCAGCAGCATCTGGAAATTTGCTCGTTTTTCCTTTCAGCACTTTAGGCCCAGAATTGAGGGTTGAGAATTTCAAGCGGATAAGCCTGAGCACCCACGGCCGTGGACCCAACCAGCGCCCCTCCAACCCCACAGGGCACACTGGTGCGTTTGGACGTTGCATTGCCATTAACTTGGCCTGCTGTTGGTGCTATCTATTCATTTTGGTGATGGGGCTTGCATGGGTTTCCCGGGCGCATTGTAACGGATTTCTGGTAACTGTTTTTGGTTGCTGTCGCGTCGATTTTTGCTGCTTCAACTGCGCGCACACACACAGACGCTGAACTGTCAAATCTTTTTGTGTGTCCGTGTCTCGATATTGTCCACTGGGGACCCTATGACAGCGGCGGCGGCGGGGGCTGGGACGGCGGTGGCTTAGACGGCATTTCTGCACTCGATTTTATTGGATTACGGTTTAGATTGCATTGGAAAAAACTGCAACAGTAGCAGCAGCAGCAGGCGCTGGTATTCATGTTGTTTATATTGCTGCTATTGTTGTTGTTATTTAGAAAACATGCTGCATGCAAAGGGCATAAAGGCTGCTCGTCCTTGCAACCCCCCCCCCCTCCCCACACATTTTGTTATACATATTTTTTTTTTTAACTTTTGTAGCATTCGACAACAACAATAACGTGAAGGCGTGAACGAATTGAAATTTGTTTGTTTGTTACTGTCGTTTGTTGTTGTTGTAGTTGGTCATGTTGCTGTTTGATGTTCGATGGCATGCGCTTCCGTTGCGTTTGTACGTGCAACGCGACGCGACGCGACGTGACTATGTCCTGTCAATTGAAACAGCAGCTCAAAAGGGTAAACTGTGCGGCCAGCGGCAAGCAGACGCTGCTCATACGCTCCAATTTAAATGGAGTGTCTTTCATTACTATCTAGATTAGAAATTCATAATCATATTGAAGCAACTTTTGTTATGCCTTGTAAATCTTGAGTCTATGAGATTTCTGTAAGCCCGACAGTTTAACTGATGATAATTAAAAGAGATAAATAAAAGGGATAATTATTAATTATTATATTTAAAAAAAATACTCTAAATGTTATAGAAATTTTAAAAAACTCAGTTAAATTGTATATAAATTAA
This sequence comes from Drosophila fulvimacula, assembly GCA_035045555.1. Taxonomy (NCBI): domain Eukaryota; kingdom Metazoa; phylum Arthropoda; class Insecta; order Diptera; family Drosophilidae; genus Drosophila; species Drosophila fulvimacula. Next base: position 7,662,476 of record JAWNOX010000053.1, on the reverse strand, counting down.
ATTGAATGCATAATTTATAAAAATTTAATAATAGACATATACATATACATAATACATCAAATAAATAATAAATACTGAAAATATAAAACGAAACGATTATATACAATTTTTAATAATCTTAAAATTCTTTGTAATATTAATACATAAAATTATTTTTAGTATAGATTAAAAAATTATTTATGAATAAACATTTCAGAGCGAATAAAATGATGTAAGCCAACGCCCAATAACAATCCACTAAAATCGAACGATTTTTTTTTTTTATAATAAGGCGTGGCAGCTTGATGAAGTTACTTTGAATTAATATGCCGTAGCTTAGGATTTTCTTTCACTGACTTGCAGGAGAGTGAGTTGAATAAGGAATTTAAATCAAATTCTTTCTTATTAATTTAAATTCTTGTACATAATAAATATTTTTTTTGTAATTATTAAATTCTAAACTTTTAATTTCAAGATTTATTTTAATGTATGTATTTTCATTGTTTATTTTTTCTAAAAGTTGCCAGTGTACAAAGTTTAAGGATCTTAATGAGCAGCAGCAGATTCTTGTAAATACAGTTAGATTTATTTTAGTCAGAATATTATTGCCTTTTAAAATGTTTATATTTTTTATTTTATTAAATTTTTAAATGTTTTTTTTTTTAATTAATTTTTTTTTCTATTATATATATTATAAAATTTAATAATGTTGTGAACAAAAGAATATATTTTCAACTACTATTATTTTAATGTTATTTTTATTATTTTATATTATATTAAGTTATATGTAATATACAATAAAAAATAATAATAATAAAAAAAAACTGAATTGAAAATTACTAATGTATTAATTTTTATTAATTAAAAAAGGATAGGATTTAATAAAATAATATTTTAATTTGTAATTTGTAAATGTGATAATTTAAACAAAAATTCAGTAAAAAAACTATTAAGTTGTTTTGTAATGAAAGTAATTAAATTTAATCATTTGTTTTTTGACAAAACAGAATTTGTGAACACATTTTTAATATTTTCCTGTTTAATGTGTATTTATGTAATATGTATTAAAAATATTTTTTTTTTGTATATATAAATATTTTTTATATTTTATTTATTTATTTATTTTATTTATATATTTATTTATTATTTATTTTATATATATATATATATATATATATATATATATATATATATATATATATATATATATATATATATATATATATATATATATATATATATATATATATATATATATATATATATATATATATATATATATATATATATATATATATATATATATTATATTAAAATACTTCACAAATACTACAAAATATCTAACATGGGATCTATTGTTACTTAGGTCAAAGCTGTCCACGCTATGCAACTAGAGGATATTTGAGAGTTCATTTTCTCTATCAATGTGTAGCTAGTTTGTTAGCATTGTGAAAAAATGAAGAAAAATAGAGAGAAGCAGCCAGCCAGCAAGGCTTGCTAGCCTGATTTCATTATTGCTGTTAAATGTAATGTATTTTAGATGGTTTCGTGCATGCGAGTTGCTCTTGTCACTCGATTCTTTGAAAACCGATTTTCAATTATTGGATTTTGTTTTTAGTGCTGGGCTTAAGCGGCGCAATTGTCTGAAGCCCAGCAAGCGTCGACGACGAGTTGCCGTTGGCTCCTTTAAATGTTTGTGTTTTGCCTGCCCAGCGGGCCACAGAATGTGAGAATGTCAGTGGGCAAGGATGGGGCCAGGGTTATGGAGATTAGCTCCACACACTATGTGTGTGTTGTTAATAATGACGCTACATGCAGCGTACATGTTTGGGCGTTGTCAAAGGATTTTTTCGGACTGTGGCCCAATCTAAGCTAATTAAATTTTGGCCACGGCGCATCGGGTTCCGGGCGAAGAGCTCTAAAGCGAAAGCCAAAAAAGCAAGGCGAAGCAAAGGTCAAAGGCCAGGGGCCATAAGCTAAATGAGCTGCAGCAGCAATTTAATTAAAAATTTGCTTACACTCAATGACGCTCCCCCCCAAACAGGATCAAAGGATCAAGTGCTATCGCTGATGCGGCAACGGCGACCACAAGCTGCTGCTGCCACTAGAGTAAGCAACAGCAGCAGCAGCAGCATAAAGACGCACCGAAAAACCCTTTTGCCTAATGCGCTGTTAATGCGTGCAATACACACACGCCCAGACCAACACACACGCCCAGACCAACACACACACATGCTGCCCGCACGTATACTAAGATAATCCCCATTTTAGACTAATTAAATTGTCAAATATTTGGCGAGGGCGCGTCTTCCTGCATGTGGGCGTGGCAGACCAAGCAAAACTGTGCTGAGCGCAGCGACTAATTTGCAGCTAATTAAATGCTCGCCAGCTGCGCGGCATGTTTCCAGGATCAGCAGCGACAGGACATCGTCGAAGGACGACAGAAACAGAAACGGGTTAACAAATTCAGGTAGCTGCGCGGAAACGGAGTTTTGGTCAGCCAAACAATATGTTAACCGGGTCAGAGGTTTATGGCCCATTTCCACGGCCCTCAGATCAATGTCAATCGCCGAAAGAGTTGAAAGGAGTGAGCAGCACTCCGCGCGCTGCACTCATAAAATCTATCCCGCTGCTGCTCCTGTTGTTGTTTATTTATGCAGTCGGCGCATTGTGTGGCCAGCGCAAACGGTGATTGCTTTGCCCTCGCGCTCATCCTTAGGCTTTATGGCCCCTTTCGCCCGGCTTGCGGCACCTAAGCAGCGAACCGCGGCGGCAACCCTTATTTCATTGGAAATTTTCGGCGCTGCCTCGGTCTCTCTCGGCCTACACTACGCGGCACAGCCCACTCTGCCTCTCTGTACTTTCCCCGCTTTTACAACTTGTCAGTCATTCGAACAAAACTAATTTGCATGTCATTTCTTCAGCACACTTGAAAATTTGAGCACTATGCACGAAGTGCGGCAGCACCATGTAGGCATGGGCGTCCTCCTCGCCTGTCGCCAGTGGGTGTCCTGGCACTGCATCGGTAAACAACTCGGCAAAGCCTCTAATTGAACCACGGAACCTCAAGCCCTTTTGGTTCACTGCGAAGCAGCAGCTCGACGGCCCGAAACTCAGCTGTCAATTCAGAGCCCAAAACGAGCTCATCTATAAAAGCTGCTTTCGACTATTTATTCGCCCAAATATTTGTAGCTCTTTGTGTGCAAATATTAAATGTAATTAACTACAATTCAGCTGAGAGATTTCGTAAATACATATATATATATATATATATATATATATATATATATATATATATATATATATATATATATATATATATATATATATATATTTTTTTTTTTTTTATGTTGAATATCCGCTCAAACTTACCAAAAGGAGACTTCAAAGGTTTATTCAATTTTAGTCTCTCTTTTTTTCATTATAACGTAAACTTTGAATTCAGTAAATTCGTATATTTTATTTATTTATGTCTGCCTGAAGCCTTTGTTGCTCTGGCTTTAACTAAAATTGTTATTTAGAATTAATTATCTTTAACAATTAAATAAATAAATAAATAAAATTTATTAAATATTTATGTATTCTATATATTTAAAGTTTTTTTCTTTTTTGATCTTTTTGTAAATATACTTATTTTACTTATTTTTTATTGCACTAACATACTATAGCTTCATAGTTTTCGCTGTTATAATTTATATATACTTACATAAATAAAATTAAATTTAAAGTTATATTTATTTTTTTATTATTTTATTTGTGAAATTAATTGTGAAATTAAAAAAAAATATAAATAAATAATAATAATAGCAATAAAAATAATAAAAAAAAAGAGATTAAAAAGGAATTTAAAAAAAAATAATTGGAAATATATATTTTTTAAAATTCCTTTTTATACTCTACTTTATTATTTTTATTTCAATTCATATTTTTTTGTACTTTTTAATTTCACAAAATACATATAACTTAATTTGCATATTTTTTATATATATGTAAATATTTTTAACTCATTTTTTATATCTTTACAAATTAAAAAAAAAAACCCATAATTTTGGTAAATTAATAAAAATCATATATATTTATATATATATATATTAATTCGATATTTAGTAAGAATATAAAAAGATTAATTTGACTACCTTTACACTATTGACTGCTATTTAGCTTTAAGCACACACAGGCATAGGTGTCATATAAATAGAAGAGTGTGGAATTATATATATATATATATATATATATATATATATATATATATATATATATATATATATTATTTATTATATTTATTTTTTTTAAATATAATTTATTTGCAGCATTTATCGTCAACCTTAACTTATTGATAGGAAAGTAAGCCAGTATTTATATCTTATTTGTAATTAGAATTAGTTAGGTTTCCAATAGATTTAGATTTATAACTAGAAGAATTAGTATGAGCAAAGGCAGATAGCCATCTTAATAAGGAATTTTAAGAATAATTTTTAGAGTTATTGACAATAAGCTACAATAAATAATAAAATAAAAATATAAACAGAAAAAAAAATTATTTTTAAATTTTATTTTTTAATTCATTTTTTTTTTTTAATGTAACTTTCTCTAAATATGGAATCATCTTGACGAACTAATTGAATGAATAACTGACTGACGACGCATCTCGATTTAAACATAGTCCGAAAATGAAATTAGATGGAAATTTGACTAAAATGATATTCGACTTTAGAGTTTAGACTTTAGCTGAAAGTAAACGAGAGATGCTGCCAGAGATAAGATGTGGAGCACTGAGTGAGAGAGCGTGTAAAGAAGTAAAAGGCAGTTGGATTTCTTGGAGCGCATACATTTTACTTGCTTCATTTGTGCGTCCAACGATAACACGTGCACTCGAAGGCAATTTTGGATTGGAAAAGGAATTGTTGATTAAAATGTGCGAACAAAATGAAACACGCCAACAATTAGCGAATTTTGTGCGAATAAGGAAACCGAGATCAGAGTACCGAGCGTCAGCTACGCAGCTCCTCCAACTCTTGCAGGTCCAGCGCCCATCTTCTCCAGCATCCCCAAGAGCGGCAGCACGGTATGCAAGCTCTTCTATATGACATCGCCGTCGGGCTCCGGGGGCGACGGTGACTGAATATTGTGCTGGGCCAGTTTTCTCTCGTAGGCATCGATCTGAGCGGCAATGGTCGCCAGCTGCTGCTGTATGAAGTCGCAGAGGCGCAGTATTTGTTGAACGCTGCGCTCGCGACGCTGCTCCAGAGTCTCCCGTCTTGGTGGCTGGATCACTCGTTGTGGCTGCGGCTGTGCCGCCTCCCCCTGCACGCCATCGCCGGCGCCGCGATGCTGCGGCGCCAATGGCGCCTCAAAAATGATCTCTGCATCGCCGCCGCCCATATGGGCCATATGATTGGCGGGGGCAACGGTGGGTATGCCCACCACATGATTATTATCGCCAATATTACCAACATCGCCAGCCTGCCCCTCATTGCCCATGGCTCCCCAGCCGGCCAAGTGCCGTCTGCCGCGTGGCGGCAGCGCCTGTCTTGCATACCGCTCCATTTGAGGGGTCGTCATTGGCATCGTCATGGGCGTCGTGACTGGCATCTGCATTGGCAGCGGCATTGGCAGCGGCGTCGGCATCTGCATCGGCATTGGCATTGGCATTGGCATTGGCATCGGCATCGATGTCGGCATCGTCAACGGCAACATCATCGGCATCTCCATGCGTTGCATATAGTCAAAAATGTTTTGTCTGTGGCGGCGGCGTCGGTTGATCAAAATGTGGCTGTAATTGTAGCTGTTGTTACTATTGTTAGCGTGTGTGTCGTGTGTGTTCTGTGTGTTGTGCGAGTGCGTGGAAGGATGTGTGTACGGGTGTGTGTGCGGGTGTGTGTGCTGGTGTAAGTGCGGGTTGTAAGTGTGCATGTTGTTGTTGTTGTTGTTGTTGTTGTTGTTGTTGTTGTTGTTGCTGCTGCTGCTGCTGCTGCTGCTGCTGCTGCTGCTGCTCTGGAGGTTCTGGTGTGTGGTGTTGCTGGCAGTGTTGGTGTTAGTAGCAGCTGTATGTGTAGTGGTGCTGTGTGTATCTGTATAAGTGCTGTCGTTGTAGCTAATGTTGTTGGTGATGTTGTTGCTATTGTTGCTATTCGACGCCATTGCTATTTTGTGGGCGTTTTGAATTTTAAAACCGAAACGGAAAAGTTTTGCGAGCGCCAAGCGAATTTCTAAAAGTTTGAAGCGTGCTTGTAACCCGATCTGTATGCCGATGAAATATAACTGAAAAAAATTGACAAACGTTGACATTAGCAGGTCTCTCGCTGAACGCTCCCGCCACGCCTACTCTGACATTTACTTAAACATCTTTGCGGGCATGAAGTTAGTTGCGGCTGATGTTATTAATTGCACTGAATTCAATTAATTTAAATTTTTACAAATGTTCCTTTAAACATAAAAAATAAACAATCAATTTTCTTACATTTTGAATGAAATACAAAAATTAATAAGAATAAAAAAAGTGATTCATATTATTAAAAAAAATATGTATATGCACATAACATTAAATAATGTATATTAAAATAATTTTTTTGAATATATATATATTTATATAGTTTTTATTGAATTAAATTTGTTTTATTCATTTTTTAATTTTAAATTAATTTATTTTGCATAGATTTAATTCGAAAAAATTATTTTAATGTATATATATATATATATATATATATATATACACATATATATTTTTTTTAAATAACATTTTTGCAAAATTCAAATATTAAAAAAACTTAAATTCAGTTTATGAAAAAAAAAATTGTATATGTATGTAAAAAAAATTAAATACAAAATATTAAGTTTCCTGTTTTAATTGAATTGATGTCAAAAAATATATTTAAAAAGATAATGTGAAAAAAAAACTAAAATTAATTTTATTTATAAAATATATAGAAAAAAATATAACAAAAATTTAAAATACATTTTATAACTTCCGTATACTTCTTCTATACCTTTTGTTCTTTATTCTTAAATCTTTAAGAATTTATACCCTGTTTTCAGTGCACTGTGCACTTTTTAATATTTAATAATAATATTAATAATTGAATAAAATTGATTCAAATTGATTATTTGTTTAATGAAATGAATGAATTAAAATGTATGTAAAAGTATTTATATATATTTCATTTTCAAGAACACTAAATTGGGATATAAAGATGGTATAATTCAATCGATCAACAATTTTTTCACAGACATTATATATACTTATACTATAAAGTGCATCTAACTCCCACATTTTTCTGGCAAAGCTCTTTTGCCATTTGGACCAGTGTAAGAAATGTATGCCTTACTCGAACAAAATAAACAACTTTCATATTGAAAAGGAATTGTCCAACGACAAATCAATGCATCGCTATATCAGTATATATATATATATATAAACATATATATTTATAGTTTCGGCTCTCAGACATAGGAAATAATAAATATATCAACTTGCGAGCGCCTCTAGTGGCCATTTAACATTGTTTTGGGTAGTATTAATTTAACAGAGTGAAACCAACGTTACCCATCTTATAACTATGTTAAATAGTTGCACTTACCAAAATTGTAAAATAAAAAAATAGCACTTAGCAAAAAGTATAAAAATATAAAAAATTAACTTAAACTTCAAAAGATTTTATAAAATATAAATGTGGGGAACTAGCGATGGCCAGCGCCATAGATAGTTTGCGATAGTTTTTCCAAACAATCGATTCTATTCGATATCTGCCTATTGGACAACTATCACGTTCAGTGTTTTGGAATATAACAGATATATTTATATATATATGTATATATATATTCAGAGATATAATTAGAATTATCGATATTTATTATAGTGTTTGAAACAGTGTTGTATAATTTGTGGAGCATTAGTGAGCACTAAAATGGAGAGTGTCTCTGACGACATTGTCAGATGAGAGTGCTATGCTGACGTGGTGACTATTGGGCACGGGCTGAGACTGTGAAGGTGTGCAAAGACTCGCTACACTCAGCCCAAATCATACTAAATAAGAAAAATATTAAAGGTAATGCATGTATATGTATAAAAAAAAAATATATATATATATATATATATATATTTATTTATTTTTTTTTTTTACGCATTCGTATAGTCTTGCAGTAACTCAAGAGCAGCCCCAAGAGAAAGGAGCGAAAGCACTCAAACACACACTCGCACCCAGAGCATAACTGTTATTTTAAGCTTTAGAATATTATGCATGCTTTTTGGCAGGACATCGTCATAAAAATAGAAGGCAGGCAGACAGGTGACAGGAGACAGGACAGGACGGCACAGGACAGGACAGGACAGAACAGGATAGCGGCAAAGGATACTGGAGATACCCCAAAAAAGAGGCCAAACACAAATCATATTACAAAAATTTACACGCTTAAGAGCGCATGTAATTGGCTTTTGAAATGTGCGCGCGGCAAAAGGTTAACACGTTGTTGGTAACCAGGAGCCGGAGCCGCCGCCCGGACCCAGCTGTGAATGTGGTAGCCAGTGGCCAGGACAATGGCATGGCCGGACGACGATGCGAGCGTTGCGCTTTAGTCCCGAATGTGCTAATAACAATAAGTGTCCTTTGTGCCAGTAAAATGTCGCCGTGTCAGTGTGTTCACTTTTGAAATATGAGTAGACCAGGAGCAGAGACACAGCGAGCGAACGAACGAACGAACGAACGAACAGCAAGGATCCAGGCAAGGACAACGGCTGGCTGACTGGCTGGCAACCCCTTGATGCCACCGGCTAATTTTCGACGCCGCCAACAACTTAGCGTGCATTGTTGTTGTTGCTATTGTTGTTTTTTTGCTGTTGGCGTTTGGTTATATCCTTGAAACTTTTTGGCGCTAGACATGTGCTCGTTTTAGCTGTGACGTATATTTAACATGCCACACCGCAACTCCAGCTCCAAACTCCAACATTCAACATTCGAGTGAAGGCACCGAACAATAGTCCGCCCGGCCACGCCTCCCAACCCATGGATATTACGATTTTTGAGTGTTGGCATGTTTGCTGTCAGAAAATTGTCAGAATTTTATGGCCCCATTGGAAGTACATTTTGCTTGATTCGAATTTTTTTGTTTCATTTTTGTTTTTGCTCGCCTCTTTGTTTTCTTTTTTTTTATTTATTATGCTTAGTTGTTGTTGCTTGCATTTTAATAGTGGTGCGCTAGAAATTTCAGCGGGCTTGATGATTGCAAACAATTGACAGGCCTCTTTTGCCAAAAAAAAAAAGAAAGGAAAAGAGGAAAGCCTTATCGCTTTATGGCAATTGTTTGGCCAATTGCTTTGCCTTAGCAATTGTGTAATATATATATATATATATATATATATATATATATATATATATATATATATATATATATATATATATATATATATATATATATATATATATATATATATATATATATATATATATATATTATTATTATTATTATTATTTTTTTTTTTGTAATCTATTTTTATTATTTATATGAATAATGGTGCTGTTGTTGTTGTTAGAAGCAAAAACAACAAATGTTGTTAATTAACTTGAAGAGACGATTGGAAGCTATTATAAACAAGTTCTTTTTTATAAGATATTTAAAATAATAAAAAACTTACAATGAAGGAAAGCAACGAGACAAGTCAGTTTAAATAGCCAGAGGCTGTTCCAATAATATACAAACTATGCCAGCCAGCTATGCAGCCACTGCTTTAATCACAAATTAGTCATTAATTTTATATTTATTTAAGTTTACAAATATAAATATGTATAAATAAATAATTATATTAACTGCAAAATATATAGTATATTTCCATAAACGTTATTATTTGTTTTTCAATAATATATATATATATGTATATTATTTTCCAATATATGTCATTATTTGTAATTCTAAAATGTATATATATGCCATTAAAATTTAATACAAAAAATATATATAGTTAGCTCATAAAATCGCTTTTTCTAGTATATAATAATCAGAAAAATCAAATGAATATATATATATATATATATATATATATATATATATTCATTTGATTTTTATACATATGTATATATATTTATTATTTCAATTGGTTTATATACATAATAAACTTATCACTCTCATCTCTATTTACACTCCAACAAATGGAATTATTTGCTTGTTTACTCAACTTTCAATCAATTTATTGATAATAAAATCAAGTCGTTAGAATGTTTGATTTCCCACAATAAATTCCAAATAAAATCAAGTAAATATGATTTATACACAGAAATTAATAGTTGAAGATAAGAGTCAATAGCTTGAACAAAATGTTTATGCTCTTAAGGAATTATAGTAAAATGTTAGCACTAATCATATCTGGAAGCTAATATGCCCTTACCTTAGATAATGCAATGAATTTACATAAGTGATTATATATAATATATATATTTGTATATATATGTAGTAGAGGCAAAATACATATAAAATTAAAATAAATTAAAAATTTGTATTTAAAAAAAAATAGTCTTTTCGCTATTTAAAAATGAGGCATGCCAGAAAACATAGCTGACAACAGATTGTATAATAAAATTAAAATTAATTATAGGAAAATTACAATTGATCGGATTACCTTCACACTGCTCTGGCTGTTAGAGTGCTAAGCTTTTTTTTTTTTTTAAATATATAAATTTTATTAAGTGTAGAACCTGTACAATCAAATTTAGTACCTTAACAACACATGTATATACATATATATATGTATATGAAATTAGAACCAAACCTCACATTATGAGGAATTAATAGAGTGCTAAGCTAAAAATAATTCCTAAAATAACTAAGCACAGCTCACTATCCGTATATTTATATATAAATATATATATATATATTTATCTATACATATCTATATATGTATATCTATTTACATCTATTTACAGATCTACATATATAACTATATAAAGTTGCGATTTATTGTAACGAATCCTGAATCATTTTTTAAGGCAACACCAAAATGCCAAACCGATTTCAAATTCAAATCCATCCTTGACACACATTCATTCAATGGCCGCCAAAGGCTGGATTCGCCTTGTCTCGCACCACAGCCCAACACGCATTTTAATGATGGCACTCAGAGCACTCGCAGTGCTTTGCCGTTGCCGTTGACGTTGCCATTGCCGTTGCCGTTGCCGTTGCCTTGTTGCCCCTTTCAGTGGCAACTGTTTTTGCATCTCCAGAGTCACAACTGAATTTGTGCATGTGTATGGGTGTGTGTGTGTGCCGCCATTGTTTGGTTATCTAATGCTCGCCAGGGGGCCGATCCCCGGAAAAATACATCATAAGTCGAACGCAGCGAGTCCTTATTCTGCTCGACTGTCTGCATATGCCTGATAATGTTATGCCCACCTCCATGCACGATCTCGCACACACCCCACCCCGTGCCCTTGGCCGTACCCTTACCCTTAGCCTTAGCCTTACCCCTACTCCGGGCCGTGCAACCCCCTTCCATGGTGGGCATTGCTGTTTGAAGTGGTTGTACGATTTGGATTTTGATTTCAATGCCACTCAACTGGCCGCTGCCGCCCTGGGAAAATCGCCTTAAACAGTCCATTTCGAAAATGCGAAAAACGCGACCGACTGCAACCCCGGACCCAGGGGCTGGGGCTGGGGCCGGGACTGGGGCTGTTGCTGCGAAGCATCAGTCGCATCAGTCGAACCATTGGCCATGCACGGGGTGGTTTTTTCATTATCATTTGCCCTGCACATAAATTATTTATTGTTAGCGATTTTCCAAAAAAGATAACAGTAACAGTAACAGTCAGCAGTCAGCAGTCAGCAGTCGGCAGTCGGCAGAGGCTGGCTTTTATTTACTTTAGTCGCGAATCTGGCAGGACGAGCAAGCGGATGCCAGGACACTGTGTGTCTCACTTACGAATCTGCTTTACATACGTATGCGTGTATGTATGTGTGTCAGTGACCACTCAATGTTTACCACTCGATATAGTTGCCGCTGCTGTTGCTGTTGCTGCTGTTGTTTGTGTTCGTTCACCCTAAATCGACACCCCGCCATTTCGCTTTGGCCCGGATGCACATAAATATTTATAAAGTTTATGCCTTTGCTACTTGCCAAACATAACAGGCATATTAATAGGAATTTTAAGCAAATAGCCAACATGCATACATACACACATATATATATTATATATATGACACATATATTTATAACAAATTTGAACTGTTGCATATTAATTAAGCCAATATGCAAATACATAAATACTTGCTTAATCCTTATTTAAACGGCAATTCAATATCTGACATATCAATTAACATATGTCAGAAAGTTGAACATTTGTATTAATGCCAGAGCACGTTCAGCTTTCGATTCGACTCTATATATATAAATATACACATAAATATAATTACCCCAAAGCGTCGAATAGCAAATAGCAGTTTAATCAAATATGCTAACTTTGGGCATATTAAAGTTATCCCAATCCCTGGCAATGTTTGTATTCTTCTATCATATTTAAGAGTTAACATTTCGTCAAATGTTAAGTTTCTTTTACTGCCGATAGCAGTGTTGGTAAATGCACTAAATACTAACGCCCATATTTTAACTGGCAGTAACTGAAGACTTTTCTGCCAGAAAGTACTCCAGAAGTTAAGTGAACTTCAGTTAATAAGGATGTGCTCCACCTCAAGCTATTGAGAGAGTGCGATTTGCGCATCTCGCACCTTGCGAGTCTCTCTCGAATACAAAAACTATAAGTATTCCAATTTTCAAGTCATTTATCTGGGATGCAAGAAAATTCAAATGAACTGAAGCTCTCTATTAGCTTTCCTTTATCTCTGTCCGTCAAGTCCCTCTCTCTCTCTCTCTCTCTCTCTCTCTCTCTCTCTCTCTCTCTCTCTCTTCTATCTCATCCTGAATCATTTCTCATTCCTTTTTCCCATATCTCTATCTTTCTCTGTCTGTCGCCTCTCTCATATCAGCCTTTTTCTATTCTCTCTGTCTCAATCATCTCCTTCACGCCTCTAGCTGAATATCTCTCTCTTTCTTTCTCCTTCTCTATTTTAATGTTACTCATTCTGTTCTCTCACAATCTCTCTTTTTCTCCTTCTCTCTTGGTTTTTTTCTTTCTCTATTCTTCTTTAGACAAATAAAAAGAGGGAAGGAGAGAAAGAGAGAGAAATCTTTCCTTCTTTTTAGTTGTCTCTCTGCCTCTCTCTCTATTTCTCTCTCGCTCTGTTTCTTTCTCTGTCTGTCCCTTTCTCTCTCTTTCTTCCTCTCTTTATCTCTCTGTCTTTTTAATCAATCTCTCTCTTTTTGTCACTCACCTTTTCTCTCTCATTCTCTCTTTTTTCTGTATCTCTCTCTCTCTCTCTCTCTCTCTCTCTCTCTCTCTCTCTCTCTTATATGAGAATATTAATTTAGCATTAATAATTTATTTATCAAGTAAATACTAATCTAAATATTCGAAGCAAAATTTACTTTAAATTAAATTTTCAACAGAAATAAATCGTCTCCATATGCAATTACTTAATAACCACGAGCTAATGGAGCTGACAGATCTGAAAACCCATTTTCATGCATTTCATGTTCGACTTTTAAGCTGTAAGTTGTAAATTTGTGAAGAGTGTCTTTTATATTTTATATTTTTATTGAGTGTGAAATTAAATAAGAAAAAAAATGAGAGCGCGCAAACACAATAATCTGCAACCGTCTGCCCGAAACCGCCAAACAACACCACTACATTAGTAGCTCCAAAAAAAGAGGGGAGCAAAAAACAGGAGAAGGATAAATAATCGGACAGCCCCGCCCGGAATTGCAGGCTTCTGCCAAATAATTGGATGCAATGCCCAATACACACTGTCTCTCTTCCTCCTACGGCCTCTGGCTCCCTATGTCGCTCACACTCTCCTGTGACTGCCCGCAAGAGCGGAAGTTAACTTGCGTGGCAGGCCAGAGCAGCCACAGTCCGCCTACAGTGCCTGCCCCTGCCCCTGCCCCTGCCCCTCCCGCAGTCGCTGTCTCTCTCTGTACGCTGCTGCTGTTGTTGGCGGCTCGACGCGTTCGGCTGTGGTTCAAATTTAATATTCACTTGCGCAAATAATCCACGCAGTCGGACAAGGGACAATGGACCCACAGACAGGCAGTCAGACAGTCAGAAAGACGGACGCACAGAAGGACGGACGGACGGACGGATGGACGGACTGTCGGTCAGACAGACAAACAGTGAGGCTGGCAAACACAATGGTAAAATGGCGCTGCTAAGCTGACAACAAACGACGGCGTGGGGTGGGGGCGGTAATGGTAAAGTGCAACTCATGCACAGCCACGCCCACTGCGGCCGCAGCTGCCTGCTATGCAAACTGCAACTGCAAGTGAAGTTTGTCTGTGGCAAACCCCGCGCCTGTCTTTGACTGTGACTGTGACTGTGACATTGCGGACGTGACAATGTGTATGTGTGTGCGTGTGTGTGTGTGTGTGTGTCTTTGCCAATCTCAAGTTTCCTATGCAAATGTAAATGCAGTAAGCTCTTAATTAATATTAGCTGCCCCCTTGTCAAACAAATGCAGCAAATTTAAGAAGAACGTGAAATGGCGACAAGGAATGTAGGCTGAGTACGTAAATTTCAAGAAACGCAGAGTAATCTAGTTGAAATAGCATAACCGACTGAATGACGAATAGACAAACGGTCGGACGGACAGGCAAACGGATTGGACGGACGGACGGCTGAAATCACCCACGAACGGACGAGCGGAAAGGCGAACGAACGTATGGAAAGATGAACGTACGGATGGACTGACGATTAGACAATCGGGCGGAATGACACTGCGAACGGACGGACGGAGACAAACGCTTAGACGCACGGACCGACGAATAAACTAGCAGAAAAATGGACGAACTGATAAAAATATGAACGAACGAATGTAAAAAGCTACGAATGGACGGACGGATAGTCGAATGAAAGGACGGACGGTAAGAAAACCAATGTCTGGCAAAATAAACGGACGGATGGACGGATGATATCACCTAGGAACAGACGGACGGAAAGGCGGTAAAACGAACGAACGAACGTATAGAAAGATGGATGGACCGACGAATGGAAAAGAGGACAGATGAAAGAATGGAAAAACGAACGGAGAGACAGACAGAGAAACGGTTAGACGGACGGACAGACGCACGAACGGACTGACCGAAAGACGGATGAACTCTTGAAAATATGAACAGACGTATGAAAAAATCTATATATGTATGAAAATACCAACGGACGGACGGAAAGACGGAAGAATAGATAAACGAATAGACGGAAAAGCGTTTGGAAAAAAACAGGACTAGTCAAGTCTTCAGCTAGTTCCCTTGATCAATTATTATTTATTTATATATTTATAATTTTTAAAATATTTAATATTATATTAATATTATTTATTTACATTAGTTCTATATATAATAGTTTAATATTTGAAGAATAAAAAAGATTATTTTAAAAATATGATGGAAATATTCAGGAATTTATGTAGAGTTTCTTACTCTATAAATATGAAACGAATTTAAAGCTACTCATCTTATAGATATATTATAAATAGAACTAATATAAATTAGTAATTTAAATAAATGGTATAAATATTTAAATACATAATAAATAATGTGATAATAATGTAATAATATTTTAGTTCCTTAATAGATGATACAAGTGAATAGAGCAGAGCTATAAGAGATATCAATGTGAGAGCTGCGAGATATATATAGATATATATATATATATATATATATATATATATATATATATATATATATATATATATATATATATACATATAGTCTACTCTTAGGGGTTGCAGCTTTCGTATGCTGGCCAGATGGCTAATTGAATAAATGAGTGCTGGCCGATGCGATGCATGTGAACTTAGCCTGGGAACACAAACCAAGCACTTAACACAAGTTTGCAGTCGCACGTTGAGTATACGCCGTGTATTTAGGCACTTAAAATTTGATTTGCCGCAGTTTGTTGCCTGAAATCAAACCGAAAACATTTTAGCAGCAGCTGTCAGTGGCTGATCATCGGCCACCGCCGGACGTGTTCGGTCAACAATTAGCAAATATGGATGACAAATAGCAGCTGCCTGTGTGTGCGTGTGTGTGTGTGTGTGTGTGTGTGTGTTGGCCATAATTCGAGTTGATTTTACAGCTGAGTGACTAGAGTCAAAGTTAGTCGACTACGACTCGGCTGCAGCATGGCCTGCATTGCCCTCAAGCCAAAGAAAAGAGAGAGAGAGAGAGAGAGAGAGAGAGAGAGAGAGAGAGAGAGAGAGAGAGAGAGCAGACAGAGAGAGGCAGTGGAAGAAGAAGAAAGAAAGAATAAAGTATAGTTTGCTTGCCCGCCAAATTGCAACTGCACGCTGACTGCCCCCAGTGCTGATCCTTATTGTTGTTGCTGTCGCTGTTTGTTGTTGGTGTTGCTTCGTTTGACTGGTTTGTTTTGTGCCTTTTGCGCACGACGCGCGCTGCTCGTACAACTGTCCAAGTGACAGCTGCCGCCGTGCTTGACAGCCAGGCGAATGTACCAGCTACCCAGCTACCCAGCTACCCAGCTCCCTGCCTGACCCTGCCCCAAACAGACATCAATGCAAGCCCAGTCGCAGTCGCCCCCTCCACTATGCCCGCTCCGTCGAACCAATGCGCAATCAGTTGCAACGCAATTTGATTTTGTCGCTTCATGGCTCGTAGCAGTTGCCAACTCCACCTGCCCCCCCCCCCTCTCTCTCTCTTCATTCTGTGGCAATAGCGTCCATCGCTTGGCCGCCATAAAGTGCACATGTCGCATCGTGTTCGCAGTGACATTCATTCGCCGTTACAGTGTTTTCTTTTTGGCTCGCAAACCCCAGCAGCAGCCCCAGCTCCAGCTCGCGCATTGCGCATACGAGGAGTGGTCCATAAAAAGTTTGCCCTGCAATCTCTGACCATTGCGATTGTATTTCACCTCTGATCCCCATTGCCTAACCTCTACCCAGCTCCGCCCAGCATTTCCAATGCATTTTGGTTATTTTTTTTTATACTTATTTTTTTTTGACAATTTATTTGACGCCGGCTTCAAGTTGCCGACGTTGCTGCGGTTGCAAAAGTGCATTAGCCGCTGCCTGTCATTCAGCAAACAACAGCAACAAAGTTGCGGAGCTGTGGCTAACGACTGCATGCCGACACTTTGCCAGACAAACCCACCAGCCCCACACAGCTAATATGCAGTGGGCAGAGCTGCCCGTGGCGTCAGCTACGAATATTTAAATCAAATTTCCTATTTAAAGACTTGGAAAACTTAATTAAAGCAAATATCTATAGAGTTTTCGGTCTATACAAAAATTGTTCTGTCTATTTAAAAATTGATTCAAGCTAATTTTATTTGCCTAAAGACTGTCAGGCAAAAGCTTCTTCTTCATTTATATTAGTCGGCGTACCTGACTTTACCTTAATTACAGTAAGCATTTAATAATTTTCATATAATTTCCATTTCCATTTTAAAAAAATATATATATAAATTTACTATATATTTTATATATATTTTTATTACAGAAATTTTTAAAATTAATATAAATGAAAAAGCATGAAATTTATCAAATTTGTTACACTATTTATTTACGTAATTTTCTCATAATATCTATTAGAACGCAATCAAAATATGTATGTACAAAATCTATATTCTGTAACTGTAAATAAAAATAAATAAGTTTTAATTTACACCAAAATAATGATTATAAATTAAGGCGAATAAATGTAAACCACAAAACATTCAAATCAAATTAAAAAAAAAAAAAAAACATTTAAGAAAATAAATATTTTTTTAAAATGATAATAAATAATCCAAATGAATCCAAATGATAGCAAATACTATAATAAAACATTATTCTCAATGCATTTTCTCATTATAAAAATAAATATTCTGTAGTAAAAAATAACATGCGAATATTTTTATTAATATATTAAATTAAATTTGTATAAATATGTTTTATTTTAATTGAGCAAAAAAAAAAGAAAAAAAAAGCTAAGTGAAAAATTTAATATCAATATTAATTTTAGGTAACATTTTAATTTGATATATAAGCATACACAAAATAATATTTAAAAAAAAAAATATATATATATATACCCACCTGTTGCCTGTTTACATTGACTTCTTAGTCATATTATATGTTTAAAGATATTTCTGACTTACTCTCAGTAGCAGCAGCGGCCGCAGCCACAGCTGGATTGCTTTAAGGCTTTGCTCTTAAAAGTTCTGGACGAGCGACTGCAATTTTATTTTACTGTCCGGAGCGTTAACGACAATGGCACTTGTTGTTATTATTGTTGTTGGTTTTAGCACTCAATTGATTTTCGGCTGCCCTTGTTTTTGCCGCTGTTTGCTGTTGTTGTTGTTGTTGTTGTTGCGGCGTTATGGCCGAAGCCAGCAGTGTTGGCCATGTTGGCCATGTTTTTGTGTTGTCGCGTTGCCTTTTCCCTATCTGCTTTAATTTTTGGTGTCTCTCTGTGTGTATTTGCGAGAGGCATCGCTGGCAATGCCGAAGCATTG
Source organism: Drosophila fulvimacula (assembly GCA_035045555.1). NCBI lineage: Eukaryota > Metazoa > Arthropoda > Insecta > Diptera > Drosophilidae > Drosophila > Drosophila fulvimacula. Next base: position 7,643,958 of record JAWNOX010000053.1, on the reverse strand, counting down.
CGGTCGCCATATTGCGTTTGCATGCACGCCCACAGTCAAACACACACACACCAACACCCACACACACACACACACGCATTGACGTGGCCATATTGATGGCCATGTTTCATGCGCCGTTGTCAGCCAAATTTAATGCGCGCCGCAAATATGCAACAAGCCCGGCCCCAGTTCCGGCATGAGCAACCACCAGGCCAACGACCCGCTGCCCTCCAGTGCTCCAGCTCAGCCGCATCCACGAACGGCTTTTTACGGGACGCTTTTGGAGCTGGAGCTCCATTGTGCCGCACATCGCAGGGCAGACAATAAGCGCGACTTTTCATTTGGCCATTTAATAAAATGCAGCACAGCCGCCACATGAGAAGGCTGCCAATGCAATGGGGCAACGGGGCAATGGGGGCGGACGGGCGGGGCGCTGAAATTGTTGTTGGATTTATGGCGGCATTACATGACATGATTAATGGCCATTGGGCGAGCTGGTCGATTGGGCCAAGCGCTGCCAGCTTCAGCTTAACTGCCCATCAAAGCAGCTGCCACGATTTTTGGACAAGATGAGGCGCCACGGCAAGCGCCCCCCAAAATTGAGAACCGAGCAATAAGGTAAAAGGCTTAAAAATAATACTCAATGCTGGCAAAAGCCGTATTTAATATGATTTTTTCTTCACATATATATGTATATATATATATATATATATATATATATATATATATATATTGGGGAAATGCCGGAATCAATTATGAGATAATTCCAATAGCTATCCGCTTGAAATACTCCAAAAGGCTATAATAAAGAGGATGAAGGGAGGAGTGGGCTAAGTGAAAAGAGAGCTTGATAGAAGGAGCAGCTGGTTGGCATAAAGGGAGAGAGAGAGATGGATAGAGTGAAAGAGTATGTAGAGTTTGCCCGACTAGAAGTTTCCCTAGACCCTGCAAGGAGGAAGATGCAAAACATTTCAGCTGCAGGCAAAAATAGTGGGGAAGATCATTGGGAATCTCTGATATAGGAGAACTAGGCATATCGAGCTTGAGCTCAAGGTTCTAAATTGTACAAAATAAATAAAAATACCTAAAGCGATTGAGATTTGATCCAAGTCGTCTAACCGGGCGACTAACAAAAGCTCTGCTAAGCCCCGCGCATGTAGTAGAAGACGAAGACGAAGACAGACGGATGGACGGACATACGGAAGGGCAGATAGATGGACGAACGGGCAGATGGACAGGCGGATAGATAGACAGACGGAAAACGTACGGACGGACATACGGGCGGACGAATGGAAGAATGAATGGAAAGACGAACGGACAGACAAACAGACGGACTACGGACTACGAAAGATGAATAGAAGAATAGACGGACGTCAAAACGTACAGCCGGGCGGACGGACTGCGGGATAGACGGATAGGGGACACACGGTCAATCGGAAATACGGACGGACGGATAGACAAACAGAGCAACGGACCAACGAATAGGCCAGATCAATTGGGCTCGCCATACTGGCCAAGAAATTATATATATTTTTCAATGCGTAAGCAGTATACAAATGAGTAGGGTGTATGAAGAAGGGACGAAGAAATAGAACAGAGCAAACTAAGTTCATTATGCGAACTGAAGTGCTGCGAGGGATCTTGATAGCTCAGCAATTTTATATTAACTGGCAAGGCAATCATAATCATAACTGCCTAAGCTCAAGGGACTCTCTCTCTCTCTCTCTCTCCCTCTCTGTGGCAACTGCAAACAGTGAACAACTTGAGCCAACACACGAGCTCAGTGCAAGTGTTGGCTGTAATTCGAGGAGCTGTCAATCGTAGCATGGCAGAGCATAAGTTGTCAGCATATCAGCAGGCCGCAGGATTCACCTAGCCTGCCAAAAGTCTCCTCAAATATGACACCCATGCATGCAGACACGCACATAGAGGGACAATCATGGATGTGAACTGTGACAATTAGCTTCAGCTTCAGGTGCAGCCACTGTCAAAATTTGGAAGCTCTGGCAAGCCAAACAGAAAGTCAAACCGTAAACCCCACACCCAATGCCAGTGCCAGTGGCAGTGGCAGTGGTACTGCTCCAAAAACCCAAACCAATTCCCAATTACCTCAGTGCTCGACGTTACCTACGCTTACGATTCGTTTATTCTGTTGATCCATCAAATTAAAAATGTAATGCTTCAACATTTAAACTGCCAACTGGCAACTGGCAACTGGCAACTGGCAACTGCAAGCACCCTCTAATGCTGCAGCAGCGGGTCAGGTGGCATCTCACTAATAAGTGCAATCAGTGAGGACTAAAGCTGGCTTCAGTCAGCTGCCATGCAGCTGGGACAAATCTCTATTGCCTGCTTCCTAGTCTCCAGTCGCCGAGGCTTCGTTGTCATTTGTTGATTTTTTTTCCCTTTTTTTTTTGTTTTTTTTTTGTCTTCTTTTTGGCATTCGTCTCCTAATGAACTGAGCGCGCAACAAGCAGCCAGCCAAGTGCTGGGGCTGGCTGTCGACAGCAGCAGACCCTGCCGCACCATCAAGTGCCATCAACGTTGTCATGATTTCTGCTTGTTAACATGGCTACCGTGGCATGCCCAATTCGAATATACCCTGAGTCCGCACCCACTCCAAACTCTCGCTCTGACTCTGACTCTGACTCTGACTCTATGCCGGCCATCAGCCATCAGCCAGGGCCAGGGCCAGCTCCATATTGGTATTGCCATCTTGCGAATTTTGAATTCCGAAAATTTAACTCTTAACGTAAAATGTTAGCTCGCCTTTTTGGTTGCTATTGACTTTGAGCGAGACGGCGGAGCAACGTGTCCCTGCCATCTCTGGCAGCCGATAGGAGCCAGGAGCCGCTCTGCCATAATTCGCCAACGACATGTCAACAGTGCGCATTGCTCCACATCCGACTGCATGGTTTGCGGCAGCCGAGAGAACGAGGCGGCATGCAGATGAGAGGGCAACTGGCTTAACAGTTGGCGAGGTGGAGGTGGCCTGGAGAGCTGCAGAGCAGCAGAGCTGGAGCGAGAGCACACAACGGAGCAACGGAGCAACGGAGCAGCCAGCGTGTTAGTTCATTTTGATTGCTAATTGGTTTGTTACACAATGGCGCAATGGGTTTTAACGAATTGGCCAAAAATTTATCAGCGAGCGAACAATTTTGAGCTGCTGGTCACAGCGGGGGAACACAGAGGGCGACTGCTAGCTGGAATTGACAATCTATATATAAATGGGAGTGAACCGGAATAAATGTCAGCTATGAATTGATCAAATCATATATATATAATAGAGATAGAGAGAGAGCAAGGGAGCCCAGCTAAGCTCTGCAATTATCGTTGAATACTTTTTAGTTAAAGCATAAATTAATCAAATTTTTATTTAAAATATATAATAAAAAAAATATATATATAATATTTATAAAAATCTTAAAGTATTATATAAAGGCATACAAATTTTACATATATATATATATATTTTTTTTTATATACAAAATTAGAGAAAAACTCTCCAAAATATTGCTGAGCAATTAAGATTTTCTTCTCCAAATAATATAAAATTATTGTAGCCTACTTAATTAAAACCTTATTCTAGTTACCGCATAAACCAGACTTTTATATATTTCTATACATATTTCTATGTTATATGATATTATTTATATATATATATATATATATATATATATATATATATATATATATATATATATATATATATATTTTATTTATATTTTTTTATTTGTAGCATTTTTTCTGCATTTTACATCTTAAAAATATTTGTTATACTAATGCATTTTATTAAAATAAATCAATAAAAAACTTAAAGTCAAATTAAAAAGTATTTATTAAATAAACTTACCTTTGGATCGATTACATGACATTATATTAAATAAAAATTTGTGGCTTAAGCTTACATAGATATGAGATGAGTCTTAATTGATTAAATGTAATTTAATGTTTTTTTTATTATTTTCTATACACATTTGACATTTATAACAACTTATTACCTTAAAAAAATCATAAATGAATAAAAATTAATTTATATAAATTACATCCAAATTGCTTAAGCAAAGTTTCATTAAAAGAGAAAACTAAATACTAAAAAAAAAGAAACAGTTAAATAAATTTAAAAAATGTAAAATATAATCTATAAAAATAACAAATTTTATTAAAAAAAAAAAAAGAATACATATTTAAAAAAATGTATATATTATTTTTAAAATTTTGTGACCACCCATTTAAAATTATTTTTATATAATAAAATTTGATACAAGTTTACTTAAAAATAAAAAAGAAAATGATTTTTAATTTATCTGTAAGAAATAACTTCAAATCATATTAAATAAGTTATAAACAATTACTTTTTAATTTTTAAATAATATATACTAAATAAAGGTAAAGGCAATTGCAATTGATTTTAAATTTACAACAAATTAATAAAAAAATGTTCATTAATTTGCATTCTAAATATATAAATATATATTTAATAATTGTTTATAATTTATTTAATATGAAATGAAAATTAATATACATATATATATATATATATATATATATATATATATATATATATATATATATATATATATATATATATATATATATATATATATATATATATATATATATATTATATTATATTACTTATAACAATTTATATATAAATTACTTGTGTTAAGCTTAAGTAGCTCTGACTTCGTCTCGAAGGTGACATAAAGTGCATGTCGAGCTGCCCGCCTGATTCTTCTGATACATCTGGAGCCACACAGCCCTACTGGATGCCATCCAGTGCTGGTCGGCTGTCCAAGTGTCAACTGTGTATTTGGGATGTGCAATTAAGCTCAAGGACGCGCGCAAATTTTACGGGCTAATTGTCGGCGGCAAATTGTCGGCAGGAGAAACAGGTAAGCTTGGCATGCTCTGTTGCAAATGAATCGGTGCAGTGGCTATGCCGCAATCTGCAACAAGTGAGCCAACCGCATAATCCACAGCAACCACAAAGGTCACACACACACGCAGTTTGGCATTAATAAATTTGCAGCAAAAAGCTGTTGGAAAATATTGAAAAAGCGATCTCTACACAGGGTACATAAAGAGAGGAGCGTTGCAGGCAGCGCCTGCTGATGCTGATGCTGATGCTGATGCTGCTGCTGCCGCTGCTGCTGCTGCTGCCGCTGTTGTTGTTTTTTTCATTTTGCAACCACAGCAAGGATTAAAGTGGACAGTGCAGTACAGGCGACAGCAACAACAACACAGATGTTTATTGTTGTGACAATGTGGCAAACAAAAGCGAGCAACGACAATGGCAACAACAATGCTGACTCGTTGATATTGACAACTTTTTAATCACTTAATAAATTCAATAAAAATTAAATGCGGTCGCGCGTCAACAAGGACAACAACGAGCAGTGGCAGGAACACGCAAGATATATGGACACACGGTCGGACAGGATACAAGCTGAATGCGCAAAACACCAGCAGCAGCAGCAGCAACACAAAGACGCCAAGTCAGCCAGTCAATCAGTCAATCAGTCAGTCGCTAAATCAAGCATTTGACAAAAACTCAAAGCTGACATTGAGCAAAGCGACAGCAGCAAAAGGGTTCGAGCTGAAAGTTTTTCCCCCTTTTTCTTTTTTTTTTTTTGTTGCCACTCAACTCTTCAGTCTAAATCCAGCCTGAAGCGGCGAGCTGCCAACTTTTTGATGGGGCATTTCGTGTGCCGTAATTAAGTTGGCAGCTCTTTGGCCTCTGCCAGCTAATGACACGGCTCAATAACGCCGATGGCCCTTTTAATTAGCGCGCAACACAAACAAGATTCAATAACACAAATCTCATCAATGCTCACTGCTGTTGACTGTCACGTTAAAGTGCCAAAAGTTATACATTTATATTCCTATATGTATAAATAGAGCGGAGCGAAATTAAATTTGTTTGCTTATCGCTATCAAAAGCCAGCTCTCTTAGTTCACAGGCTCCAAGAGTCGGCAAACAGGCTCAACAAAGAGGCGCATAAAGACAGGCATTATCGGATGTATTTGCACAAGTTGCTATACCCTGGAATATATTGTATGTTGGGTATAATGATTTGCATACAATGTTTGTAACAAACCCATCCTACAAGTAATATCAAGCATATATTACGTAAATAAACAAATAATATAAAAATAAATAGCTAGACATAATAACATACATTTTTAATATAATAAAATACATAAATTAAATAAATTTTAATTAAGAGTAAATTTTAGTTTAAGTTTTATAATTATATATTTATTAATATATATTCATAATGTCATGAAAAAATAAATAAAATAAAATAGCAATCAAATATTATACACTAAAAATGTATATTAAATTTTTGTTTAAATATATATAAAATACAGATTTGTGACATACAGATTCTATTAAAATATATCACAGATATATTTTATTAATATATTTTTACAATACGAATTTAATACTTCTCACATAATTTGCTGTTTTTATTTTTTTATTTTTTTTTTTTTTCAAATTAAATTTTAGATTACGGTCATAATTTAAGCCAATTTAAGCCAAATAACATCAAAAAGGGACTCGTTATAGGAAGTAATTAAGTAATTATATAATAGGAATATAATATTTTCAATAATATAATATGATATAATAAAAATAATATAATATAAATATAATAAATAAATAAATAATAGTATATATCGTTATATATATAGTATATATATTTAATAATAATAATTTCAATATTTATATAAATATTTTAAAATTAGCTTGTTCGATTTGGTTGGTGGCCCACTTAGATATACTTCAAAACATACTATTTATCCGTATATCTTGTACTATATATTTATTGTATTGATTAACCTAGGGGCCATATGAGCCATCTTAACAATACAATATCGTAAGTTAATCAAAGCGAATGTTCGCCAACCACTGTTATATGCCTCAACCCATACCTTAACGGCATAGCATATGCCTGGGTATCTTCTAGTTTGTCACTCCCCACGAGAGCAGTCTCAACTAAGCTTTTGCATGAAATTCATGATGTAATTTGACTATAAAAGCTATCAAATCCAGTCGTTACAATCAGATATATATACATATATATATATATATATATATATATATATATATATATATATATATATATAATTATTTTTTTCTCTTTTCATCAGTGACCTTTACTGTTGAGCTTTGTCGTTGCTTTGAAATCAAATTGAATGTCATTTAATTAGCGTGAAATATTTTTTACAGCACTTTAATTTGCGAAATGAAGTGGTTCTTGAGAGCCGTTGAAATGGCTGTCGTTGACTTTTCGCAGTGACTGTGCCACTGCCTAAAGCGAAAACAACAATGTATGGGCAGCTGAGCAGTTGGGGGTGGGGCGGTGTGTTAAGGGTTTGTTTGGGGTTTGGATATATTTGCCGTGTATTTTGCTGCTAATCGTATCGATATCGATATCCACTTCGTAGCTAAGCCAGCGAAGAGCAAATCTCAGCTATTGAGGATTACGGCGCCTCTACAACACACACACACACACACACACACACACACACGCACACACACAGATAGCTAATTATACTAAGCGCATTAGAGGGAAAAAAAGGGGAAAAATAACAGCACATAGTCAGTTAATGATTAAGAATGACCAAACTCAAGGGGTAACCGCGAGCCATGGGCGGCTCAGTCAGTTAGTCGAGCCGGCTGCACCTGGTCGCGCCACCCCTTTCACCTGTCGCGCCTAGTGACAGGTTACAAATCGGCAACATTGGCATTTAAATTGTAAACCGGACAGCTTTAAAGCTGCCCACACAATTGACTTCGCTTGCGTGACATGCGGCCAAAATACACTTCATTTTATCGGCAGTCAGAGCATGTGGAGGCTGCGCGCGTAGTGGGCGTGAACGTAGGCGGGAGGGGCGGCGGCTGGGCCAAATTGGTAGGCTGGACTAGGCCACATGCAATCAGTGTAGCCAGTCGCATTTCATTAGCGCTAAATAAGGAAAAATTCAAACCAAAAATGCACAAAATACAAAAGAAAAATCATTTCGGATGCATTTTAACGATGCTGCACAACGAATTGTGGATGCTCTTCCAAATGAAGAGGAATTCAAAAATATATTTCATATTTATATATATAATATATGTTATGTTTAGACAACTATAAATATATATGTATTTATATATATTTAAAAATATATATTTTTATTTAAGTTTTTGTATAAACAAAAATATATTTTTTTCATGTATGAGCATATCTGAGTTGTAAGTACTATATTTATAAAATTACTATTTAATTCAAATTTAATTAAATAATTTTTTGTACAAAATTAAATTTTTTTGTTGGGTCTAAGAGCTTTTCGCATTTAATTAAAAACTTTTTTTCTTAAATAAGTGAATTTTTATTAATGTGTTATATTATTGATCTAGTAAATTAAAGCCAAAAAATATATATCATAAAAATTTGATTTTATTTTAATTTATATTATTTTTTTTTAGAATATATATTAAATAATAATTTTAATTTCATTTTCTTCAGTTAAAATTAATTTTAAAATTGTTGTCAATTATTATTTTAAAATTTGTTCATAATTTTTTTAATAAAACAAATTTTTTATTTAAAAAAAAAAACTTTTTGTTTTTTAGTTTTCAAATTTAAAAATTTTACTTTTTTGTTATTAATTCAAAATCAAGAACAAATTACATTTAATTATTATTTAATTATTTAATGTAAATATTGAATATTTGATTTATATTTATAAAAAAATTTTTAATAATACAATGAATTCAATGTTGTTATGTTTGGCTTAAAATAAAAATAAATGCATTAATTTATTTAAATTTATTTAAAATTTAATTTTTTTTAAATTCATTTAAATATATTAAAAATTATGATTTTAAGTTCGTGAAATTAAAAAAAATAATAATAATTATTATTATTTTAAACTAATATTCTCATAATTGATTTTGAACTAAATGCAACTAAATATTGCCCGCTATGGACTGTTGTGATAATGCAGAAAGCAAGTGTAGCTTTAATAGCAAATAGAACCTATTGCTATAGAGCGATTGCAATTCACTTGCCAATGCCCGAAAAACTCTCTCATTTCGTTTGTAATTTGTACAGCTTCACACAGACATACATACACATATGCATATATATTCTCTGTCTGTCTGTCTGACCGACTGTCGTGGATGGGCCGTCCGTGGGCATTTCGGTGCATTTCACCTCTAACCGTACTTTCGCCAATTTCCACTGATGCGCTCTTTGTAATTTCTGGCCGACCATTTTCCATTGCAATGCTGGGCCATTTTTTTCTTTCTTTCTTTTGCTGTGAGTGTTTTTTTTCTGTTTATTTTATATATTTTCAGTTGATTTCTTTCTTTTCTGCACGTCGCGTTGCGTCGCGCGGTTTTGTGTATCTCAATACGAAAATATTTGTATCTGTTAATGCATCTCCACATGTATCTGTCGCTCAATGGACGCTCGGCGAGTGTGCGATTGTGCGATTGTGCGATTGTGCGATTGTATGTGGCTGGCTGAATGTTTGGGTGCGTAGGCTTTTTTGACTTTCACAGTTTTTCGCTTACCGCCGCCAACAATCACACAGTCAACCCCAGTTGCGGCGGCAACCGAACAACAGCAACAGCAACAGCAACAACGCCGACAACAACCAATGCTAAATAGTCAAATAGTTTTTCATGTGCCGCACTTTACAACAACAACAAAGCAACGCAGCCAAACTGCAGCGGAATTACAACAAAATGAAGCAGAAGAAGCAACTGCATATACAACATACATATATATATTATATACATATATATATATACATATATATTTATATATGTATATCGCATAGCCAAGCCCCGGAAAAGTGGAAAACACATTGCGAAAATGTAAAATGTTCCATTGATTGAGGCCGAAATAAGCGGCGTAGCCACAGACACTTGGACATAGATTTGGCTGCGAACTGTGTTCATTTTCCGCTTGGCGATCAGAGATCTTACGTGAAAGCCCATGTCAATCTGGAAGAGATCGACTTGATTCAGATAGATGAGAGCACTTTGCTTTTAGGAGACGGGCACTCAGAGGGACAGACGGACGGATACACTAGAGGACGGATAGCCAGGCAAAAGTACGGCCGGATAGTCGATGAAAGAACGGACGGATAGGCAGACGAAACAACGGACTGATAGGCAGATAGACAGGCCGACAAAAGGACGTAGTGGCGGACGGACTGGAATATGGACGAACGGACATGTACCTGAACTGTTTTACTGAGGAGCAGATGGGCTAGAGAACGGACTCACAGACAAACGAACGGACGGATAGACGAAAGGACAAGGAAGGGGGAAAGATAGGCCGACAAGTGGACGTAGTGGCGGACGGACCGAAATATGGACGAACAGGCGGACGAACATGTAGATGAACTGTTTTACGGAAAGGCGTACAAATCGGACGTAGGGACGGTCGTATGAGCGGACGGACTGACAGCCGGCCAGATGAACGAACGGACATTTGGATGGACCATTGTACGGAGGGGCGGACGAGCAGGCGGACGGACGGTCTGGCGGACAAACGGACTGACCTGCTGACAGAAAGATAGAAAGACAAACTTACGGACTGAGAGAAGGACGGATAAGTAAACATACATGACTAGATCAACTCAGATCAACCTGCTCTGGTATGCCTACTTTAACCCGATACATATATATATTATATATCTCCTTAGACGATAACATTAGTATCTTCCTCAATCAGTTATATCCGAATATTCGTACCTCAGCCAGGCAAGGGACATGCCCACACAGGCACTTCTTTTGGGCTAGTGCGAACAGGACATTAGGATAATGGAAACATAACCAATTTAACGCAAGGTTATGTCCCTGTCAATGGGCAATCTGCAGTGCTTAGCTATGTCCAATTGATGGAATATCTTTTAGCTCTACTCTAGGCCTTTTTTCTCTTTTCTCCTCTTTTTTGACACTCTCGGTGCGGTTAATGGTCTAACGGAATGGGCTGCTGCGTTGTCCTTGAGCAGCGCCGCAGTTGAGGTTGTTATGCTAATTAATGCGACAAATGCATTAACTGGGCACATGCCGATCTGACACCGGGTGTTCTAAAAATATATATAGAGAGGGAGAGAAAGAGAGAGAGAGAGAGAGAGAGAGAAGCTGGTAAAAAGAGAGAGAAAAAAATGCAGACCACAGGCCTCGTCATCTCAAATTATGCGTTTTAATTTCCATTATCGATTCGCATTGTAGCGCTGCGGTTGCCAACGACCTTCGAGCAGGACCTGAAAGGAATCCCAGGATGCTCAAGCAGAAGAAGAAGGACACTTGACCTGCAGGCAATATTGTCACCACATGCAGCACGCAATGAAGACACAATTGAAAATTGAAAGAGGAAACACAGCATTTTGAAGGCAAGTTAAGAATTTGCTGCTCCGTCGGGCATAACCGACTGCTCAAATTTACTTATCTGAAACTTTTGTTGCTCTGAAAAACTTCAAGTGAATTTTATAAACAAAAAAACAACTGTTGATTAGCTTACAGAGCTGAAATGGGTATATTAGTTTTGTCCACTACGCGTCTTGTTGTCCGTCCGTCCCTATCAAAGCGAGTAACTTTAAGTTTCTTATATACCTCTTTTCTCTTTCTCTCTCTCTATATATATATACCAATTGGGGCGCAACTTTCTTACTTATTTGTAATTATTTTTCTGCATCAGCTAAAACAGTTGCATTGATTAGTAAACTGACAAGGGCTTCGTAATTATGCCTTGACTTCATTATCCTTTCCTATTCTTTTCTCACTTTGTTTTACGCTTCCCTGAATTTCTCTTGTTAATATTTATATAGTATATTTTTTAATTATTTTCTGTTTGCTTCAAGGTTGTATTTGATTTTTGTGGTATTTATATTTATTTGTTAATTATTTTCTGTGAATTGTTATTTAACAATTTTTATTTTACTTGTTCAAAATTAAATATTAATATTTTCAATAATTATTGTTTATATTTTATTTAACTGCAATTGTAAACATTTCAGAAAAAAAATAATATTTGTTATAATGTGATTAAATAAAAATGTATTTTAAATTTTATAATTTATATTTTTAAAATTATTTATTGATAATATTTATATTTTTATATTTTTGTCAATATTTATATTTATTTTTGGTCTGAATTCAAATTGTAAAAATATTAGAACAACAAAATCATATTTTGTTTAACGAGAATAAATAAATATTTATTTTTAAACTATATTATTTATGTTATATATACATATATTTTTTTTTTAACTCAAAAAAAAATTGTATTTCATTTCCTTTAATATATATATTTATTTTTAACCAGAATTCGAATTGTAAAAACGACAAATTATATTTGATTAAACCCGAAACAAAAATTATTTATTTTTAAATTATTTTCTTTTTAGTTAGAACTTATTGAACCTTTTAAGAATATCATTTATTTTTAATCATTTTCTTTAAACTTTTGGTTTACTTTTTCAAATATATGTTTTTTTTATTTATTTTCTGTTTTGCTTAAATCATTTGATCTTTGTAGTATTTTGATTATTATTTTATTATTTTTGATTATTTTTTTTATTATTTTATTAGTTTTATTTAAAATTCTTCAGACAATTCTTTTTAACGTTTCCATTAACAGATTCTAATCGCATGCATACTATATTTGGCACTGCATTGTGCCACCTAAAATAGACCAATAGAAAAATAGATACCTTTTCTCTGTATTTATTTTTACTTTGTACTAAATATACCTTTCGTTAAGTTATAAAAAAAAATGTAAAGAGACTTTAGAAAATTTCAATTGAGTTTTTTTTTCTTTTTTCTTGCGCCTATATAAAATATTATTATAGAATATACTATATATTCACTATAAGCCGTTGATTAAAATTTGAGTAAAAATAAAATTTGATATTATTGAAATAGGTACAAGAAATTAAAAAAAAAAAAATTTAGTTTAAGTTTTCTAAAATTCCTTTCAACTATTTTTTTGATTTTAAGAACAGAAATTGTAAAAAACTGAAAAATTTGATTTGAGTTCAAATCGGATTCGATTTCCATTTCCATTTCATATTTCTATTTCACATTTCCCAATCAGCCCATTTCGTATTTCAAGCGAGAATAAAAAAAAAACAAGTTATAGATTTCGAGTTATTTGTTCAGTTGGATTTGTTGTTCTTTTTATTTGGTTTCAGAAATTCGTTTGTGTTCATTTTTTCGCGCTAAAACTTAGATCTAGACAAAAAAATTGCGTTTTGCATTCATTCCTTACGTGGCTAGAAACTTAAACATTATCAATAGCTAAATTCGCATGATTCAATAATACAAGGAGAAATAGTAATAAGGAAGAGGTGGAGGAGGAGGAGAAGGAGGAGGAGGAGAAGGAGGAAGAGGAACTATTTACAAAACATAAAAATTCAATTCAATTTATGCTACGAGATTTTTTATGGGAACTTCCCTACGAAGACAAAGTTTTGGTTTTTCAAAAAATGTTAAAACTAAAAAAAAAAATGTTTTTTAAATATAAATATTTGTTAAAATAATAATAATAAAAAAAAAAAAATTATAAAATTGAACTAAAGTTGATTTGGTTTTTTCGACTGATTTTTTTTTTTTTTTTTTTTTTTGAGTGGGGACTTGGAGCAGAAGACGTTTTTAACAGTTTTTCTTCAAGTTCGCCGCGTGGCGATCGAGCGAAATTCCAGTTGAGGTTTTTCGAGTTTTTCTTTCATCAATTTTTTTTTCTTTTTTTGGTATTTGTGCTCGTGTGTGTGTGTGTGTGTGTGTGTGTGTGGGTGTGTGTGTGTGTGCAACAAGCTCGACGCACGACTTTATGAATCGAGCATAAAACTTCGAGTGAGCTCGTCGCACAACCCCAACGTTTGTCCTTCTGTTGCTGCTACCCGCTCCCGCTCCCGCTCCTGCTCCTGCTCCTGCTCCTGCTCCGTTTTCCGGCCGGAGCTCTTACGTCATCATCTCCGTGGTTGTTCCTCGTTTGTGCTCTGTGCTCTGATCTGTGCACGTGTCTAACTTATATGGCTATATCACATGGTTGCTGCCGCTCTGCGCCTGCTTTCAATCTCCATTCTGCTCCATATCACGCTGTGTGTGTGTGGGTGTGTGGGTGTGTGGGTGTGGGTGTGGGTGGTTGTCCTGCTCAATATGGCCGCCACACGGTCTTCTGCTGGACAACGGCATTCTTCAGCTTGGTTGCCGCCGGCAGCGTGGTCTCGGGCGATGCCTGGCGAGGAGCGTGGACCGCAGCGACCGCTGCTGCCGCCGCCGCCGCTGCCGCCGTCTCGTGGTAGAGCGGCTTCAGGGCGGACGGAGCCTTGAGGTCGCAGCGCATACGCAGCGGCACTGAGATTTGCTGGGTGGGGGAGCTGCGCGTCGAGTCGATGGACTTGTCCAGCTCGTACTCGGACTTGACCACGTCGATCTGTTCGTCGTCGGAGTCTGCGTCGGAGGCGGACTGTTCGTGGATGGAGCTCGTCTCGATGGAGGTGTTCAGCTTGAGCAGCACGTGCGGCATGGATGTGGGCGTGGGCGTGGGCGAGGAGCTCGACGGGCGCGACGAGGCGGGACTCATGTGCGCGGCCTCCGCGGCACTCAAGCCGCCATGATGCAGTGCAGCGGCGGCCGCATTGCGCGCCCTCAAACCCGCCGCAGCCGCAAAGTTATACGGATGGAAAGCGTGGGGCGTGGCCTTCTGATTCTGATGCGCGGCAGCGGCAGCGGCGGCGGCCACATGGTTGAACGGGAACTGGGGCATCGCATACGCCGACGCTGGCGGGCCACCCGGCGGCGAGGGCATCATGGAGGCGGGCGGCACAGCGCCCACACCAGACGGCGCCTGTGGATAGTCGGCGGCAGCGGCGGCGGCGGCGGCGGCGGCCACGGCGCTGGGCACAGCGGCGCCACCGCCAACTCCGGGCGAGATTACGCCGCTGTTGCTGCCATTGGGCGAGGTGGCGGCCTTCGACAGCGCCGGATGATGCACTGCAGCGGCGGCGGCCTGCTGATGGCGGAAGTAATCCGCATAGCCGTAGGTCATGTACGCCGCATCCAGCCAAGCCGGATTCAGCATGAACGGATTGAAGGCGCCGGGATGTGGATAGCCATAGCCTAGAAAGCGAAAGAGCGGAGAACCAAACGAATAAGTACGATCCGTAAAATGTTTTTTGTTTTTTTTTTTGTGTTTTTTTTTATAAAAGGGAACAGGCCACCGCCTGCGGGTGTTACGGAATGGGGAGCGGGGAGCGGGGAGCGGGCAGCGGATGGGGGGGGGATAGTCAAAACTGAAAATCGTAATGGAAACTAAAAAACTCACTTTGCTTACTTCTTGGCTCCCGCGGCCCGTCGACCGTTACTTTGATGGCCTTGCTGTAGCTGGCTATCTGGACCGGGTAGGTGGCGATGGTGATGGTCAGCGTGAAGGACTTGCCGCGGCCGGAGCGGCCGACGAAGCGCAGATCGTTGAACTTGGCCACCTGGTTCTTCATCGTGGTGGTGCAGTTGCGCAGCTCGCCGCAGTAGTTCTCGTCGTTGCCGCACTTGATCGAGACGAGGGTGCCATCGGGCACGTCGTCCAGCGCGATCACCTTGAAGGCGCCCGGCAGCGATTTGTTCGAGCGCCAATGGTTGGGCAGCGCGCTGCACAGGATCGACGGCGAGCCGGTCTGAGCCAATTCGCCGTGATATTCCTGCAGCATCTCGTGCAGGCTGGCGAACATGTCCGTCATCGAGCTGGGCATCTTCGCCAGATTCGCTGCGTTCGCGCTGGAGTTGTTCGAACTGTTGTTGCTGCTGTTGTTGTTGTTGCTGCTGCTGGTGTTGTTGTTGTTGTTGTTGTTGTTGTTGTTGGTGGTGCTGCTGCTGCTGGAGTTGTTGTGGTGACTGTTGTCCGGCGTGGAGCTGCCCGTGCTGCTGGCCGAGTGTGTGCTTATGTTGCCTTGGCTAACATTTGTGGCAGCCGCCGCTGCCGCCGCCGCTGCTGCCGCGGCGGCCAGGACCTGCGTGTGGGCGGACGTATTGGCCACCAGGGTGGGTCCCGTGGGCAAATGCATTTTCTCACAATTTTCACTTTAATATCACGTGCTCAAAAAAAAATAAATATTGCTGCTGCTGCTGCTGCTGCTGCTGCTGTTGTTGTTGTTGTTGTTGTTGTTGTAATCCAAGTAATCCTTCTTGGCACTTTGCACCACAAATCGAAAGACGCTAGCTAGCTGGCAGTGGGCCGCTGCTTCGCTTTCGTTACACGCAACAAAAAAAAAATCGCTGCAAGTCTTTCGGCTTTGGCAATATTTCGATATTCGCTGCGAAGTTGCCGTTACAAATGCTCGCTCGCTCGCTTCACTTTCGAACAAAAAACGCGGCGAAATTGTGCTCGCTCCTCGTTCAATTTGTGTTTGTGTGTGTGTGTGCGTGTGTTTTTTTAGTTTCGGTTTCGGTTTCGGTTTGTGTTTCTGGCTGCGTTCTCGACACGTTAGAGTCGCTGTGTGAACTGTTTCTCAACTGCGATCGTTGGCAGTATTTAAAGTAGAATGCGTTGCCGTCGCTGTCGGCGTCGGCGTCGCTGCTGCGCCGCTGCGCCGCTGCAAGACGGCTGTGGCGCGCTCAGTTGCGGTCTCTCGCTCGCACTGCAGCGCGACGATGAGACGCGCCCGCTCGCACTCGCTGCAATTATTCAGGACGTCGCTGCGTGGTTTGGTTGGCTCGTTCGCTTACCTATTGTGCGACTGTATGTGTGTGTGTGTGTGTGTGCGTGTATGGGCTAAGGGTGCAACGGTTGCCGGCGGCGGTGGCGGTGGTGACCGGGGCAGGTATCAACCACCATTGCCACAACAACAACCACAGTAAAAATTTCCCATTTTTCCATTGCGGTGTACACTCGCGCACACAGAAAACACGGCCAGCAGCAGCAGCAGCGAGCTGCGACAGCGAGCAACGGCAGCAGCAGAAGCAGCAGCAGCAGCAGCAGCAAAGGCAACAAGAAATAAGGGAAGTCGACAACTGAGGCAGCGACAGCGGCAGCGACTGAGGAAGAGGCGTGCGTTGTTGTTGCCATGCTACTTGTGGCCAGGGACGCGCGGTCAAACCGACAAACGAAAAGAAAAAGAGAAAAAAATACAAGAAAAAAATTGAAAACCCAAAGGCGAAGAGGGCAAAAAAAAAAGCATCATTGGAAGCAAAATAAAAATGTGCCACGAGAGCGCAGCGCGAGAGAGCGGGGCGGCTCTCTGAGCGTATTGGAAAGGCGCAGGCGGGCGCACTGCAAAAAAAATATATTATAAAATGACGTGAATAAAAAACACTCACGGAAAACTCATGTGGAAAACAGTGAACGAAAAATTGAAGCAAATTCTAAAAAACAAACAAAAAAAAAAAAAAACGTTAAAGGAATAACTCATCTTGCTCTCAATTGCTGTGCTCTCGCTGTCTCTATCTCTCTGTTGCTCGCTCTATTTTTCTATTGCGCTGTGTGTCGCCGGCTCAGTCACTCGCTTAACCTTTGCCGTTGCTCCGACTCGGGCCGACGGGCGGTCGCAGGCTGGAAAATTGGTTTCTTTACGCACGCAACTTTAACAACGGCATTCAACAGTTCCAACTGCACGCGTGTAGGCACCCCACGGCCCCGCATCCAGTCCACAGCTTCTCCTTCTTCTTCTTCTTCTTCTACGCACCCAATGCCCGAGCCACAGGTAACGGCACACAATTCCGCAAGCAGCCACAGTGGCGTCCACTGTGAGGGTGCTTAGCACAAGCACAAAAAACTAACGCTAAATAGATCCTGTTATATATTAGTGATATCATTTGGATTAGTGAAAGATTACAGACGGATAATCGCCAGATTAGCTGACAGAAGTGATTAGTGATCCTTGAGAGGTGCTTTATGCATAAGTATTTACGGAAGCGATTTGCTTGGAATCTAATCGAACAAACTCTACAAAATATTACAAATGATTTTCATGTGGATTAACAAAGGATTTTCAAAGAAAAAATAATTACATATCAATTAAAAGAGTATAAAAAACACTATTTTATTATTATTATTATTTATTACTGATATAAATCCGATTTTAAAATAATCATCATGTAAACTATATTTTGTGACTATAAATATAATGTATATAAAATAATCAAACTATATATGATGACTTAATAATTGATAATAATTAATTAATGACTTAGTATATTAAACTTAATAAATATAATAAAATAATATAATTTGAATGGAATTTATAAAATATATTTCAAGAACAAAATCTACATAAATATTATGAATTTAAATAAATAAATTTTGTATACAAATCAAATTTGAATATTTCAATTAGTGTACGATATTACGAAAGAATCCAAGCAAGATTCTCGTTTGAAGCAAATTTTCATTACACAAATAAAAATTTACTTTATAAAATATATGTATTATAATGTTTATTTATATTAAGTATTTTATATATATATATATATATATATATATATATACATATATATATATATATATATATATATATATATTTTTTTTTTTTTTTTTTTTTTTTAACTTGAAATTAATTTGATTTATTAATAGAAAGATATGAAATAAATATTTTTTTTTTTTTTTTCAATTTTTATAATATATAATATATGTATATATATATATATATATATATATATATATATATATATATATATATATATATATATATATATATATATATATATATATATATATATATATATATATATATATATATATATATATATATATATATATATATATATATATATATATATAGCTTTCACATGGCAAAGTTAATTTGCCTAATCTTTCGACCCCTTGCGTGAAGCTGTTGCGAGCGCCTCTGCTCTAAGGACGACAAATCAAACTCGCGGCAGCCCAAAAAATTGCGGAGCACCAAGCAAGTTAAAACGAGGCCACAAGTGCTGCACACAAAAACAGACGAACGAGCGGACGGACGAAAAGGAAGCGAGGGAGCAGCAGAGGGAGGGAGGGAGAGAGCGAGTAGAGCAGCGAATGGATAGATGGATGGATGGATGGCAGGGCAACCACAATGAGGAGCAACTGGCTAGCCACTGTCGTGAGAGAGAGAGAGAGAGCGCGCGCTGCGGCTACTGTTGTCGGTGTAGCGGGTGGGGAGGAGGTGGGGGTACATTTTCTTAAGTGCTCGTCGTGACTCCGAGTTGAGCCAACCAAAATGTCGCGAGAACGCGCCTCGCTGCGGGTGAGGCGAACTGAGGCGGGGTATGGCTAAGGGCAGCGCAGCCGAAGCGTCGGGAAAGTACACGCACACTTCCAATCAACAGCGACGTCAGCGTCGCTGTCAATGCGTGCGCGCCCGCTCGCTGTGCCAACAACAACAGCAAGGGCTGCCAGAGTAGAGGAAGCAGGCGGCTTGCCAAGGACGACCCGACACAGGTCCTCAGCAAGTAGCGTGCGACAAGGACTTCGATTGTTGTTCGACTGCTAGCCGTTCCGGCGAACTGGCCGGGCTCCTACGTACGTACGCGTTATCCTGTCGTTTTCCACGGCAATTTGCGCGGCTCATTCAACACCCGCTGATCTCCAACAGTTCGTACAGAAGCTGCGCATTGCACGCGCATCGCGCCGCACGACTCCGCGCGGATCATTCGCATAAAGAAGAAGAAGAAGCAGCAGCAGCAGCAGCACGAATACCTAACCTCACTCTCTCTCTCTCCCTCTCCCTCTAGTTGCAGCTGCGCCCTGGCCACCCTTTTTTTACGATCGTTTTAGTTTCCAGTATTTTTTGGGACCTAGAAAAAATCATGCTGCAATCAGGTAGCCACCCACGGCCAGGCCGGCGTGGACAGGTAGGCAAACCGCATTCGGATCGCGGATCAGGAGTCGAGCGAGCGCCGCACTCCCTCTTAATCCTTTACTTATGAAAGTCAATCGCCTGGATTATCCAGCACGCCCAGCAAATATTTTGGGCGATTAGCCGCCCCATGCAAGCCAGCAACAGGCAGTCGATCGATCACCTTGGCAGGTAGTGCCTCAACCTGTAACCGCTAAGCGGGAATCAATCGGGGCCCTAACGGTTAAAGCAGCAACTGAATTGCGATTCGTAGAACCTATCAGAGAGCATCTAGTATAGCTTAGCTTACGAAGTAATATCTATATATATATCAATATGCAGATGGGTATATCTATAGACAAGTCTATTCGAAAAGATCAAATAAATACAGAATATAGTATTACCCGGTTAAAAGGGATGTTTTAATTTGACCTATATAGCTCATAGGGAAATTTATAATTTATTTATGTAATTTATATTTATATAGTATATCTATACATCATCTATATACTATGAAGATGTATATACTTATAGATCTACATCACTAGAGATGTATCTAGTGCAAAACCAGGTAACTCTGTTATAGAATTTATGAAAGATCATCTATATATATATATATATCTATATATCAATATCAATATCTATATCTATATCTATATCTATATCTATATCTATATCTATATCTATATCTATATCTATATCTATATCTATATCTATATCTATATCTATATCTATATCTATATCTATATCTATATCTATATCTATATCTATATCTATATCTATATCTATATCTATATCTATATCTATATCTATATCTATATCTATATCTATATCTATATCTATATCTATATCTATATCTATATCTATATCTATATCTATATCTATATCTATATCTATATCTATATCTATATCTATATCTATATCTATATCTATATCTATATCTATATCTATATCTATATCTATATCTATATCTATATCTATATCTATATCTATATCTATATCTATATCTATATCTATATCTATATCTATATCTATATCTATATCTATATCTATATCTATATCTATATCTATATCTATATCTATATCTATAGCTCTTCATTATAGTAATACTATTTGAATAATTTAATTTGTATTATTTCTATGCCAATAAACATTTTTTTTCGTAATCTTTCCCTACTCTAGAATAATTTCGAATAAATATTTAATTTAGTTTTTAATAAATTTTTGTTTTAGTTATTTTAATATTTTAATTTCATTTATATATTTCGCATTATTTTCAATAATACCATAAAATGTATTCTAATTTCATATTATTCATTCAATTTATTTTTATTAACTTGAATAATAATTATATTGATGTCTTTCAAAATGTATTATCCCATTTCCAATTAATTTAAGTA
Source organism: Drosophila fulvimacula (assembly GCA_035045555.1). Classification (NCBI taxonomy): domain Eukaryota; kingdom Metazoa; phylum Arthropoda; class Insecta; order Diptera; family Drosophilidae; genus Drosophila; species Drosophila fulvimacula. The sequence continues at coordinate 7,622,746 of JAWNOX010000053.1, read as the reverse complement.
AATTATTCCAACCAAATTCATATTCCAATATCAATGCAAAAAAAAAGCATGCAATTGCCACTGTAAAAAAATAAACCGTTTCTTTTTCTCGCTCGCCGCAATCAGCCAAACGAGTGGAAGCGCGTGAATGCAGTGCGAACAACTGGAACAATTCGTATCGTAGCTGATCGGACCCAGCCCTCCCTCAGTCACTCAGTCACTCACTCACACAGGCACACAAGTTGGAGAAGGGGCGCAGCCACAATTTTGAGGCCGGCCAACCAGTGGCAAGCACGATCGATCAGTGCCAGTCTGAGGGGGTTGTTTATAAATAGACACCGTCCATTGAGTGCGAGGCGACCAAGCGTTGCCGAACGTTAGCTGGTCGTGCGAGAGAGAGGGAGAGTGAGTGAGATGCCCGATCCGCTATTAGCTACTGGCTCCGCCCCATCGCTGATCGGATCAGCAGCTGCGAGAATTACGTGTGCCCCGCTTGCTGCACTTGCCGCCACTAACTAGGCAACACTAAATGCTCGTTGCGAAACGAATTTCCAACGCAGCTCAGCTGTTGTTCCAGCGCGAACAACAGCAACAAGATGGAGCGCGCAATAGGAGAGCCATTTTTAAAATGCTGCGACGTCGACGTCGCCAACTGGCAGCGACCGCGAACGTCGCTTGTAAGTGAATTGTGGTTTGTTGTTTTGGTTGGCGCGCGCTGCTACTGCCACTGTCGCAGTAAACGTTGGCGTTGACGTCACTGCCGCGTGCTGCTGCGCCGCTGCCAGGATCAACCACCGAATGGCAAATGAAAAAATGAAATAAATAAACAACAAAAATTGAGGCAGCCTTTGAATTTTTTCGCTCTTCATGAATGAGCCTCTCCCGTGCATGACTGAGCGAGCGAGTGAGCGAGCGAACAGTTAAGCGAGTGAGTCAGTGTGTGAGTGTGAGAGTGAGTGAGTGCTTGTGTGACTGAGTGCCCATTGCTGTGAGAGTTCCACTTCCACTGCCAGCCACCTTCCATTGGAAATTTTTATTTTGAGTGTTTTTTTTTTTTTTGCTTCTTTGCTGTCAGATTGGGGTGGCTACTTGGAGAGTCTCAGCAGCTGTGGTGAGTTCGAAGATGAGCACTTTTTTTGCACAGCTCGCGCTATGCTTGCGATGGCAGCAGCTGCCGTTGACACTCCCACACAACACACACAGCCATGAGACACACACACACACACATACACACATACACACGTGGAGGGACCGCAACATCGACAACTGTGCCCACAAGTTTGTGTAATATGTCGCGTCTGCCTTGGTGTTGGTGTTGCGCCCAAGCATTGGCTGGCTCAACTAAATACGATGTACGTGTCCCGTGCCCCCGCCTCCAATCCTGCTTTGGCTGCTTCCAGCTGCCGATGCGCCGCACGACTGAACGACTGAACGACCGAGAGCCTCTCAAAGACGTCGACACATGTCACTGCTGCGTGCTCTCGCCCTCGCCCCCCTTCCATCTTTTTCACCTACGCTTCTGCTCAATTTGTACTTTGTTTTGTATTTACAAATTCCAATAACAACAAACAAACAAATGCATTTCATGGAATGCGCCTATGTGTGTGAGTGTGTAGAATTTCTATAGCTTTTTGCTCGTGCCTCTCTATACTCTCTCTCGCTCTCACTCCTTCTGTTTTCATATGTGAAGGCGGCTCGCGTCAATTAACAGCTGCAGATCGTTCCAAATACTTAATGCTTCTGTTGTTGCTCTTCTGCTTCTTGTTCCTCTAGTTGTTGTTGGGGAATGAGCGTTGGATAAATTAGGAACAAGCGAAGTGTTGTTCATTTTTTCTCGCTCTTTCATTTTTTTTTATTTTTTTTGAAGACAAATGAAGTGAATTATTATGTACATTATTGACGCAGTGCATATGAGTTCTTATGTTAAGTTAAGGAAAATATAGAAAACAAAAATAATAATAATAATAATATTTATTATTTAATGGAAAATAAATAATGTTCATTATTATTGATATACATATATGTATTAATGGAACTTAATGGAAAATCTTAGGGACTATGTATATATTTTATATTATAAACCTATATATATATATATATATATATATATATATATATATATATATATATATATATATATATATATATATATATATATATATATATATTTATATATATATATGTATATACGTATTAGCTATTTTCTATAAGGAATCTCATATATTACCTCTGATCAAAATATTATTATTGATAATAATATGATATAATGTAATAGAAACAAATCTAATATAATATTCATTATAATATTTTATATATATATATATCTTGCATTAACATGACAGACATCTGGGACAGATTCACAAACCCTTAAAAAACTATGTAAATATGTATGTATATATGCCATATATACTGGAAGTACTCACAGTCCGTAACCCTCTTTCTTTCTGTTAACACTTAGCCGCAGGCCAAGTTCGTTGCAACTTTCGGCTTTCGGCTTTCGGCTTTTTGTCATGTGATATGTTATGATGATTGTTAAAAATAATGATGGCTATATTAGAAGGAGCGTGAGAGAGAGGGGGAGCGAGACGGAGCTAGAGTCAGCACACTCCACACTCGAGGGCATTACCCTCCCCTTGACGCAGCGGCACTCGAAATGCGCATAGACAATATAAAGATTAAAGCTGCAAATCCGTTGAGCCCAGCGATGGGCCCTTAATACGATTGCGCCCTATATATATATACATAAGAGTATCAACAACAATAACAACTGCAACAACAACAACAACAACAACAGCGATAATATACGCCACATCTACGATAAGAGACAGGAACAGGAACCAGTTTTTTTTTGTTTTGTTTTGTAAAATTACCCAACGAGAACTGGATTTCAGCAAAAATATCAAATTTCATATAATTGGCGGCCATTTTGAAGTTTTACAGTGCAAAATGGAAAAAAGTCGGCATGAAATTCCATTTGTTACGTATCGCTGACCAGATGCAATATGCCTCAACACTCCTGCGCAGGGCATCGCTGGGCAGGCAGCTCGGCAGCGAGCATGGGCGATGGGCAACAGCCGACAGCCGACAGCCGACAGCCGACAGCCGACTGGATGTGGAGTGTGGAAAGCGTGTGATGGAGCGCCACTTGTATATGATTTTTTATCTTCTGGCAGCAGCCAGAGGCGGGTGACAAGGGACTCACAAAGAAAAGGATCTTTCTATAGTATAATAATTATATTAACAACAATACATTAATAGTAATAAAAATATTAGTATTATTTTGATAAAAAAAAAAAAACAGGACAAAATCCATAATAATAATATTAACAATAATATTAAAAGCAGAATAATAACAATAAATGAACAAAATAATGATAATAAATAAAAAACTATTTTATAATAAGTAAAAATTAATAATATAAATAAATAGCAAATTAAGAAGAAATAATAATATTAATAAAAATAAAAATTATAAATGAATATGATAATTAACCCAAAACTAAAAATCATTATTAATAAAAATTGTTTACTCATGATTAAAAGGTAAAACTGAATATTAATAATAATTACAAGTATAGTAAATTAAAATATTAAATTAATAATACTAATCAATAAATATAAATAAATAATATTCGTATTTATATATATTTAAAAATATATATGATTATTAATTATTAAAAGGTAAAACTGAACAATAATAATAATAATTGCAAGTAATTATGAAAATATTAAATTAATAATGCTGATAAATAAAGATAAATATAAATAAATAATTAATAGTATTCGTATTTATATATATTGAAAAATATATATGATTATTAATGATTAATAGTTGAAACTGAACAATAATAATAATAATTGCAAGTAATTATCAAAATTTTAAATTAATAATGCTGATAAATAAATATAAATAAATAATTAATAGTATTCGTATTTATATATATTTAAAAATATATATGATTATTAATTATTAAAAGGTAAAACTGAATAATAATAATAATAATTGCAAGTAATTATCAAAATATTAAATTAATAATGCTGATAAATAAATATAAATACAAATAAATAATTAATAGTATTCGTATTTATATATATTTAAAAAGAAATATGTAAAATAAATATAATATGTAAACATAAATAAAAATAAATAAATATTAACAGCTACAACACGTAAAACTCAGCTAAAACTTCATTGAGTCACTTTCGAACGGCCCCTTTGGCAGGCGCCACTGCTGCAATGCCTCGTTCCAGCAATTGGCTCCATGACAACTCTTTTTTTTTCGTGCAGTTTTTTTTTCGTTTTCTTCGACTTGTTTTTTATTTTTTGCGTGTTTCATTTGCAACCAGTGCGGAGAGAGCCAGCCTGGAAAGGCGCAAAAGAGCGTCGAGCGCAGCGCTGCGTCGTCTTGGAAATTTGCAGTCGCGTCGCAGCGACGCTTTAACACACATACATATAGAAAAAAAAATACATGTATATTTCCCGTTACTTTTTTACAAAGGCCGAAGCACAGTTAGCAGCAGTAGCTGCTCAACGAGGGGTTGTCGCTGCAGCGCCCAACCCCTATTCGCTGTCGTAGTTGTTGTTGTTGTTGTTGTTGTTGTTGTTGTTGTTGTTGTAGTCGAGTTGGGCTGCCACAAAACTAGTTTGGCTTTGGCTTTGGCTTGACAGCAACAGCAGCGGCAGCGGCAGCAGCAGCGGCTGCGTCGACTGCGGCAGTGGCTGGCAGTAACCGACTTTCCACCCACTTTTTGGTTTTTCTCTGGTTATTCCGGTGGCTGTCTTAGAGCTTTTTAAGGGTTGCAAATCAAAACGCGGTTTGTTGGTTTGTATTTTTGGCCAAAGTCGTCGTAACTTTATCGGCCGCATGCGGGCGCGAGAGAGAGATAGAGAGACAGCCCGTGTGTGTGAAGGCAATGCAAAGGGGCATGAAGGGGGTTGCTGGTTGGGGGTTGGGGATTGGGATTGTGCGGGGGGGGGGGCACGAATAGACATACGCAGCGTTAAAGAGTCATTATTGACACTTACCAAGTGTTGAGTCGCCAGCGTGGGTGGCTGGTTGGGGGTGCTGCGGATAGAGGGTGGGGGGTGGCTGTTGCTGGAAGTTGTCAACTCATATGCATAATTGCCTTGTATTTATATTTGTGGGGCGCCATCGCTGCGCAGTTTTTTGCTCTCCAACCCAGTTGGAGCTGGCTCTCTGTGTGGCTTGACAGCGCCTGTCTCGCTCGGACTCACACTATTTCTCACACTCTCTGGCATGCTCTCTCTCTCTCTCTCTATCTCTTTCGCTCTCCCTCGCCCTCTCCCTCTCCCTCTCTCTCTGGCTAGTTACGTGTTGTTGTTCGTGTGCATTTTAGTTTGGGATTTTCGTGGCATTTTTGTGGCCTTTTGTCTGGTTAACCGTGGTTGGTTATTGGTCAACACGCACACAGCCACATGGCCATATATGAAAACCGCTAAAAATAAAAAGAGAAAAAAAAAGAAATATTGACTTAACCAAAAATGCTTGATTAACTTTTATCGTTTAAAATAGAGGCCATTCAATAAGTGCAGCAACAACAATGGGCGTGACTGGGCCATAAAGCCTGCTGCGAAAAGTTGTTGGCCATAAACGGCTCACATGTGGCCGCCAGACAACCAATGAATAACTTCAATCGAATGACGATTTGAGCAAATTGGAAAATGTTTTTTAGCCACGCTTTTGCCGGATATTTAATGGCCCTAATTTGATAAGCTGTAATATATATCGAATGGAAATGGATGGGGTGTACGATATAGATTAGAGTCGATCTAGATATTGTAGATCTATGCGAGAGCTATACAGTATACATATGCCTAATATATAATGCCTATAGTATGACTAAATAGACTACCTCACCCGGAGAGGTATATAAGATATATGCCTAAAAAAAACCATGGGTCTATGCCCAAAGGTCCCTCTATAACTCACATCTATCTATATATAAGATCATATAAGTCCCATGCTATGTACGATCTATGCTTAAAGTTATGTAAGATCTATATATAACTTATATCTATCTATATATAAGATCATGTAATCATTCCTTTTCGGGAAAGCCATATAGGATCTATGCCTAAAGGCGCTAGCTCGTGTAAGTCCTTTACTCAAAAGTTATATAGGATCTATATGTCTTCTATAACTCACATCTATCTATATATAAGATATATCTATATATATAGCTATATACGATCTATGCTTAAAGTTATGTAAGATCTATATATATATATCTTATATAACTTAGATCTATCTACTGCTTTTGAAATAAACTTGATTGCCAAAACGTATATAACGCTATGCCTGAAAGATCAGTGTAAACTTCTTCTATTTCTTTTGTAGCCTTCTGAGAGAACTTTATTCATTATTAAGCATTTTATTTTTTATATATTATCATTGTTATTATTATTACTATTGTTATTATTATCATAATAAGTATTCTTTCCAATTATTACCTATAATTTCTAATGACCCAGATCTATGTATGCCTCAAACAAATGATATACAAACAAATTTAGTACGCTAAGGGATGATTTTTTCCCCGATTCGCCACGCCCCTTTGCCTGATCTTAGGCAAATAACTTGATGCCCAACTCTGGAACATTCTCAACATAAATTTACGAAAAATAGATGCCAGATCATAATGGATTTAATATGGAATAATTAGTTCCAGCTCAGCTCTTTATCCACCCATCTATCTAAATTCCAAATGTAACTCCAATTTGCCTATATTACGCAACTTCATTGCGTGTTTATTGCGCTCTGACCGCAAAAATAAAAAACCAACCAAAAAATGTGGCTAAATGCCAGAAGAAGTGAGAAGGAAAAAACCAAGTCGAGAACAAATGGGAACAGTAGAGCCCCGATACAATGAGCGATATAAAAATTCTACTCCAGTTTTTTGACCAATTTTTAGTGCTGTTTTTTGTGCCGTTGCGTTTTTTCTCTCTCGCGGTCTCTCTCGGTCTCTCGAAGCAACAAAAGGCGGACAAACGGCGGTCCCGATCGATTCCGGGTAAATCCCGGGTCGAGTCCTCGGATTAATTATGCCGGAAAAAAAAGAAAGATGGCAGCGCCCTGGGCATGGATGCGCCGTCTTTTATGAGCTTGTTAAAAAAGAATCATAAAAATTATTCATATTTATTTCGAAACTAGATCAGGTCAAGCGGCGCAGGCGATCCCGACCCATAAATCTCTCTCTCTCTCTCTCTCCCTCTCTCTCCCTGGCTCTCGGTCAAAAATGCGAAATGCGAAAAAATCGCAGAAAAAAAGAAAAGAAAACGAAAAACAAAATCTATTCGCCTTGGACTTTCCTGGAAGAAACTTGCGTAATAATTTGCATTTTTTTCCTTCGTCCTGCTTCATTCAGCTGAGGGAGGCGTGATCCCGACCAAAACACACAAAAAATTGACCTAAAAATTACCTAAGCCGTGTAAAACGAGAGCAGGACGATCGTAAAACGAGGACAATCGCTGGCCAAGCAGGACGCTGACGTAACGTCGAGCACCAGGACCAGTCGAGGGCCAGCCTCAGGCTCGACCCGCTCGACCCGCTGTGCCCTGTTCTACTTTTTCTTCTATTTTTATTTTTCTTTTTCTTTTTTTTGGCATAATAAAAATGCACAGAATTTTTTCTTTATTTTTTGTTTAGTTTTTTCTTCTTCATCTCCTTGTCGTTGTAGCTCTCATAAAATTGGCTCGCTGGATTATGTAAATAGCGAAACAGGATGATTATCGTCCGCATTTCGAACTAATTTAGGCGGGTGGTGCCGGCATTTATGGCACCTCGATTCCCGCTGCCTGTCTAATCCTCGAGATCTAGTTTCGGTTTTTTGCATAACACCATAAAAGTGCCTTGAAAAAAATAAGAAAACAGAAAAGCGAAGCCAAAAAAAAAACGGGAAAATTATGCGGAAAAACTGGTCATGAAAAAAAAACGGGAGAGAAAAAAACTAAACTAAAGATGCACTAAAAAGTGGTCGGAAAACTGGAGCAGAGTTTTATGATAGGCGGTTTGTCGTATGGTTTTTTACTCAATGTAGAGGAAGCCTAAAGGGAGTAGGAGAGAGAGAGAGAGAGAGACAGAGAGATAGAATGGGAGTGAGAGAGATATAGGTAAAGGAAAATTAAAAATAGTAAGGAAAACTGGAACAGTGTTTTATGAACGGGATATGCAATAGATCTCAAAAAGCTAAAGTGAAGTGAGACAAAGAGAGAGACATGGAGAAGCAGAGAGACAAATATGAGCATGAATTCTGGCTTTAGGTGCATATAAATTTAGTATATAACGACAAAGAAAGAGACAGAGATAAAGAGAGATAGAGAAAGAGAGAGGAAATAACTTACATGAATGGTATCTTCGGCAATCTGTCTATATGTTTAATATTGAATAACTGAAGATTATCTCTATAGACTTAAAGACAGAGGGCGAGAGATACGAAGAGAGATAGTGTGAGAGAGGCATAGAAAGGGAGTGAGAGAATCCGAATATTATGTATTCAAATGTATGGATATAAATTCCAGCTCTTATGTTTAGGAGAATAATAGAAAGAGAGAGAGAGAGAGAGACAGAGAAAAATACAGAGACAGAAAATATGTATGCAGATTCGTTATCTATATATATATGTATATATATATATATATATATATATATATATATATATATATAGATATATATATATATATAGAAATATATAGATATATCTATTAAAATTTGGACCTTGGCAACTCTTATAGTCTTAGAGACGGAGTGAATGGCAAATAGAAAGAGAGAGAGAGAGAGATATATATATACATATATATATATATATATATATATATATATATATATATATATATATATATATATATATAGAGTATATATCTGTCTTGTCTGCTAGAATAAGAGAGAGAGAGAGAGAGAGAGAGAGAGAGAGAGAAGAATATAATATATATAATACAGCTGATATTAATAATTTATATTTATATTATTATACTGATATTAATACTATATATATATACTATAGTCTTTATGTCAGAAATGAGAGACAGAGAGAGCGAGAGCGAATGACATATAGAAAGAGACAAATATATGCTTATATATTCATTTACAGATTGTATATCTCGCTCTGTCACTCTAACAGCTGGAGCACTACTTAATGAAGCTTCGATCACAGATAGAATGAGAGAGAGAGAGAGAGAGAGAGAGAGAGAGAGAGTTGGACTGCAATACAAAACCGTAGAGGGAAAGGGCGCGCGTAGCTGTCGCTTTGTTTTTGCAATTCATTTGCAATGTCAGCGCCACCTGCTGTTTATTGCCAATATGTCGCGATTTTTTACCCTAGACACATGTTCCCATTGGGCTTCGGCTTGTAATTTGTGTGGGCGTCGAGGGGGCAACGGGCGGCACAATTTGTTTGTGTTGCAGCCGCCCACCGCCCACCGCCCGCCTCGCCACGCGGGCTGAGCGAACGGAACGGCAAGCCACAGTAAACAGCGTGAAGCAAGGCAAAAGGAAGCGAACCAAAACAAAAATCAACCTACAACAACAATAACAACAACAACAACAACAACAACAACAATGTTGTGTTAATAATTTGACATTTTATTTGTCAAACACGTTTCAAGCAAACAATCAGCAACGAGCGGAAAAAAGCAAATGGAAGGTGAAGAGTTAAAGCGAGCCAAGAGAAAATCGACGAGAATTAAGTTTTGGAATATTTCAAATATTTTTGAAATGCAAATTTCGAGTTGTAATGGAAGAGTGGAAATTATAGTTATGTGACATAAAATTGAATATATATATTTTTTTTCGTTTTATTTTATTTTTTTAGAGCAACAAAATTAAACTAGAAATTGGAAAACTGTTTGAAAATTAACCAAATAAATTCGAGTTTAATTCCAAAACTTTAAAAAGTTATATAATTATTAAAAAAAAAAAAAATAAACAATTTTTTTTTTAATATTGCTCAATCTATAATCACAAATCCAGAATTTATTAAAATTTTTAATTCTTTTGCTTTCAGTTCAACTCAATACAAGAAAATATTTTATTTGAAAACAATATTTGGACAATTCATTTCATATTATTTTCTAATGCATTTGCGCTTCATTTGCTCAATATAAAATTCTTAAGATTTAAATTAAATGAAAGAGAAATTTCAATTTCAGAGAATTTCAGCTTCGGATCTGTTCCGATTCCTTTTGCATATTTCTCATATTGTTTGTTTAATTTATGCGCCATGTTTATTCAACAATTTGATGAGCATATAAATACATAGACGAAGAAGAAGAGGAAGAGCCCGACGAAGACAAACTAAATGCCCATTCGAACAGAACATATAAACAAATTTTAATGATCATCTATTTAAATGTTGCTCTGTTTGTGTACTTTGCGTGATTGAATTGCGAGTTGAGCTGAGTTGAGTTTTACCATTTTACAAATATATTTTCTATGTGTGTGTGTGTGTGTGTGTCTTTACACTGCCGACCAAAGTCACTTGACTATGTAGGTAATTATGTATATTACTTTTTATTTATTATATATTAAATATATATGATTCCACAGGATTGTTGAAACTGAAGTTGGCATGTTAAGTTTACAGTTTTTTTTTTTTTTTATTATTATATTGTATAAAGAATTTTTGTTTACTTTGTGAAATCATTTTTACATATCTAAAAAATATTTATAATTTTTTAATTTTGACAATCTCATGTCTGATACCTCATATTTTATATCTTATATATCTAGAGCATTCATTGTTCGGCTGGCTCCTCGCAGTTGGGTGTTTTGAGCTCATTGAATTATTTACTTCGTCAGCCGAAAAAAGAAGAGGCAAAAAAAGGCTCGAACACCCTCACTTGAATTGTGCGCTGACATTTTCGCGTTTGGCTTTGTCAGCAACGTCCTTGCTGCTGTCATTTGTTTGCATTGCAGCAACAACAACAGACAACAAGCAACACTCAAACAACACAAAAGGTGATTGCGATTGCGAATTCCGTTGACGTTTTTATGGCGCATTCAGCAAACCTAACAATTGCAAAACCGACAACGTGGAAGGAAGCCAAGGCAGCCAAGGCAGCCAACTCCTTCTACGCTGAATGCAGCTAACCAACAAGAAAACCAAGCAACACCAACAAACACACCAACACACCAACACACCAACACACACACACACAGAAGTTTCGCGAATATGAACACTTGCCTATTTAATGTTGACGCCGACTTCAAAACTCCAAAGGCGGTTGAAGTATTTTGTTTTTATTTTCTTGTTTAGTATAAGCGAAAACACGGCTGTTATAAAGAACAACTCAGGAAGGATTCACTCAAGCATGACGAGCCACCCACTCCAACTCAAGAGAGACAAAGAGAGAGAGAGAGAGAGGGAGAGAGGAGACATCCTTTAGCGCTATTGTTTAATGCCGTTGCGCCGCATTGTTGTTGCTTGTTGTGCTTTTTGCAAATTTTTATGGCTTGCTTAAGCAAAACAAGGAAGTGAAGCCCCCTTCGTCTACTGCTAGACGTACGCCCAACCCAACCCAGTCCGAATGGCTGGCAGCTTAAATTTAGCCAGCTCTTGTGTCATATTAAACAGAAAGTGTCAAGCAATTGACTCGCGAGAAACTCTATTCTTATGCGCTAGCAAATTGAAAGTGAGTATATTGGGTTTGCCCAAGGGCAGTTCGGTGTCCGCTCGTCTAGCTAAGAGTTGGCATATGAAATATATATAATATATAACATATATATTTATATATATATAATTAATATTGTATACAAATTTACAATAAATTGCTCCATTACTCCATTAAATCTTGTGAAACTATAATTTGAATCTGATTCGAATTATAAAAAATGTAATTTAATTTTGTTCTCCATAATATTGATTAAAGTCCACAGTAGAGTTATAGCTATCTCATATGTTGTCATACATTAAGAGCTATGAGTCTATATAACTCATCTGTTATAATATCTGATTTGCAACTAATCTATTCTGCTGTATAACTTATCTATTGTAATATGCAAATTATCTCTCTATTCAGATATCCGATATATATATATCTGGTATTAAACTTGACTAAGCTGTTATATAAATTATCTTATCTAATATTCAACATATCTATTCTGATACATAACTTATCTATTTTGATCTATTACTTATCTAATCTGATCAAACTTATATTTTTTTATGTATAAAACAAGTTGTATTTATTTGATCTAGATCTATATATATAGATGTCTGATATAAAACTTATCTATTCTGAAATAAAACTAATCTGTACTATTCATGGTTTCATACTATTCAAATTGTTCTATAATGATATCTGATTCATAACTTATCTATTTTAAAATTAAACTTATCTATTCTGACATATTACTTATCTAATCAGATAAATAAAATTATTTTTTGTGTTATATAACTTATCTATTGCGATACAAAAGTTAACTATCTGGATATCTGACATATTATATTATTCATTGTGATTTTTGATATTCTGAAACTTATCTAATCTGATATATATAATATATCTTTACTTTTTTATTCACCTTAACTTTTCTGTTCTACTCTGATATAGTTTGTCTATTCAAATATATAACTTATCTATTATGATATTTAGCTTCTTCATTCTATACAAAAATTACTCACACTTTTTATTTGATCTTAAATTAAATTTAATACTAAAATAAATTAATATATATATCATGTTTACTAATTTATAAATGAACTAAATTAATATATTAAGCAGTTGTAGTTTTATATTCCATTATAAATTCCGATTTACAGACAGAGATCTTTAAATATATATTTTATTTACACATTCTAATACATAATCACTGATCTACCACTTGAAGTTATCGAGTTAATTTAGCTTCAAGTTGCATTTGTTTGTTCATCGAGTCGAAGATTTGGGATGTTCTTCAGCAATATCGAAAAACTGTTTGTTGGCCCACAATTTGGTGACTTTTTGCCGATGACTGCTCAGCCTCAGCTGAGATTACAAAAGGACCTCCTGCCGCTGTTGTTGTTGTTGTTGTTGCCATTGGCTGGCATCCTCGAGTGGCCACTTGGCATTTGGCACTCATGTAAATCGACATAAATCGGTCGACAAATTTGCTATAAATCCGAATCATTTGCCCAGATTCTCATTTCACAAATGTCAAACGCACATTAACGGCAACCCTCAAAACTATTGATGGGGGTTACAGGCTGCGTATATAACGCATGAGATTACGAGCGGACGAGCGGCCGACCGGACGGAGGACACCGGGTCGAGAGCGGGTAGCGGCTAACAACACACACGCACACCAGCAGCAGCAGCAGCAGCCCGAAATTGAAAATATGACAACGCAATGGGTCCAGATTGAGGGACAGAAAGAGAGAGAGAGAGGTGGTGAGAGGGGTAGAGAAGAAAGCCTCTCGGACAGGGGTCGGACCTACGTATGTACATACGTACGTCCGGCTGCTTAGGGCGGGGGCTCTTCCTGTATGCCGTCCGCCTGTATCTGTATCTGCCTGCAAAATGCCAATATTGTCAATGCAGTTTGACAGTTAGCCCAAAAGCCGTGGCGAGGCGCACAGGCTGAGCGGACTGAGAGGCAGCGAGGCAACTGTCATCCATCTCCCAAAAACCAGCGGGACAACAAACAACAATTGAACATATTTTGCTGACATTTTAATTAATTTGACACTCGTCGCACGAATTTTTGGTATTTTTCGGCTTAGGCATCGGCTACTGGTTTCTAGGGGTATTACGCGGCATTTTCCCGGCAAGCGCAACATTTAATAATAATAGCAAAAATAAATTAAATATGAAATGCCGATTGAAAACGCAGCGCGCCGGTGGCGATTGCATTTCAAATAACGGCGTAATGTGAAAAGATGATCGACTGCAATATACCCTGCTGCATATATGAAATATGAAGTATATGCCGGAGGAGATTGCATATATATTACGTGCAGGGTGCATTGTAGTCGAGCCTTTAAGACAATTAACTATAATACTGCATGTAGTAAATATTGTGTGCAGGATATATTGTAGTCGAGCAATGGACCCGTTTTGTTTGAGAAACGTATATTGGATTGCCTTAAAATCAATTCAAGCTGCTCCAACATATTTCATATGTCTTTGAGATGCTATAGTTCATTCAATAAATTTATTGAAAATAAATGGAAATTATTAAAAAATTAATATTTTTAAATAAAATAAAAATAGTTTTTAAACAATACAAATATATTTTTAAAATATATAGTAGTAGTATAGTATAGAACAGTTTCTATAACAGCTATAATATCACAACATCTAAAACATCTTATTAAATTGCCTTGAGCACAGTTCCATCAATAATTTCTAATAATAATAACAATAATAATAATAATAATAATTCAATAATAAAGTGCGAAGTTCAAGTTCTAACAAAAAATAATAATAATAAAATTAGAATCACAAAACTCACCTTCATTAAAGAGTTAAAGTCCTTTTAAGACATATCAACTGCAGTGTACATAAATAATATATTAAATATTTCTGAATTAAATTTAAATTAATATTAAAAATATATAAAAAAAATATATTTAAAATAATAAAATTAGAACTATAAAAACTGTATACAAAATGTTACATTATTGTAGTCTTCTATAAATATATTCTCTTATATATTATATTATATGTTTAAGAGCTATATTTTTAGACCTATATTCTGCCGTGTACATAAAGAGTATTTTTAAAAGAAAATGAATTCGTGAATGCTTTCGTGTAAGTAAAGTTTTCCTAGACAAATGTTCAATATTTCTAAATAAATTTTAAATGAATATTAAAATACATAAAAATGTTTTTAAAATAATAAACTTAAAACTATAAAAACTGTTAAAAAAATGTTTTAAATAAATAAATAAAAATAAAAATAAATGAAATAAATAATATAGTCTTCTATACATCTATTCTCTTAGATATATTGCTTGCGCTACTGCTATGTTACCCGCTTCCATATATGGCCTCTGGCTCTGCCTCAGCGCTCTACTAATTTCGTTTTAATCCTTTAGCCAAGCAGCTAGATTTCATACCCACTAATCCGGCCGAGTTTTACGGGTGCGGGTGCGGCGGTGGGCGGATTGAAACGAGCTGGCCGAGCCGAACAATGGCATCATCTATAAAATGACAATTGCAAACAACAATGACGACAATCGCGGCAAGGACAAACAGTAGTGTATGGCCGTGCGATATGTGTTCGCTGCCTGCCTCGGCTCCGACTGCAGGACTGCCGGACAGCGCGACTGTCGCACTGCTGCCCGCTGCCCGCTGCCCGCTGCCCGCTGCCTGCTGCCTGCTGCCTGCTGCCTGCTGTCTGGATCACTCCTTTTCCCAATCCTTTTAGGCCTCGGGCACACATTCTATTCATAATTAGTTGCAGGCAATTAAGAGAAGCTCGCGGTCGCTCACAAGGCTAAAGATCTGCCGTGAACTGCTGAGTGGGCGTCTGCTCGCTGCCAGTCACAGTGACAGCTCGAGTTCGAGTTCGCATTCGAGTTTGAGTTCGAGTTCGAGTCGTCGCCTGTGCGTTCGCAATTTGTTTATTTTGAAAACAAGCGACACCCCTTTACCCGGAGGCGAGCTGGGTCACTGATCCGCGCATTAATCCTTTGACTTTTTCGGCTCATCCCGACGACACTTGGCTTAGCGCGAATCGCAACGGCAGAGGCAAAGGCAGAGGCAACGACAGCGGCAACGACTGGTTAGTTTTTCCGATTTTCCGGAAAGTGTGGCTTACTTTGGTTCCGCTATCCAAAGTTGACAATTAACATTTGCTCGCATCGCCTGCTAAGCTGCCTGCCAGCCACGCCCCTCCCACAATATACGGAACGTGCGACGGGGGCGTTTGTTGTTTCGCTCGAAGCAACAACGACGCGACTATACTAAACGGGTTTAGTTATAATTAACTGACTTTAGACGCGCCTTTGCTCTCCACTAATCCGCTTTCTCACCTTGGCCATGGCAACATGACAACAAAAAATCGTCGACTGAAGAGTGCATATGATGCAAAGGATCTACTCCGTATTTAAGCTAATGAAAATTTGAGAAAGTAAATTATATAATAAATTGTATAAAAAGCTGAAACTGCTAGATCCAGAAGTCGATGCTTTCTTTTCCTGAAGGCAGATGTGAAAGGAAATACATATATTAATTATATATATATATATATATATATATATATATATATATATTTTTTTTTTTTATATTCATTTCATTTCATTTTATATTCATATATTTTTTTATATTTAATATTGACATTAACTAAATGATAAACTAAATATATGTTAAATATATATTATATATGTAATATGAAAAAACAATTGGCTATTGACGGTTACCTAGCATAAACTAAATAAGTTATTAGCTTGGCTTAGCCGTAATGATAATAGAAAAATATGTCAGTAAGATCATCAACCCGTTAAAGCTATTCCAGTTGCCAGACCGGCTAGACATGCCCCAATTTACAGCCTAATAAGGGCAGTAATAATAGTGAACTGTAAATGTCCAATTATGAAAAAATATATAAATATAAAAAATAAAATAATAAACAAATTAAAAATTAAAACGAGAAAAAAATATATTTATAAAATCAATGAAACCACAAAGAAATGACAGATAAGCATATATGAATAAAATATAATATGAATATATATGAATATAATATAAAATATATGAATAAATATATATAAATAATATATATATAAGATTTTAAAAATGTTCACCAATTCAGATCATCAAACTTATGCGCCTGAATACACGATGTGTGTAGTTTTTCTAAGATGACCTGAGAGCAAGAATTTGATTAATGCAAGAGAGAGAGAGAGAGAGAGAGAGAGAGACAGAGTTCTGAAAAAAACTTTAATTTATTATAATGAACGCATTAAATTAAAAAATAAAATAACCCAATAAATGGCTCCACCAATCTCTCGGATATATACTCTCCCGCCCATACAGCCGTATATCCAGTTAATTTTTCAAGAGCTTTGGCAAACACCTGCTTGGCAATTCAGTTTGAATTTCGACTTAACTCCCAGCTAGACTTTTGTTTTCTACGAAATTAAAGTGACTCTCGCTGGGCTATTTTATTGCTGGTGGTTGATTAGGGAATTTCAAGGACAAGGCGCAACCTTAACATGTGCCAGCCTTCACTCCCACTGCAGCCTGAGGGCATAAAAATCAGCTCACATAAAGCCGTCGCTTAATGCGCTTTTTTCCCGTGTCCATAATCAATTTTTGCCTGAGCCCTGCAAGCGCGAGCTTAATAATGCCAATTTATTTGTCCGACGAAAGGGTTGAAGCGAAGTGGGAGACGAGTTCCTGCCACGTCTGACTGCTGGCGCTGGCGCTGGCACTGGCTCTGGCTATGCTCTCAAAGTCAGTCTCCGTGACTCAGAGCGGCGTGCACGTGTCTGCATACGTATGGGCAAATACCCGCAATTTATCTATTTGATTTTCAGATATGTGGCCTTGCGCCGTGTAGTCTGAGCCCTGGCAAAACTTTTGGCTTTCGGCTTTTGGCTCTACTTTTGCAATGTTTCATTGGCAGCGCAAATCCGTTCGCTTCAAATGCTCGATCACTTAATTTGCGCTGCGGATTAGCCCCAATATGTGGAACAGATTTAACAAATGCCAGATGATGAGCCGACTTATGAGCTGAGCCAAAGGTTGAGCTATGCATATAAATGGCGAGCCTGAGGCAGCTTCAAATGCAGTCGAGATTTATTATATATACATATATGGAAACATATATATTCATATTCACTTGTGATAATATATATATACTTGCCTAAATAATAATTTAAATTAATAAACATTTATGAATTTTGTATTTGTTATTATTAGTTATAAATTAAATTTATAATTAATATATAATACCATAATAATTATAATTTTGGTATTAATTTATTATTATTTAAATTTATATAGTATTAAATAAAATATATAAATATATCAGCTTTACCTTCTCAATGATCTCTTATTATTCTTTACATTTTAAATATTTGTTTTAAGTATATAAATATTATATAATATATAATTTTTAATTTTTATTATAAATATTTGTATTAAACAAATAAATAATATATATATATACATTAGCTTTATTTTCTCACACTCTTATTATTATTATTCAAAATTATAATCCCAACTTCTAACTTCTAAGATCACATATTTATTGATATTTTATTTGTTAAGATTTGTATTTAACCATTTTTTTATTTTTTAAATTTGTATTCAATAAAATTGGTTTTCTTAATATTGAGTTAATAATAAAATTTTAAAAAATGTGTATTAAATAAAAAATATAAAATAATTAAGAAACATATTATTATTATTTAAATATATAGTTTCATTTATAAACATTTTTATTAAATAAAAAAAAAATATATATATATAATACCTAAATTTATAACATTTATATTTTTATAAATATATATTCATCTATATATAAATATACATATATACATATACCTATACAAATATATATATATATATATATATATATATATATATATATATATATATATATATATATATATATATATATATATATATATATACATTATGACTATATGCAATTCGCTTCCTTGAAAGGACATTCATTCAACTGCTTGAGCATCTGGCATATTGATGTCTTAATAGGTGGAATATTGGCAGTTGCAAGAATTGAAATCGTTGACAAAGTGTGGCAAGCATTGTTGCATGCCACCCAGTTGGTTTTTGCAATGTGTGCCAGCGAGCGACCCTCGAGTGGCCTGTGGTCCCATTGATGCTGATGACGACGGCCACAGCAGCAGCAGCAACGGCAACGGCAACGGCAGGTGACAAAGCAACTTCACGACTTCATCGACTTCGAGGCAAGCCTAATGAGAACAATTAGTGCAGATTTCTCTTCATCTTCCTCCTTTTTTGACTGCATTTGCCATGTTTGTTTTTTTTTTGCATTTTATTTAATTTTTCACTATTTTTTTTTGTTGGTCTTGGTGAATGGAATCGAGTCAAAGGCAAGAAGCGTTTCTCATTTACGGGGTCAAGCGACGGGAGATCTTGCCGTGCAAGTGCAGCGCACTCGACGCAACGGCGACAACATAATCAGCAGCAGAGAGAGCGAGGCTAAGGCAGCAGGGTGCAGTGCGTCCGGCTGTGAGCGAGATGCTGGATGCCATTTGCCGCGGGGCTGCAGCAGCAGCAGCGTGCGGCCAAGCGTGAAAAGGCAGGAGCAGAGAGAGAGAGAGAGGAGCTCAAAAATTGCATGCCAGGCTGCTAAAGGATGTGGCACGTCACTCCGCACAGACACTTCAATTATGAGAAAGGTAAATATTTAGTAAAAACAACGCAACAGGATATCAATTGAGAATTATGTTCGAAGCGCATTATCAAAATGTGCCCATGTGCGAGTGCGTGTGTGTGTGTGTATTCTGACATTTGAATAACTCAATTTGACACAAAGTCAATAGATGAGCAGCAAGCAGTAAGCAGCGGCGGCAAGCAGCAGCCTGCGGCTAAGGCTGAGGCCACCCCGGAAGCCAAGAACTGGAGTGCCAATTGTAGAGCAGACTGTGTGTGTGTGTGAGTGTATCCGTGTATGTGTGTCTTGGACAACGTCCAGCTGCTGCTGCTGCTGCTGCTGCCTCTCTACCTCTAGCCACGATAATAGTTACAGCGAATGCCGCTGATCCTGGCTGCAGCCAAGCCATAAAGGAGCAGTCGTGCTCGTTCCGCGAACCAGCCGACGCCGCGTGTCAGCCTAAAAAACTGCAAAAACAAATTCAAAAAAAGAGAAAATAATATAGAAAACTGCACGCAACTAGAAGTTCCACTGGCTCATAAAACTAGACGCAAAAAAAGGACAGCCTCACAAAGGGCTGTGCGCTCGGGCCATAAAAAAAATGCGCACACGCAACAAAATTGCATAAAACGCGAGCGTAAAAAATGCCCAAAAACTGGCCAAAAAATAGCAACCAAAAAAATCGAATAAATAGAATTTCTCCGTAGATTTGAAAAAAAAAAAAAAACTGCGACCGTCATTTGCATCATTTTTTATTTAATTTTTAGTTATCTTCCTCCTCTTCTCTTTTTAGCTCGAGTTGCATTGTTTGAGAGATTTGTTTCCTTAAAAAAAAAAGCAAGGCAAAAAATGTTTATGGCCAATTTACGATAGGGATCGCAGCGCAGATTATGCAACGCGCAAACTGGCCAAGAAGACGTAACAAATTTCGGTCTTTTGGTTAGGTTTCGGGTTCGCTAAAAGTCAGCAAAAATTCTCATTTTTTATTGTGATGAAACAAATGACAGCAGAAATCGTCCTGTTTTGTATAAACGAGGTGTGCTCGAAGAGTAGCGTGAATTTTGTGTTTTTGAAACATTTTTTTTTTATCTATATATATTTATATTCTTTAAATGGAAAATTTTAAATATTTGCTGTGTTTGATTTTTATTTCTTTTTTTAAATTCTTTGCATAGCAAAATTTGTACATTTTATGATTTTTTTATAATATTAATATTTCTTTTTATATTCACTTAAATTGAATAAAACATTTGTTGTTATCATCATGTATTACTAGTTGAAATGAACAAAAATTTATTTTTATTTTATTCATTGATTTTATTTATTATTATTTATCTACTCAACTGTAACTAGCTGTAACGTAGCATAGGAGAGGTTTCACAGGATGCCAGTCTATACTGGCACTGCATTATTATTAGCGTTTTGCTCCTGACCGAAAATTAAGTACTGATCCGAATATGGACAAATAAAAGCTAAAGGAAATGCAAGAAATACAACCGTCAAAAATTAACTGCGCATTCACAGTGACTAAGCTAATATTTATATCCCTTAAATATTGTCACAAATAAAAAAAAAATGATTTAAAACAAATCATATATATTTTAATCTAAATCTATCTGAATTCGCAATAGTTTTCGAGCAGACTTCGTATAAATGGAGTTATAAAAACTTAAAAAACGATATTATCCTTAATATTTTTAAATATTTATTTGTAAATATTTGGAAGACTATAAAATGTGTCTATGAGCTGACAATTTATATGAATATCACGCCAATGTAGAATTACGAGCTCACTTCACAAACATATTTTATAATCTATTAAATATTGCTCACATAGAAGAGAAAGGTTTTAGCATGTATATGTGTTAAATGAAGAGAATCTCTTTTAGCAGCAGACTAAATATATCTCGACATAAATATAAGGCGTATTTTATTACATTATATCATTATCAACATCCATCATATCAACGCCATATCACAATAGTAGATCTTCTTTAAATAGACAATAATTATATAGTAGATCATTTAATATAAACTATAACTAATATCTATTATTATATTATTTATAAATATTTATATAAATAAATATAATAATTACATATATTACATACTAGATCATATTATACAATCAGCTCTGCAAATATGCCTTAGTCATCAAACTGAAGCTATCTTGAGCAATTTTAATCTGAATTTCTATTCGAGATGAGATGAGAGCCTTAATAATAAAATTATATATATATATATATATATATATATATATATATATATATATATTTGTAATTGAGATTCTCTTTTTTATCAGAAGTTTCCAACTATTTTCTTCTCTCAATCTTAATTTAGGGTACAAAACTCATATGAAATACTTCTATAAATTATTTGTATCTAAAATCTTTAAGAAACCCCCTAAGCAAATATTCAATTAATATTCACGCAGCAAAGAGACCGAAACAATTTGCAGTTTCTTAAAAAACAAAACTCGTAAAAAAAATGAAGAGGATGAGGAAGATATAGCAAAATAGGTGTATTCCCTTGAGCGTAGAGATTCGGCATTTTCGCTTTGTTCTGGCCTAGTGCTTGTTGGCAAGCAATGAACGAAAATATTATCATTAGGCGTTAATTATGTTTGTGTCGAACAGTAGCCAAAATATTTTCGTTTTGGCAAGGGGTAAGGACCAATCAAAGGGCAGCGCCGACGGAATTCCGTGTAAGCGCGTAACCAGGCGACACAAAAGGCCTAATAAACATGCCGAGCAGCATGATAGGCATTTTGGCATTTCTGCTAGATGCTCTTCGCTGGAATGTGGCTAACATAATTCTGGTTAGGCATGGCCTAATGAGTTGGCTTTTCTCCAACTTTCATTTCAGTTTCTTTTTCAATTTTTCAATTTTGTCTTTTTTTTTTGCCAAATCATGCGACGGCGAAAATGTCGGCGGCACAATTAGCCGGGACTTGAGGCGGAAGTGGCAGCAGCCACTGCAATTTATAACGGATCTTGACAGCCCTCGTCGCCCAACAATGCAACAAACTGCAAAAATGTTTTTCGTATTCGTACTTCTCGCCCGGGCATGATTATGAAACGTAAAATTGCAATCCACCCTGTCATTAGAGATGCCAGCTAGCTGGCTGCTGGCTGTTGCCTGTTCCCGACTGTCCGTCCGACTCAATTGTTTACCAGTTGGCCATAAAAGGGTCCCAGCACACACACACACACACACACACACACACACGCGCGCACCCATTGATTGGGCATAGAGTTTCAGTGTGGCTTTTGTTGCAGCAGCCTTCTAGATTCATTGCCTCATTGCCTCGTTGACAGGGGGGATATAAATGTTGTGATTTCTTAATTTTTGTTTGCATTTTTCTCGAATTTAGTAGGCTGTTGAGGTAATTACACTAATTATATGGCCCCGATCTCACTGTATGTGTGATTGAGCTGTTGGCTGATCCACTGCATGTGTGCCACTGTGTGTGCGTGTGTGTGTGTGTGTGTGTGTGTGTGTGTGCCTTGTTTAGGGTTGCTGCCTTTGCCGTGCCTTTGCCTTTGGCTTAGCCGAGGTCATCTGGCGCGTTAGATTGGTTGACATGTCAAACGGCAGAAGGATTTCCCAAACAGCAGAAAGAACACACAAGCGTGCGTGAGAGTGTCTGTGTGTCTGTGTGTGTGTGTGTGTGTGTGCGTGTGTTCCTTTGTCATTGATACTTGCGTAAGTGCGGGGTGTGTGCCCCGCTGCCCGACTCGGATTCCAATCGTTCGAGCTGCGCATTAATTTGCAGCGCGTCTTCAAGTTGCATTTGCTGATTCAATTATCGGTGTTGCTCAACGGAAAGATCTAGCAAAGGTGTCTCGCAGGTAAACGAAAAAAAAGATATTGCCAACTATTTGATGTAAATATTCTCAGACAACTGGATGATGCCTTGAGAGACTTGTTAACTGTTTCTCAAGTTCTTTACTTAGGCCCAATTAAAATATTAAAAAAAAAATTATTCTAATTTAATTTAACACTTTTGAGCTTACAAAATGTCGAAAATAAATAAACAGAAATATATAGTACAGGATATATATTCCCGAGATATATATTCAAGAGCTAAGTCGAGCCAGGTCCAGGTGGACAATCACAATAGCTTATTGCTGGCAAACTTTAAATGCATATTCTAATAAAGTGTTTTGATCAATCGTTCGATAACCCATTCCATTTATTTATCGATAATAATCGATCATTTATCTTCAAGCCGATAAAAGCTAGCGACAACTTAGTGCATATGAAAGGTATATATGATAATGAACATTTCAACATTTTGATGTCTGCATGTGTGCATGCAAGCAAGCATGCAATCATGTATGTCACTATGTGTGCATGTGTGCATGTGTGCTGGTCCCCATGCTTACAAGTACATGTATGCATGTATACAACTATGCATGTATACAACTATATGCTAGTATGCATACCTACATATGCATGTATCAACATTTTTGTATGTATGTAAGCAAGTTTGCAAGCCTACAAGAATGTATCTGTGCATGTATACTAGCATGCAAGTATGCATGTATGTAACTATGCCTGTATGCATGTAAACATGTTTGGATGCATTCATATAACAATGTATTTATGCATATGTGCACTAAGCATGTACATATGTGTGGATGTTATGAATGAATACATGTATTTTTGAATGGATGCAAGTATGCATGTCGGCAATATATGTCTAAATACAGTCATGTATGTGTGCTTGTATATTTCAGTGCATGTGTGCATGTGTGCATGTATGTAACTATGTTTGTATGGATATGCATGTATGCAATTAATAATTTGTATATATATGTATGTATGTATGTATGTATGTATGTATGTATGCACATATGTATGTCTCTATGTAAGTATTCAAGCATGCATGTATGTATGTATGCACATTTGTCTGTATGTAAGTATTCAAGTGTGCATGTATGTAAGTATGCACATATGCATGTATACAAATCTGCATATATGTATGTAATTATGCATGTATGTGTGTTCATATATATATGGGTATACATGGATGTATGTAAGTATGCACATATGCATGTATACAACTATGCATGTTTGTATATAAGTATTCAAGTATGCATGTATGTATGTAAGTATGCGTGTAAGTGTGTATGTATGTATGCATGTATGTATGTACGCACATTTGTCTGTATGTAGGTATTCAAGTGTGCATGTATGTAATTATGCATGTATGTGTGTTCATATATACATGTATGTATGTACATGTATGTATGTATGTTTGCATGTATTCATAAACAATACATACAAGCCTCTATATATCTTAGCTCGATCAATGTAGAGAGAGAGAGATAAATAAACAAAAAAACTCTCATTTGCAACTTATTTTAATTTGAAGACAAGAACTAGTTAGTGTACCGAATATGTTTTGCTAGCAATCGTCACTTAACAATTAAGGGAAATAAATGTGACACTTTTATAGTTATTAGAGCAAAACATGTAAATTCGGATTCAGCGACGGGGCTGAACTGCCTTGAATGTGTGTCTAATATGCTGCTGCTGCTGCTGCTGCTGCTGCTGCTGCTGCGGTTGCTGTTGCTGCTGCTGTTGGTGGTGCCAGTGGTGTCCAGAGTAAATGCTCATTGTCGTCCGTCAATACTTTGAGTTAACATTGCGGAGCAGGCCCTTGCATAGCTTGTACATGGCAGACTCTCCGCCATTGGCTCTTTCGGACCGATTTGGCTGCATATTTTGTGCTCTGTGCTGGCGCATCGCGATGACCTGGGCCTTTGGCCTGACGAACACATTGTCCGAGTCCTTCTGCGATGTATATGACAGATTGGCCGATTGAACGTGCTTGACACGTGCACTATATACGGGATGTGTGTAGGTGGACGCCTTTGGGGGTCGCAGATCATCTAAGTTGTGCAGTGCCATGCGCTTGTGCCTCGATTGATCAAACTGATAATTTCGCAGCTTCTGTGCAGTATAGGGTGTTGGCTCCGCTTCGTCCAGCTGCTGTTGTAGCTGCATCAGCTTGTGTATCTGCTGATGGACTTTCGCATTCTCCACTTGCAGTTTGCTCTTTTCATCGTTGTCGTGGCTCTTTTGCTTGTTCTCATTTTTAGCCTTAAAGACCCTCTCGAAATGAGTCTCCGGCTTTCTTGAACGATTTTGAATTTTATTCGGATTATGCTGCAGTGGCAGCTCCTGGGGCTTCTGTAGCTGATGCTGATGATGGTGATGGTGCTGATGTTGATGCTGATGCTGTTGTTGTTGCTGTTGTTGTTGCTGTTGCTGTTGCTGTTTCTGCAACTCCTCCGTCTTCGGCAGTTGATGCTGTTGCTGCAGTTCCTGAAGCTGAAGCGGTTTTTGTTGTTGCTGTTGCTGCAACTGTTGTTGTTGCTGCTGCTGTTGCAGCTGTTGCTGCTGCTGGTGGTGCTGCTGCAACTGTTGGTGCTGCTGCTGCTGCTGCTGCTCTTGCCATTTGGCTTTGTGATTTGACAAGCTGGCAGTGCTACTAGAGCTGCTAGTATTGCTAGTAATGCTAGTGTTGCTAGCTGATTTGTCAGGCGACAGGAAGCTATGTATGCTAGCAGCCTTCAGCTCCGGTATTCCTCCGGACTTCAGTTTTAGTTGATGCTCGCTGGACACATTCGATCCGTGCCGTTTCGCACGTGAATCTGTCTCATCCTCCTCTTCTAATTCGTCGCGCAAAAAGTCGACGTGCTTCCTGGGCGCTATCGACTGCATTGATGCGTTCGAGAATACCTCGGGAGATATGGGCGGCTGTCGGGGCTTGACCATTTGATGTTTCGACAATTCCTCTCCACTTGGGAATGGAAATTTGGGCAATGCGTGGTGGAATGACTTATTGCGACGCCACATCACATCAGAAGTGCCTAATTTACACACACAAAATATAGGGATAAAAATGTCGTCCTTTACCATACCTCAAATACTCACAGATCCTTATTGTTGTGAACTGCTTCAGCATGAAAGGCTTATTTCGTAAGAAGGCCATGTTTCGTCCAAATTAACGGAATACTTGTAAATACTTTAAATATTTTAAATATTATATATAGAAAATATGTATAAATATATAGATATTTATAAATATAACTAAGAAATTTTGTTTCATAGAAAATTTGGTTTTTTAGCCAAAAAAAAAAAAAAAATACTAAAGTAGGCTGTTAATATAAAAACTACGTGTGTCCGAACACTTGAAAGTTTAGAAATGTACTGAATTCCTCATGTTAAAAATTCGAGCTCGTTTCTAAACCTCAACGACATCGTTTCCATAGCCTACTTGAAACTAAAAAATAGAGTGTGCCAACGCTTTAATACCCGTTCACGGAAAATTAAAAGAGTATATAGGTTTTTTGTAATAATCGTATAGACAAAAAAAAATATATCAAACGGGGATTCAATTTTAAAAAGATAATAATAATAATAATAATTTGATAATATATGTTTAAATTGCATAATTTTATATTGTTATTTTTATACGTAAATTTATATTAATTTCTTTATTTATAAAACACAAAATGTGGGTAAAATTCTTATATCCATATTATATAAATTTATATTTTTATTTTATTTTATAATTTTTAAATCAAAAATATGTATTCAAATAAGAAATGTGTAAAACTCGTATTTTATAATATAGCTATATATATTTATATATATATATATATATATATATATATATATATATATATATATATATATATATATATATTTATATATATATATATATTTATACATATATAGTGAAAGCTCCCGTGGCCGGACAGCCACGGTACCAGCTTTTTTGTCCGCTTACGGGAGATGTCCGCTTGCGGGAGATGACAAAGAAATCGCTAAAAAATTAATATGTACATATGTATATAAAATTCTGGCTAATTCTTTATATCTGTCAATTTCGTGCAACGCCTCATTGTATATTTTCATTAAATTAACTTGCTGTAGAATAATACCTTCGTCTTCTGATTCAAAATAATTTTATTATGACTTGTATGTATGACAATCTTCAGAAATCAATGTCGCCGATGTGTTTGGCGCCGTTGTCCGTTATGCAGCGTCGTGACAAAGTCAGTTTTAGCATTGTCGATGCTTCGCCTTTTTAATTTTTTTTTTTGTCCGCCTGCCACAGATATTTAGTGTAAAAATGTCGTGTCCGCGTCCGGCTCAGAGAGCGTCCCCTCGCGGGAACGGATTTTGTACGAAAATCATGCGAAAAATGTTGGGACTATAAAATTCGTCCGGCTACTGGAGATGTTCGCCTGCGGGAGCTGTCCGTAAACAGAGCTTTCACTATATAATTTATTTATTGATGAATTACAATAATAATAATAAATTATATAATTATTAATTATATAATATAAATAGCTATAATACAAATATATGAATAAATATTTCAATATTTTCTTGTAAATTAACTTGTCTTTAAATTGATGTAATTTAAATAAATATAAATAATTATATACAAAATAAATAAATTATAAAATATATAAATATTTCAATATTTTCTTGCTGCGGAAAATTCGAAAAATTGAGGGTCTGAGAATACTGCTCACCATTATTAATGCTCATTTGATCGCGTCTAATAGAGATATGGTCGCATTACATAACTAAGTAGTGTTGAACAACGCATCACCATCTCATCAAAATACCTGAATGGAGTTTAAAAAAAAAAAAGACACAATCTCTAGTATCACATGCATATGATGCTTATATAATACATATATTTATATATCTATACGGGGTGGGTTTCCTTTGTCACGTATAGGTAAGACAGACAGGCTGACAGACTTGCAACAGAGCGCTGTGTGTTAGGGGGTTGCAAGTCGGCATAGTAAATGACCCAAAACAGCAGACATTATCATTATGCTATAAATGGGAAAAGCATGAAAATTGCGGAAAATCGTCGCTCGAAACGCTCAAAATGAAATGCATACAAAGCCGAATTAAAATGTCTCTCTCTCTCTCTCTCTTCCTCTCATCTCTTCTGGTCGCTCTCACTGTCAGTGTCAAAATAAAAATATGTATATTCGTTTGGACATATTTTATGCATTTGACAATTGCCACTTCAGCATCCAGCAACGAAATCAAAGCGAATTTATGACTACAAGACGAAAAAATCAACTATTGCATAATTTATGCATTTAATGTAAACAGACGATTTAAGCTACACAAAACTAGACGGCGGGCAGCAGGGGGCGGAATGCGAGATAGCACGGCACAATGATATATATAAAATAAAAATAGCAATCCAGCGAGGTGCACTCACACACTTTATTAATATATATATCTATGATAAATAAACAATTATTCAGAAATTTAAATAATTTAAGAAATAAAATTAGAGGAATTTTTAATAGAGCCAACTTTTAAGCAACTCACTTAGAAAATTTCCAGAATACTGTGAAAAATCACTCTTCAGTTTTAACCATTTACGAGGCGGGTGTTAAGCTGGCCAATTATTTTGAGTAACTTCACTAAGCAAACAGTTATGTATCTGTATTTAAAATAGTTAAAATATGTGAGAAGCTTATCAACGCTTACTTGAATCGAATAAGCAAGCATTTAGGTAAATTCATATGAAAAGCTATGTGAAATTATTTGATATTTTTGTCCATTAAAGTTGAATATATTTTATATTATGTAATGTATGAAATTGTAACAATAGTTTTTTATAAGTCTCGATTTTATTCCTTTTAAAATAAAATAAACGTAAGCTTTTTGCAAATATATATTTTTTTAAATTAAAAAAAAATCTTGCTAAAAATTTATCGTCAGCAGAGCGCACCTAATTTAAGTGCGATATATCTGGGTTAGGTTGGCAACCACAGCTATCAAATATCTATAGTTATATTATATATTTAAAAGCAAAATTTGTTTATATTATTTTTTTTTTTTATTCATATTTATAATTATGTACATCAAAAAATTGATTTCCTTTAAGAAAAATGTTACTTTAGATATGACGTTGAATCTTTGAAAAAAAAGTTAGAAAATAAGACTCTAAGAGTGAACAGATAGGAAAATTTTAATTTATTTGATGCTGATACTACTCTTAAATTTAATCTTTCAGTTTAGTAAAAAGTACTATTAAAAACTAAACACCTTTCAGGTAAAAAGAAAATTAAAAATTGGATTTTTAAAGGAGGGAAATTATGTGAGCTCAATCCATATATTACGTCAATCATATAAGTTCCTACATTATGCAAAACTCAATCAAGTGCTAAAGAAAATTCTGCTGGAGCAAAGAGCATTTGGTTGATGTTTGTGGCAGCCCTCGCAGCAGTGGCTATAAAATAATAATTTCACTTGACAGCAGCAGTCAGCGCCATGTCAGAAATCACAATAACAACAACAAGAAGAAGAAACAAACGAAAAAAAAAACAGAAAAGAAAAGCAACAAGAACCAGATGAACTTTGGCCTAGGGTGGACCAAATGCAAAATAGCATTGCAGACAGGCAATCAGGCAACAACAACAACAACAGCAGACACAAAAAACTACTTGAAAAGGTATGCGAGGGGGGAAGTCCTTCAACAGCCACATCAGGACACTTCATGGACGCATCAGCGCCATGGTTCATTTACGTATCAAATTGGAACTTCCTCTGGGAGCAGCTACGCCTCAGCCTATGCTGCAATGATGATGATGATGCTGATGATGTAACTCCCAAAACGCAGCTAATACATTTTTTGTGTCAGTGCGCGAAGGCAGGTAAGGAAAACCCGGGCCCGGAAAAACTGTAGCGGAAGTGCAGCGAGCGCGACACTGATTGTGCCGCGCCGATAGCTAGCGCCCGACTACTTGAATTACATTTAAATGCGCCTCTGACCTCCTCAACGTCTCGGTGTCTCAAGTTCTATATCTATATCTATATCTATATCTATATCTATGTGCGATATCTGTGTATATCTGCTTTCGTCACAATTGCGCCGCCCGCACCCAAAAGCCGACAAGAATCCGTCAACCCGTCCTAAGCGCATTACGACAATGAATGCGAATGCGAATGCGAATGCGAATGCGAATGAGACGATTCAGCATTCATTCATAAAAATCTAAGAAGATCTTTGTGCCGTTTTTATTATGTCAGACGGATGAGTTCGTTTACCTCGAGTGACAGATAAGATGCAGATACACAGATACAGCTACTAGGCAGCCCGCCCCTCGGATATTAATACTGCTGCGGATGAGGCTCGTAAAAATCATCATCTGGCCACTTTTTGCACAGCCGTAAATCTTTGACGGCATCAGAATCTGAGACTCTGAGAGCCCCAGAGTCTCCCAGAGTCGCACGGGAGCCACTGCATCCACACATCAAAGTGGCGCCCCCACATGCGACCACATGAAACGCAGCTGTCGAACATTGTTGCCACATTCAGCCGAGGCCGAGGCCGAGCCAGAGGCCGACACATAGCAGCCAATTGAGAGACAAATTGCTGAGCAATCAAACATCACAGCTAATTAGAGATCATTAATCAATGCCTTTATTTGTAAATAATTCTCAGCTTCATTTGTGCCCCTTTGGGCGCTTGACTACTCTAAAAATCCATTTGCGATAGAGTTGGATGCAGCCAACTCGTGTAACTTGAACTACCATGAATCAAGATCACAAGGTTCGAACTTTATATAGTTTTTCAGAATGTGTCACATCATCATCATTGCATCGTATCGTTACTTTATGTAGATCGATCTTTAAAGGAGATCTTCATGATTCACTCTGTCAAACTTTGCCTTAAATTTCGTATATACTCTTTCGACTTCTCATGCCCCCAACCTATATGAGGTAAACTATAAAAAATATTTATAATTTAGAATATTTTTAATTTTTATTTTTTCTAGTGTGCTGCCATTCATTAGGCTATTTTGCTCAGATCATTTTTTTAGCTCTTTTAATAGTTTTTCATATTTAAGTTTTTTAATTTTAATTTTTATTTTATTTATTTTTTACTAATATTTTTTATTTATTTTTTTAAATTTTGTTTTTAATATTTATTTATTTTTTTTACTTATTTGTATTTATTTTTATATTTTATTTTATTTTATATATTTATTTATTTTTTATTCACTCAGTTTTCTTCGTGCAGTTTTTTGTCTCTGCTTGTACGTCGTTTGCCTATTCTAAAGAAGTAATCTATATTCATTTATTTTCCCAAACACAAGGCGCTAATGATGCCGCAGCCACAGTATATAGCAGAGTGACTCAATGACTTTTTGATGACGTAAGCTTAATATTAGTAATAGCGTGTGTTAAGCGAGAGTATCTCTGTCTTTCTCTCTCTCACTTACTAAATCTTTCTCGCTCACTCTCTTTCAGGCTCTATCTCACTTTTTATTTCACTCCCTCTCTCTCTCACTTTCTCTGTCACTCTCTTTTTTCTCTCCCTCTCACTCTCTCTCTTTCTCTATCTCTCTCTTTCTCTATCTATCTCTTTCTCTATCTATCTCTTTCTCTCTCTATCTATTTCTCTCCCTCTCTCTCTCTCACTTTCTCTCTCTCTCTCTCTCTTTCTTTCTCTCTCACGCACTCTCTATCCGTATCACTAACTCTCGCTCTCTTTTTGACACTCTCTTTGATATCTCTAGCTTACATATAGATGATCCCACTCTTCTAGACTAATACATATGCATAAACCCAATATACTCTCTTCGCTTCCATAAATGAGCACAGAAACCAGCTAAAAGACTTTAAGCCACAATATTCCCATTTAGGGCACTTTAACTACAGCTAAAAATATATTTGTCTAAAAATGGTATTTGAACTGTGAGTTTGGGCTGAAAGGGAAATCAGGTTATAGCAATTCCATATTAACGCAATAGACCAAACTAACTTAACTTAAGTGACACCTGCTAAGCGAGTAGAATCAAAGCGAATCGAACCAGCGGCAGCATGTGGCAAGTGTTTACCTGCCTACATAGAAAGCACAGCTGTTGCCGGACTCTAATAGAGTGAGCGAGTGGAATTGCCCATTAATAACTTAACTAAAGGTAAATGAATAATTTTTTATTATTGAAATTTTAGGACAGCCTTCATTAGGTTTTGTTACGACCCGCGAGAGAAGTTGCGGATGGCCAACTGCTAAACGTGGCCCGTTGGCCGAGTGAGTGATAAAGATAAAGGGCAACATCCGCTTGCCCCCACTCCGAGTGGCATGTGGATTGAACTTGTGCGCGGCTCAATGGCAATTTGTGCTCATTAAAATGGTTCCGCTGCCAAAGTTAAAGGCGCTGTTCACGTTTACACGGTCCCAGACACTAACCGAAAGTGTCATTGGGCTTAGCCGGGCCTGGCCAAGGGAGCCATGGGCCAATACGAGAACGAAAACGAAAACGAAAACATGTGGGAAATGAGCAATAAAAACGCAGCCAGGAAATCGAAAGACAATAGAATTGCGGCGACCGGGCCATGTAATTGTTGGCGTTGGTCATGGTGAACCGTAACAACAGCAACTGTCAAGCATCAGTCGGTCGGGTTGAAGGGCAATTTAACTGCAACGAGACCCCTAAGCAGCAGCAGCAACAGCAACAACAACAACAACAACAACAAGTGTAGCTAACACGTGCGTGGGAGCTGCGACTTCGGCCAGAGTCTAATTAAGGCTTAATACACACACACGCACACACACACAACGTGGACTGCAACCTGCTATAGCACGCCAACAGCTGTTGTTGCTGCTCGAGCAATCCTAGTAAGCATGCCATCTCGCTCACGCACCTGCCGCCCGCAGTCAGTGCTGCCTGAACAAGCCAGATTAACTTGGCAAAAAAGCCAAAAATAGCTAGACAAACATTTTTTTTAATCTAGAAAGAAGCTTTATATAAAAAAAAAACAAAATAAACAAACAAATAATGGAAAATTAATTAATTAAAAATTAAATTAATATAAATAATTAATAATAAACAAAACTTAGCAAATATATCAAAGTAATATTTATTGAACTAAAATATTATTTTTATATTTCATTTATTTATTTTTTATTATTCATTTATTAATATTTATTATTATTTATATTACATATTACATATTACATATATATATATATATATATATATATATATATATATATATATATATATATTTTTTTTTTTTTCTTTTAATTTATTTTTTTTTAATAAATTATTATTTTAAATATTTTTAAAATATTTTTTTTTATTTACTAATATTATTATTATATTATTTTGTATTATTTTAATTTTTATCAATTATAAAAACAATTCCCACCGAAACTCTCTGGAAAATAGCCATGTGGGCAGCACTGTCTGTTGCAGCAAGTAGGCCAGTGGCTCTAACTGGACGGCATGTGTTTTTGGCATCTAAGTGTGTGTTTACGTAGATTTATGTAAATTAGCTGGCCTGCAGCCTTTCACGAAAGGCGCAAATGATTCCCAGAAGGCAGCAACAGCAGCGGCACAGGAGCGGGAGGCATGCAACAGCAGCAGCAACTCTTTCGCTTTCGCCTTTGCCGCATTTCATTCACGTGAAAAGTGAATTTTATTTAATTTACATACACACAAAATACAACACACTGAAAAAAAAAAAAATATATATATATATATATATATATATATATATTTATATACAATGTCTGTTTATATAGCTGGAAAGGAATGCGCATTGCTTTATGACATTGTTGTAAACCCTTTTAGCACAAACACACACAGACTAGAAGCGGCATGCCCAGATCCTTTTCCTACTTCAAATAGCGGCCAGAGACATACCCTCTGCCCTGACCACCCTGGCCACTGTTGATTTTTCGCGGTCTAATAAAAACTGGCCGTAGGCAAAAAGGTTTGGGCCAGCCAAAGAGTTGAGGCTAGAGCAAAGGCTTGGACCTTAGCCGTCTCTCTCTCTCTATCTCTCTCTCCCTTTCTCTCTCTGTTTGCGTGTGTTAAATGCTAAGAAAAATCAGTGCATTTTTCCATGGAAATCACGAAAACCTTTTGGTTTTTCACCGCCATCGTCAGGCCAGCGGCGGCCCAGCCCTTTGTGCCCAGCCCGAAGGGTGTGAGTATTTGCATATCAATGCTGTCCGCACCGCGACGTCACGTCATCAGCAGCCACAGCTCCAACTGCGACTCTAAAAATACACAAGTTTCTGCCGAATTTATAATAATTTCAATTTAATAAATTATATGTGGGATATATATATATATACAGAGTGGGGCAAACGTAATCACCCCCTGTTGCTTGGCGTGCGAAAATGATATCGTCCGTCCAACTGCGTGCGGCTAGACTTGTCAAGTTTCAACATTCTTGTCCGAAATGCTTTGTTCGATGCATTTGCATTTACTTACTTCTCAAATGTCGAATCCAAATTGATAATTTAAGTGATTTGCAAAAGTTAAAGCGAATGACTTTTTGCGCCACCGGCACATAAATAAAAAATATTTTTTCAAGTAATTGAATTAAACGCAATTTCCATAAAAATTCTATATTTATTAAAATACAATCTTATTTTAGCTAAATTTATTATTCATATTTTTAAGTGTATACAATAAAAAAAATTAATTTGGAACTTCAAATTATATTAAGTTTTTAAGCCGTAAGAATAGCTTCAAGCAAAAGCACATTTTCTTTAACTAAAAATACATAGTTTCATTTAAGTAAATATATATATTAATAAATACAAGTATATATATAAGTTAACAAGTAACACTAGAAATACCCTAGAAACTAAGTAGCTTCATGTAAACAATGCTGAAGGCCCAAATTGCGATTGCTCTGCACTATCAACGATAGTCAGCGGTAATCCGACACTTCTTCTGCTGAAGTGCTGTGTCGATTAGAATGCTGAGTCGGCGTGCCGACTGTGGCGCGATGCATTTGCCTTTTAGCTTTATCTTTAGTTCAATTCTTAGTAAAGAAGGCACAAGTTGTCTAAATTGTACTCTGGCACATAGCCCTAATCCTTTATCACTGATTGAAACACATCACTGAACCACACACAAAAGGGGACGAAGTCAAGTCCTCCATCGTAATCTTCCTAATTGGAATCCCAAGGAAATCATCGGAAAAGGCTCCACGGCACCAACCTCCTCCCGGAAGCTCTACGAGATCTGGCCCACGTAATCGCCACTGGAAAATCGCGGAACACAATACAACTAATATAACTTAAATATCAATAAACTTTGCTCCGGTACTCTGTCAATTAAACATTGTGTTTTAATATTACTATTAAGCTTAGTTCCAGCAATACTACGACCCTCACCTTGAGTAGAGGCACCGAGGGATATAATATCACCACACTTAAAAGAAGACAGGAACCTGATGTCTTGGATCAGTGAACATAATTTAAACACTAGGCCGGTGGACTGCGGAATGCAAAAAACAAACAGGCCGATACAGGTCCCCTCTTTGAAATTCTCACCACACGCAACAGAATGCTCCTTACCGAAATCGGAACCCTCATGCTCACACTTACTCTCGAAAAACCCAGCCGTTATAGATCATTCTGATCAAGATACGATTTTTACCAACCAAATCACAGGGACTTCAGTACCTGACCTAATGAAAATGTCTAATATTAAGATAGATCGTAAGGAAAATGTAATTAGCATTATAATCCAAGAGGATGACCATCTTCCCAGTCGCTCACAAAATCTGGATATGGTCAGAGAGGGCAACTCTAGCCCCATGGAATATTACGATGAAGTTGAGCGAAGTTGACACCCGTTTCAAATAAGATAGTGATGACACATCAGGCGAAAATAGAGTTAGGGGAAGCCCTCCCAGAAGCCATAAGGCAGACGATACACAAACTGCGGGGTCACAATCAACAGCGTCAACTACGCCAACACTTTCGCTACAGAAGAATACCAACTACGCATAAAATCATTATGAATAACACTATCAAAGTCCTAAAAGTCCTGCAAAAATTACATGTAGACGCCATCCGCTCAGCCAAGACATTCACCATTAGTGCAACCACCAGCCGCCACACGTCACATGTGTTGTGTTGATCATATCCTTCGCACTCTGGAAAATTGGAGGCCCTACGCTCAGGCCACCAATGCAAGGTCAACAGCCGTAATCCATCCGGATATCCCATCGCTATGGCCTTCACTTCGTTTTGGGGAGGGAGGAGTTACCAACCCAACACTTCCCCCTCCGACTCACCTCCTTACTTACGCCCACAACAATTCAGCAACTGAAATATTGCAACATTTTCCAGGAACCAGCAGAAATGTTTACTGGGAACATTTGTTTACTCCGCACTTTTGCTTACTCTGCACTTCTCCCATAGCATTAAGACGCTTCTACATGTTAGACTTTAAGCTTGCAATATAAGAATCACTAAA
Organism: Drosophila fulvimacula; assembly: GCA_035045555.1. Lineage (NCBI taxonomy): Eukaryota > Metazoa > Arthropoda > Insecta > Diptera > Drosophilidae > Drosophila > Drosophila fulvimacula. Next base: position 7,586,160 of record JAWNOX010000053.1, on the reverse strand, counting down.
AATCTTAAACGAAAACTGAGCGGACGTGTTTTATTTGAACATACATCAAAATCAAAGATCACAACAAAATATTAGAAGGACAGAAGGAAAAAGCCACAGCAGGACACCTTAATACAAGAGGGACACACCTATACTTACACCACCCTCAGAAACCGTTTACTATGTATCATTTTATGTATTTAAGTTTTGCCTTGATGTACTTAGCTTTAGCTTCCCATAATTTGTTCTGTAGAATGCAGTCTTGAATAACAACTGAAACAATATAGTTGCATTAATCCGGCAAACAGCCGTAATCAATGCACAATAATGAGCCACAAGGCCAGTGATCTGGATACCTAATACGTATCCCAACCGAATCTGCCTAGCTTTGATTTGATATATATCTGCACGACGGCTACCACTAACGAGGAATCTAGGATTGGAGGATATATCGAGCTACAACATCTATATAGTTCGGGAAGGAGATCTCTAGCAAGGCCTGGAAGAACCATATCAGATAAACTGGCGCCCAACAGGATAAAAATTAATTTAGAAGATCCCAAACCCTAAATAAAATATGTAAGTGACTGTTCGCTAACAATTAAAAAAAAATAAATAAATAAACAAGTAAGGAAGCTCTAGTCGAGAGTGCTCGACTAAGAGATACCCTGAACCCTTCGAATAGCCGATATCCGAAGCCTGCTATGACTATTTTACATATAAGTTAATGTAAGCAAAGTCAAAAGCAGTTCAACGCCCTGCAACACGCGCTGCGCCAAAAATGCTGACCTACGGTCTGCATTGCATCCGCTCCAAGCAGCAAAACAATTCTTAAGAATTATGGTTACGAGAGCAACACGCGCAACCGCTGGTGCAACCGCTGGCGCATCCGCTGTAGTCGATATTTAAGCCACCTAATAATGTAATAGAGTTTTCAGTTTCATTTTGGTATTCAAATAAATAAGTCGCTTTGCTGCGACAAAGAAAACGAACCAAAACGTTTTTTTTTTAACTGGCGCCCGAGCAAGGACCAGCGCGTACAATAGAATACCCAGTTTCTAAGTGCGTAATCGGTATAACAATATAGCCCAAAGTGTTCATACGTTGATACCGTCGCTGGTTCAAATAATTCTCACAGTGAAACTCCCATAAATTCATTTGTGGCTGTGAAATTATTAACAAAATTAAGCACGACAATAAAACAATTATTAAGTGCCAAGCAGCAACCGTCAAGGCTACAAGACCCGCTCCTAGCCAACCACTGGATGAAGTGAAGACCTCGAAACCTGAGTAGGACATCAAGACACCCAAAAAGGAGACTTTCGACCTTCCGCAGAGGATGACCATAGCTGCTATTATATTGTAAGTTAAAATAAGAAAAAGTAATCAAAAACTAAATTAAAAAAAAAAAAAAAGTAAACATTTTGTTTCAAAGAATAGATCAATTAAGTAATCAAAAACGGAATTAGATAAGTAAATAACAAAAAAAAAAAAAAAAAAAAAATTATAATTACAGTTAATCATGGCAAACCCAAGTAACTTAATAAGACCATCATTGTTGTCTGATGATGCGTCATCCTCCAGATCAGCACCCCCCAATAACACCCAAATGAATATAGACCAACTAACACAATTAATATCGAAAATTGTCATCGAGACTCTAGCAATAAACAATACAGCTGAATCAATCAGACCAAGCCTTTTCGACGCCCCAGACGTATCAATCAGACCTGAATATAGTAATAGAATATCCGAATTAGACAAGTGTAGTGTGTTATATGCAAAATAAGCATATGCCCACCGCATTGTAGTGTATAAGTTAACAACGAACATCATGCGCTTGCCCAATTATACAATGTTGCTATAATACTGACAATGCGCTTTGCCCCTTCCCCCTCGCGGAATGCTCGTGGAGCGCAATGCCTGCACGAGGCGCAAGCTCAGCGTTTCCAGCGGCTGCCGCCGCCTAGCATACTTGGGAATCATATTTTAATTACGTAAACTTCTGCAACATAGCCTTCAAGCAGCGTATGTTAATTCTTTAAGTTTAGTTTTAAGTGGAATATCGGCAGACGCACACGGCGCTGCATTAATAAAAATACTTAAACTCAACCAAATCCAATTATATAAAAACTTAATTGGCGCCCAACGGTGTTAATGAACTTACGCCTGAGGGAGTAAACTATTAAAAGTGCAAAATAACCAAGAATTTTGCTACTGAAAAAATATGAAAAAGTTAAAAATGAAATATAAAATCAGTGTGCTTACCGCAGCTAATCACCCAAGTCTACCCCACCGGTAGCAGTAAAAAAAAAAAAAATCTTGCCAGACGACAAAGTTAAAATAACAAAAAGTCTACCACACCGGTAGCAGAAAACTTTCCTGTGCAAAAACTCTCGCATAACAAGTGACACCGAACGGACGGTTTGGGCGGCATCGACAACAAGTTCACCAAACGGACAGTTTGGGCAGCGAAGACGGCAGCTGGCAACCATAATATTACAGATAATATTAGGAAAAAAGATCATGCGCGTTGTGGTCCTGCTTGTGTGGGTTGCGGTGTCAACGGCTAAGTTGGTGAGTTATTGCCATTCGCGTTACATTCCGGTGATGGACGGGACTGCTGTGGTGTGGAATGAGACGAAGAATCTGAGACATTCTACAAACCTGACGGAATATGACAGGCTCGTGCGGGAGACAACGGAGATGACAAAACTATTCCCCCAGTCGCACATGCGTAAGATACTGGAAGCCGACGTTAACCACCTGTCGACACTCTTGGTGACCCTGGGCGTCCACCATAGGCACGCACGGAGTTTGGACATCATAGGTAGGTAATTGCGGGGATCCCCGACGCCGAAGACTTGAGACAAATACGTTTGACAGAGAACGAGTTGATACGGGAAAACAACAGACAAATAATAATAAACACTCACACGCAAAAGCTTACCCTTACGGTAAATGAAATTCTCAGGGCCCAAAAAGCCATCCAAATTGATACTTCACATTTGTACGAGGTCCTTCTGGCAAGAAATAGAATTTTGACCTTGGAAATTGAAAATTTAATAATGGCAATCACTTTGGCTTCAGCAAATATGATAAACCCAGTCATCATCAATGACGGTGACCTAGAAGTAATCCTGAGCAAGGGTTCCACAGGAATTAGTGTAACAAGTATTTTACGTGTTTCAAAAATCAAAATCCTAGCGAATGACCAAGAAGTTCATTTTATTATCACTCTACCTAATCCTAAGCTCGCTTGTAAGAAGGTTCTGATTTTCCCTGTCGCGCACGCCGGAGTCACGCTGCAAATCAATGAGAACGTCGTGGCTGACTGTGACGGCAGGATCGTCCCAATAGTATCATGCGAGGGGCCATCAAAGATGTCTTTCTGCAAGGAGTCTATGAGTAACACCTGCGCACAGGAGCTACACGCGGGGAAAACGGCACATTGCAACACCCAGCCGAGTCACCTGGCCGCAGTAACTTCGGTCGATGACGGCGTGCTCATACTTAACGACAGCCCCGCCCGAGTTACCATTGATGACGAGACGGAAAGTGCGGTCATCGGAACGTACCTTGTCACGTTTGACCGCACCGCATACGTGAATGGTACCAAGTTCACTAACATCAACGGCATCGTCAAGATGATCCCTGGCTCTGCATCGGTGCCGGCGCTCAACGTCATCGAACATCAGAAGGTGTTGAGCCTGCCGTTTCTCCATCAGTTGAGTGAAGACAACCTGAGACGCATTGACGAACTTCAGTCGCAGGTGACCGTTGGACCACTGATTGCGTTATCCAGTTGCTTGATGCTGTGCGGTATGGTGTCTGTCATTGCGTGGGTCATTTGGCGCAAGAAGAAGAAGGCCCAGCATGAGAGTGTCCAGGAGGTTCTGCAAAGGCTTAAGATGACCGAGGACGCTCATGTTTTAGGAGGGGAGTAGTTAACAACGAATATCATGCGCTTGCCGAATTATACAATGTTGCTATAATACTGACAATGCGCTTTGTCCCTTCCCCCTCGCGTGATGCTCGTGGAGCGCAATGCTTGCACGAGGCGCAAGCTCAGCGTTTCCAGCGGCTGCCGCCGCCTAGCATACTTGGGAATCATATTTTAATTACGTAAACTTCTGCGACATAGCCTTCAAGCAGCGTATGTTAATTCTTTAAGTTTAGTTTTAAGTTGAATATCGGCAGACGCACACGGCGCTGCACTAATAAAAATAATTAAACTCAACTAACTATTATTTAAAAATATAACTTAGATAGAAGTCGAAGAATTCATTTGTCAAGTTCAGTTCTGTAAGAGATTGTCAACTTAACAGTTCAATAAAATTACTACTCCGGCCAAGCCGTTAAAATATCATTGTTTCATTGCTAAGTCCCAAGGCTGGCAACTGGTGACCTTTCCTAAGGCACCCACCATAATCATCAACCACCGACGTTTAAGCTTGGCATCTAACGGGCCAAGCGACAGCATACGTCGGCAACCAAACTTCTGAAGCACGTCGAGGGCCGGCAGCTAACGGGCCGGAGTCCAGCAACGCACAGGAAGAGTTGATAATTGGCGCCCAACGGGATAATCATAGATTAGGAATCTACGTCCCCACAAAAGCATGTAAGTGAATGTTTAAGTAAAAATTCATTCAAATCAAAGGAAAAATAAAAAATAAAGTGAAAAAGAAGACCAATAAATTGGCACATAAATTGTGAGCGCTAGTGAGCAGTGAACAATTGTAACTTGACTCTGTGATTGCTCATGAGTTGGGCATACAGAAACGTAAAAACAGAATACGACAGTGACGAAGAACAAATAGGGTTCAGACTACACACAGATAACACTTCAGACATGGACCCAGCTATGCTCAAAGCGCTAATAGAAGGCGCAGTGAATAGTATTTTAATCAGTTCTTGTGAGACAATTGTCAAATAAACTACAATTTGCATTTACTCCGGCCGCTGCCGTTAAACACTTGATTTATTGAATACTAATTGTTGAGCCACAAGGCCAACGATACAACAAAGGGGATATTGCTACTGGACCGGAAACGTCATCACTGCCGTTGAGGGAAGGATAAACTTATTAACTTATATGCCTTCTGCATGTGCATATAATAATATATAAGTTAACATATAACACATATCAACTAAACATGATTATGTAAACAATGCTGACGCGCCAGATCATGGCTCAATGCCCTGCACTAGCAACAGCAAGCAGCGTAACGCGACACTTCTTGTGGCGAAGCGCTGCGCCGCTGAGAATCCGCTGAGTCGGCGTGCCGACTGTAGCTGGATGGCCGTGATGCATTCGGGTTCTTTGGGTAGATTTATGCTTTGCCTTTGTCTTTAGTTTTAGTTTGATTTTGAATAAAGAGCTGACAACAAGTCACCAAGATTATACTCCGGCAACTGCCGTAACTTCATTTATTAAATTGAATACTACTGAGCCACAAGGGGACGAAGTCAAGCCCTCCACCGTAATCTTCGTAAACATAATTGAAGAGAACTAATAACATCGCTGGACCTCCCGGACCAGCACAACAAATTAATTTATACAAATACATATGACACGCTATATACTCCCGTTCTGCCGCTGCTTTGAGCGACTGAACTATATACTCTCTTATGTACTTTAGGCTAAGTCAATTTTGAATAAAGAAAGACCGATTCATTATGTATGAAGACATCAAAGACACCAGTCTGGTTCTTTAATTATTACATGGCGACCGTGAACATATCCAACAAGGCGATATAAAAAAAAAAAAAAAAAATTGAGCTGCACTGGAGGAGAAAAGGGACTTGGAAAAATGAAAAAAAAAAAAAAAACCAAAAGCAAATGAATATTCTGAGTGAGTAGAGTGTGAGATGGCAAAGAGGAGTGGAGTGCAAAATAAGATAAAGAAAGGAATAGCACACGTTAAGTGGCTATTGTATTCTAAACAAGCACCACCTCTATGGGCTGTAGCACAAAAGCTACAGCAAGAACTTGACTTTTTAAAGTCACAAATAGACAAAAAGCCACAATCTCAAACTCACTCAGAGAAAAATATTCAAAAATAACTCCCAACAACAAACGCTAATAAAAAATCTACTCCTCCAAAGCAAAAGCTAATGCCCAAAGAAGAAAGGAAGTGTCCCCTAGACTGTCCTGCACCGCTGTATTCACCATATTGTGAATACAGTTGCTGCCTGAAGAGAACTGGTGCGATGACCGGCACCGGTACCGCCTGAGCTCATAGGCCCCGGACATCAGCAGCCGAGACTACAAGTGTGAAAGGCAGGCCGCCTTGTACGCCATCGATGGAGCATCAGCGTGCCAACCGGCGACGACCAGCTGATGCTGAATGCAGATAAATTATCAACAAAATATAATTTAAAATTGAAAAGAATTTTTTTTTATTATTAAAAATTTAAGCATATGAAAAAAAAAAACAAAACAAAAAAAATTGTAATTAAGTATATACACCTAGACCTCGCTTTGCGTCGTTTCGGTTTGCGTTTTTTCGAACTTGCGTCGCTGATCAATTAGCACTAATTTTTATTATGCGTCGTTAGAGTTCGTTGTTGCGTTGCCCAAGAGTCGTAAGTTTTTTTTTAATACTTATTTTTTCCAAAAGGTGGCAGCACCTTTCGTTCTAATTGCGCTATGCTATCAAAACTGGGGAATTCCCGGATTGTTGTTTTGGCTCATTTTGCCATTTGCTTGCCCACTTTTTATCTAGTGTATCGCATTTTTATTAGTGAGTTGTGCTTTTTAAAAGAGATCAATAAATTTTTCGTGTATTTTCTGATTATAAAAAAGGTAAATATTTTTGAAGTTTATTTATCGGCAAGGTGGAATTTCTTTTTTACATAAACTTAGTTTTTAGCCAAATGAGTGGAAAGGACAAAGCTGGTGGAATTACAAAAAATAAAAAAAAAAACGATCAGCTTGGAGATCAAGTTAGATATTCTGCGGCGATTTAATAAGGGCGAGAAGGCTGTGGATATAGCAAAGGCTCTTGGTCTGGCTGCAACAACTGTCAGAACAATTGAGGATCGTGATGGAGATAAAATAAGAGAGGCTGCAAAATCTGCGACATCATTAGATGCTAAAACGATGATTCGTGCAAGGAGTTCTTTGATGATTATTGCTTTCTATTTGGATTGAAAATCAAGTTGCTATGAAAATACCATTAAGTAAAATAGTAATTCAGACAAAAGCGAAAAGCTTATTTGATGACTTAAAAAGTCAAACAGTATCCAACGATGATGTTAGTGGTAGTAGTGCACACGAGAAGGAAACTTTTGAAGCAAGTCAAGGCTGGTTTGAGAGATTCAAGGTTCGAGCGAATCTGCACAACATTGCTCTTAAAGGCGAAGCAGCTAGCGCTGATATGACTGCTGCAGAACTCTACCCAACAGAATTAAAAGCATTAATTCATGATGGTGGCTATGAGCCGAAACAAGTCTTTAATGTTGACGAGACTGGACTATTTTGGAAACGCTTACCTCAGAAAACCTTTATATCTAAAACAGAAAAATCTGCGTCTGGATTTAAAGCTAGCAAGAATAGACTGCCTCTTCTTCTTGGTGGCAATGCAAACGGTGATTTTAAATTTAAACCATTTCTCATTTATCAATCAGAAACCCCTAGAGCTATGAAAGGATATTTAAAAGATGACCTTCCTGTCCACTGGCGCTCAAACAAAAAAGCATGGATGACAGCATCTTTATTTCAAAACTGGGTTTCAATGTGCGCTATTCCAGAAATTAAATTTTATTTCGAAAAGGAAAATTTAAACTTCAAGGCTTTGGTTCTAGTAGGTAATGCTCCTGGCCACCCAGTTTACGTTGATGAGTTGTCAGAAAACGTGAAATTTGTATTTCTACCACCTAACACGACATCCGTTATTCAGCCTATGGATCAGGGAGTTATATCGACTTTTAAAAGTTATTACCTTCGACGAACCTTTAAGCTTCTTATAAGTGAGACTGATGGACAAGATAAACCTACTATGCTACAGTTTTGGACAAATTTCAACATTATGAAAGCCATAGAAATTATATCCGATTCGTGGCAGGAGATTAAACCATCTTGCATGAATGGTGTTTGGCGCAAAATATGGCCTGAATGTGTTCACAAAAGACGTACTGAGGAAATTGATGATACGCCAGCTGTTTGTCATGAACTTTCGAATTGTGCCAAAAAGTTAAATTTTGAAGGTATGGAGGAGGCTGACATAAAGGAATTGCTAGCCTTACACAACCAAGAATTCTCCAATGATGAACTTTTCCAACTGGAATTGAATATCGCTAATGAAAAAGATGACTGTGACCGCTTAGAAAACTCCAAGAACCAATGTGTTTGATTGACGAAGGTATGGAGGTTTTATTAAACAACGATCCTGACAGCGAAAGGAGTCTTAAAGTGTCCCAGGCGGTAGCTGTGAATATCAATTGCTACAAGGAATTGTATTTCACGCTAAAAAAAAAAGCTGGTCAGACAACACTGGACCAATTTTTTTTTGTAGGAAAGGCGACGTACGACTACAGACACTCAAGCCTCATCCGATAGTGGTTAATTCTAATTGTTTTTGTCATTATTGATTAGTTGAATTTATTATTTTGTTTTTACTGAATTACTTTCTTTTTGTTTTTATCTATGTATATCTATAACATGAAATAAAATGATATATAATTGTGTTTTTTGTTTAAATGATTGCTTTGTTAAATTAAAAATGTAAGATTTTCACAGCCTTGGAACCTATCTTCGATCTATATATGGTTTGCTATAGAAAATCATAATTCACTTTGCGTTGTTTCGATTTGCGTTGTACTTTTTTGGAACGTATCCCCAACGCAAAGCGAGGTCTAGGTGTACGCGCAACCGCTGGTGCAACCGCTGGCGCATCCGCTGTAGTCGATATTTAAGCCACCTAATAATGTAATAGAGTTTCAGTTTCATTTTGGTATTCAAATAAATAAGTCGCTTTGCTGCGACAAAGAAAACGAACCAAAACGTTTTTTTTTTAACTTATATCAGCGACGAAGACTGGGACTCAAAATCAGAGGCCAGTTTAGAAGACACAGCAGACATGGACCCAAATCAGATTCAAACGCTCATAAATCAGGCGTTGGTGCAGCAGGAGGTTAGGTTAAGGAAAGAATTTGACGCTAGGTTAAATTCTGTAAACCAAAGGGTAAATAGCTTATGCCTTGAAGCACCTCAGGTTGAAGCATACCAAAGAATCTCGATCGATCCCAATGTGGGATGTAGTATATCCCTAGACTGTGTAAAATCTATTCCCGAGTTCAATGGTACGCAGGACGAATATGTCCACTGGAGACAATCTGCCATAGATGCGTACGAGCTTGTCAGACCCTACATAGGCAGCAACGCTCACTACCAAGCGGTTAACATAATAAGAAACAGAATTAAGGGTACTGCAAGAGCTTTGCTATCTTCATACAACACAGTTCTAAATTTTGATGCTATAATAGCAAGATTAGACTGTACGTATGCTGATAGAACATCGCTTAGAATCCTACGTCAACAGCTAGAGATGGTCCGACAGGGCGACTCTACCTTGATGCAGTATTATGACGAGGTCGAACTCAAGCTAACTCTGGTCACGAACAAGGTGGTAATGACCCATGATCAGGAGAGAGCAGTAATGCTAAATGAGGAGGTTAGGAACGATGCACTGCACTCATTCATCTCAGGCCTGATGAAGACCTCGAGATCAGTCGTGTTCCCCGCGCAGCCGAAAGACCTGCCCTCTACACTGGCTTTGGCCAGAGAGGCAGAATCGAGCGAAGCAATTTCGCAGCCACATATGCAAAAACATTGGAAGATAAAACCCACGCAACTGAGGGTAATAGAAGCCAAAGACTCTCATATGAGAAGCAGATAAGAAGTAACGATGCCGAACGAGGCCAAGAAAAAAACCCCCACTATACCAAAAAACAGGGCAGGCAGCAGCAGCAGAAAAGCTATGCGAATAGTAGCAACAAAGTAGACGAGGGTCAACAACAACAAGAACCTATGGACGTCGATGCGTCAACAGCAAAGTATAGACAACAAACGCAATACAGTAAGGATCTGAGTGTGTTGTGCTGAGTCTTATGCTGAGTCGGCACTGCCGGCTATGACTCTGGCCGCTTTTGCTTCTAGCTTTAGCTTTGACTTTGAGTTTAAGTTTTAGTTTTACGTTGGCAATCATTTGGAATAAATCGTATTTACTCCGGCACAAGCCGTTAAGACAATTGCGTTTATCTATTTATAAGACCACTGTACCCAAAGGCCAGTAGGTCGAGGGAGGAAGTCAACTCCCCAACATAATCTTCATAATCGAAATTATCACATCAATATAATCACATAATTGGCGCCCAACAACATATAGGACTTACGCCCTCATACACAACCAATTTAGAATTTTGTGACCCATAACATGTAAGTTCACGAAATTGTTTTTTTAAATCGTTTATAAAACACACAAACAAAGAAAATTGCTAACTACGGCAGGTGTTATTGAAAGTTTAAATAAAAAGTAACTCAATATTTACAAAATCATATTCAGTTTCTGTGCTTCATGTCTATGCGAGATAAATAAGCTATCACTTACATTTTCACAAAAACAAGTGCCAGTTTAATATAATAGTGCATATGAGCTGGTTTGATGCTGTTAGGAATATAAAAATCGAGTGCGAAAGTGAAGGTGAAACAGAGTGCGATTCATATACTGATAATAGTCGATCCGAATCAGGTGCAGGCTTTGATACAAAGCGCTGTTAGCCAAGCATTGGCACAGCAAGAGGCGAGGTTTCATGCTCAGTTATATGAAGTAAGGGAACAAGTCAACAGATTAAGAGTCGAGGCACCTCAGGTTGAGATATACGAAAGAATCACTGTCAACCCAGAAATAAGATGCGACATTCCGTTAGATATTATCAAATCAATCCCCGAATTTGACGGAAGCGCCGACGAATATGTTGCCTGGAGGCAATCAGCTGTAGACGCATATGAACTCTTCAAGCCGTTTAACGGCAGTAGCACTCATTACCAAGCCGTGACTATAATTAGAAATAAAATTAGAGGTCCAGCTAGAGCACTCTTAGTATCCTATAACAAAGTGGTTATGTCCCACGAGCCAGACCAAGCTACCATAATCCATGAAGAGGTTAGATCCGATGCACTACATGCAAGTTAACAATAATTAAATTTCACAATATCCGCCACGAGCAAGCACCCGCAATAAAGTACTATTCTGCAGTTCTACACGAAAACAATTCCTAGAAGTGAGACAGACACCGGATTACGATCGACGGCAACAGCTCTACCGGCACAAGTTGCAAAAGTTTAGCTCAGCTTAGGGTAATTTTGTCATAAGTAATTTAGTCATAATCTTGGATCCGAATAAATAAGTTGATTTCTTAAATCGATGTGTTTTTATTTAAAAGAACATTTAAATAATTAACTGGCGCCCGAGCAGGGACCGATAGCGTTTCGCCAGAACAAAAAGTTTTCTAAGTACGCGAATCGGTTGATTAACCACGATAGAGCAAAACTGTTTCTAAGTGAGTTTAATCTGTGATTGACACGACAAAACAAAACGAATTTTAAGTGAGCAATCAGCGCAGTGACTCCCAGTCTAACAACTGGTGCGCAAAATCCAGAAAAAAGTTCTAAAACGCAACTAAAGTTTGTGCGAAGTGGCACGCTCTGTATGATCCGCTCGCAGAGCACATCTCAACACAACGTATGTACCGCCGAACCATTAGTAGGGCAACCAAACGGGAGACTTCGGCATCATCAGAGATGAACTGCACACCGATAGTAATATTACTGACAATATTAAGGACAAGTTCATGCTTTATAGAAACTTTTAATTTTACGGATGCCCAAACCATCACCATCAACAAAGGAGTGGGGAAACTACAAATCTCCACCATAACCATTGCTCATATCATTGATCTAAACCATATAGAAAATGCCATCAACACTCTATCATACTATACTGAAAATGAATTAAAAACCAACCATCTTTACCATACTTGAAATAACACAAACATTCACCACATTTAAGAGAACATTTAAATAATTAACTTGCATTCATATCAGGTCTTAAAAAATCGTTGCGATCTGTTGTGTTCCCAGCACAACCCAGGGACTGGCCATCCGCCTTGGCTTTGGCCAGGAAAGCGGAGGCAAGAATTGAACGAAGTATTTTCTCGGCCTCTTATGCCAAGGCTTTAGAAGAAAGGGCTCAAAAAAGTGAGACTAATAAAAACCGTCACACCAGACAAAATAACAACAACAGGGATGAACGGGGCCACGACAAAAAACCCAGATTTTTAAAAAGCAAAACTCCAAAATGATAGGCAGGACAAGAATAAAAGAGATAATCAAGGTCAAGCCCCGGAGCCAATGGAGGTTGACCCCTCCTTATCCAGACATAGACAGCCCACTGCTTATGCAAGACCCCAAACAAATAATGAGCAGGCCTCAAAAAGATCTAATACTTCCGATCGGGCCACAGGCCAAAGGCGTCAAAGCTTGAACAATGTCGTTCAAGAAGCCGCTAACGAACAGGAACAAAATTATAACAACACAGCAACAGCCATTGTAGCTGACATTGACGATGATAATGAATCAACAGATAACAGTGACTCAGTAAATTTTTTAGGGAACGCTCCCAGCTGCCGTATATTAAACGACAGCGGGCTGGGAGACTATTAAAAATTTTGATAGATACCGGGGCGGCGAAAAATTACATAAGGCCCGTAAAGGAGCTCCCAAATGTAACGCCCGTCGACACCCCTTTCACAGTGAGCTCAGTGCACGGCTCCAGTAAAATCAAAGACAAGTGCCTCGGGCAGGTGTCCCCTTTTTTTGTGTTAGACACACTTAGCTCATTTGACGCCATCATAGGCGAAGGCGGCGCTAAATTTGCAAAACGACACGATCAGTTATAAAAATAAAACTGAGAAACTTCAATACCACACTTGTGACAATGTAAACTTTACAAACGTCAATGACATAATCGTATCCCTCTCCATTAAAAAGGAGTTCAAGGATATGATATGAAAAAGAACAATGGCATTCTCAACCTCTAACGAGGCGCTGCCATTTAACACCTCAATTGTGGCTACCATCCGTACCATAGATAACGAACCAACGTATTCCAAACTGTACCCATACCCTATGGGAGTTGCTGACTTTGTAAACGACGAAATCAAGCAACTACTCAAAGATGGCATCATACAACCATCAAGATCCCCGTATAACATGGGTTAGTATGGGTTGTTGACAAAAAAGGGGCAGACGCCAATGGGAACAAGAAAAAGAGACTGGTGATCGACTTTAGAAAGCTAAACGAGCGAACTATTGCCGACGAATATCCCATGCCGAGTATTCCGATGATTCTAGCGAATCTAGGTAAGGCAAAATTTTTCACGACCCTAGACTTAAGGTCAGGGTACCACCAGATCTACTTAGCGGAGCAAGACCGCGAAAAAACCTCATTTTCAATAAATGGTGGCAAATACGAATTCTGCCGGTTGTACTTCGGCTTAAAAAACGCAGGAAGCATATTTCAAAGCCATTGACGATGTTTTGAGGGAACAAATAGGGAAAATATGTTATGTATAAATTAACAAATAAACACCATAGAGACCATAGCAACTAACTATATTATGTAAACAATGCTGATGCGCCAAACTATGGGTTCAGTGCTCTGCACGAGCAACGATAAGCAGTGGTAATCTGACACTCCTTATGCCCAAGCGCTGTGTCACTTAAACTGCTGAGTCGGCGTGCCGACTGTAGCTCGATGGCGTGATGCATTTGGCTTTCAGGGTAGAATTATGCTTTGCCTTTGACTTTAGCTTTAGTTTGATTTTGAATAAAGAAGGCTCAACTTGCCTAGATCGCACTCCGGCAATCAGCCGTAAAACATTTGTCATCTATATTGTACATCGCTGAGCCACAAGGCCAGTGATCATCAAAGGAGATGAAGTCAAGTCTTCCACCGTAATCTTCATAATTGGATTACACTAACAAACGCAGCCACGCCGCCGCGGGAGCTTCGTGGGACAACCTGATCTAAATAACTTACATACAAAAGTCCTGAAAGTCACTACCAGACAACAGTATAGACAGAAAAATCCTGCGCAGGAAAAGATCAAGAAGATTTGCCAATGCAAACTCTTGACAACGCTTCTAAGCCCAACGTATATGAAGTCATTAGTAATGACGAAGTACGAAAAGTAGTGGCCTTGCTAATAAAAAATCAGATATGTTTTTTGACACATGGAAGAAAAATAATAGTGTAGTGTGTTATATGCCAAATAAGCATATGCCCACCGGATTGTAGTGTATACAATATGTAAAGTGGTCATATGCCCTATCTAAACGTTGGAGTATCAACTGCATAAACATAGAGACACTTTGTCGCTTTGTTTACATAATATAACCAACGCCAAGTGAGGTGGCATGATCAGCCGCTTATATGTGGACTGGCCTGCATCGTGAGATCTGCAGCGTAAGCACTATGACGCTATATGCCTTCTGCATGTACAAGTTAACAAGTAACCCTCGCGCTATAACTTTGTAGAATAAGTACTACCCTCGCATGCGCATTCCGCTGACGCGCCAGTCAGCGCAATGCCCTTACCAAGTCAGCACTGGTAACATGATGCTTGACGTTGCGCAAGTAGATTTGTTTATCAGTTATGCTGAGTCGGCTATGCCGGCTATGGACTTTGCACAATTTATGCTACAGCCTGAAGCTTTAGCTTTCGCTTTTGTTCCATTTTAGTTTCAGTTTGTACCAAGCATTTAAAGAGATAACAATAAATTGCACTTGCTCCGGCTTTGCCGTAAATAAACGTTATATTATTATTGATTATAATTATTGTACCACAAGGCCAATAATTGGGAGTCAAGTCAACTCCCCAACATAATCTTCCTATACGACTCACCTATATATTTGGATATCTCACATCGAGGGAACCTCTTCTAGAGACGAGGGACTCAGAGATATAATAATTGGCGCCCAACAAAACAGTCTACGAACCCACATTATGTCTCAGTTAATGTAAGTTCACAAAGTTTTAATTTCAAGTCAAACCACACATTAAGTGAAACAAATAATAAAAATACACCAGCGTGATTGGCAGCAGTGAATATAGTGACAAAAAAAAAACACAAACAAACACAAGTTTATCATGTTCTTTGCCAAGCTAGCCATTAAATAAAAAAAAAGGGCTTGTAAAAACACAGCGGTGATTGATTTGTTTCAGTGCAGTTCCGTAAATCAATGAGCCGTTTTGATTTAAATAGGCAAATAAAAACAGAAATCTCTAGTGACGAAGAGTGGGATGCAAATCCCGAAGTTAATCAGACACAAAACTTAAGCAGCCTAATAATGAATACAGAACAGATTCAAGCTCTAATAGATAGCGCCTTGCAGCGTCAAGAGGCTAGACATCGACTGGAACTAAATCAGCTACGACAACAATTAGATAGCTTGCGAATAGAAAAGCCTCAGGTAGAAACATACCAAAGGATATCGGTAGACCCAAACGTTAGGTGTGAACTACCACTTGACATAATAAAATCGGTACCCGATTTTAACGGCATAGCAGATGAATACGTAGCATGGAGGCAATCGGCCACCGATGCCTACGAATTATTCATACCCTACGAGGGCAGTGCTAACTATTACCAAGCGTTAACAATTATCCGGAATAAAATCCGAGGACCAGTAAGAGCGCTGTTAGTTTCGCACAACACTGTGCTAAATTTTGAGGCTATAATAGCTAGGCTGGATTGCACCTATGCAGACAAAACTTCGCTGCGCCTCTTACGACAAGAATTAGAATTGGTCAGACAAGGTGACCTAAGCCTCATGAGCTACTATGACGAAGTTGAACGAAAATTGACTTTGGTCATATAATAATATATACAAATACATATGACACGCTATATACTCCCGTTCTGCCGCTGCTTTGAGCGACAGAACTATATACTCCCTTATGTACTTTAGGCTAAGTCAATATCGAATAAAGACAGACCGATTCATTATGAATGAAGACGTCAAGAAACACACAAGTCGTTTCTCTTTCTTTCTACAGCATACAACAATATAAGACAGAACACAAACTACCAAAATCGACAACAGTTCTAGACACAACCACAACAAAGCTTCGATCCGCCTCGACTGGTAGCACCGAAACCTCAGCCACGGCCAGAACCAATAGACGTAGAGCCTAGTATCCGCACCAGAATGGTGAATTATATGTACAGGCCAAATTTCGAAAGAGGAAAAGACCTCCAAGCCCCAGCAATATGCCCGACAAACGACAGAAAAACTTTAACATACAATCAGGGGACGATCAGACTGAGACAGAATCCGAACAAGTAACCATGGACGAATACCAACAGACAAGCATACAATACGCACAACAGAACGACTACGATCAAACTTTGGAAGAACACACCCAATAAATAGAACAAGCAGATGACAGCGACTATTGCCAACAGGAATACTCGGACGTTAATGTTGTAGAATAAAAAGCTCCTCACTTCCATATATAGAGTGTAAATTGGGGAGCGGGAAAATAATTAAAATGAAGCAACAAAATTATATATGGTAAGAATTGTAAAGAGTTCAGTTGTACTCCTAAGCTCATTAGAGGAGAACAAGCAGTGTGCGACTTTAGCAATGCGGACCACATCCCAGAAGTAGAAGAGATCGACGAAGGAATTATGTATATTGGTCAACGACT
Organism: Drosophila fulvimacula; assembly: GCA_035045555.1. NCBI lineage: Eukaryota > Metazoa > Arthropoda > Insecta > Diptera > Drosophilidae > Drosophila > Drosophila fulvimacula. The sequence goes on along the minus strand of JAWNOX010000053.1, from coordinate 7,569,402 downwards.
TCAACGGCACGATGAAATGGCAAGACAAGGAAAGGTACATCAAGGGCACATACCTTATAAATTTCTGGAATGAAACTATATTCATCAACACTCAAGAATACAGCAACATAGAGGTCACTCTCTTGAAACCGGAAGCCCTGTAATTCACATCACTCCAACAGAAAAGGAAAGAATTCAAATTCTTTCTCTAGAATTGCATGTAAACAATACAAAAACAATGCAAAAGCTCCAGGTACACTCTGCAACAAACAGAGTAGTACTTATATTACTGTTTGTAGCGGCCATTCTCATTACCCGTGTAGTACATGTAATGAAGGGAGAGAAAAGGCAGATCATCCTACAAATGAGTAACAGGGAAGAATTAAGAACCCGATGTCAATAACTTACAATTTAACAACATACCCTTCTTCTGACAGACGCTTGAGGATAAGCTCAAATGAGAGGGGGAAGAGTTCACGACAAACAAGTTAACAAGAAATAAATAAAAACAATTCAAGATAAACCAGAACGATTAGTAATAAAATCATAAGTGCAAAAATTGCTGACCTAGCGCCTCATGCACTTCCTGCACACGCCAATCCGGCCTGCCGAATACTAAAGAAGAATAACAACACGCGCAACAGGCCGTTGACATCGCGAGGTTGAAGTGTTTAAAGATGCGGAATTAATTCCAGGTGCCCGATGCGATGAAACGCTAGATATAGTAAAATCAGTCCCAGACTTTGAGGGAAAGCTCGAGACTTATGTCTCATGGCGGAAAGCCGCACACACTGCATATAAAATCTTTGAAAATTATGTAGGGAGCCCAAAGGATTATCAGGCACTGGGCATAATTAGGAAGAAAATAAAAGGCCCTGCTGATATGGTACTGTCGTCATACGATACACCACCAAATTTTAAAGCTATCATAAACAGACTCGATTTTACGTACGCTGATTAACGTCCCATTTATATAATAGAACAAGAGTTGTCCATTCTACGACAGGGAACGTCAACAATAATACAGTACTATGAGGAAATCGAAAAGAAATTGACACTGCTTATAAATAAAACAATTCTGACTTATGATTCCACTTTAGCTGCTTCTCTTAATGAAAAGTGCAGAGCAGATGCACTGAGAGTGTTTATCTCAGGCACAAAGAAGTCTCTTAGTGATATTCTCTTCTCAGCAAGACCCAAAGATGTGCCATTAGCTTTGGCTCTAGCACGAGAAGTTGAGGCTAATCACGAACGCTTCCAATTCGCTAGTAGTTTCGAAAAAGGTCAGCGCCAAAGGTCAATCTACTATAGAAAGTAATTCCCAAAATCAAGCTAAAACTCAATTTTAGAAACAGAAGACCCTATACAATAGCCCAAATATAAAGCAAGAACCACCCCAACCTATGGACATTGACAATTCATCTCGGTTTAGACAAACGACCCAATACCAAAACCAAGGCAGTTCTGGCCAATATCAAAATCAAGTGCCAAAGAGAGCAAATAGTGGAACAGCTAGGTATACCGGTCCCAAACAACAGAGAATTAATCACCTTTCACAAGATGAAAATTCTACAAGTCGATCGGAACAAGAGTCTCAAATAGTAGTGGAGTCCGAGCTATCAGACTTGGAAGATGACGATCAGCTTCAAGAGGTCAATTTTTTAGAAATAGCCTGTTATCGGTTGTAGATTCTAACTTATATATCAATAAACATTGCTCAGACACTATGTCTTTTAAATATTGTGTTTTACTCTTGAGCTTAAGGCCAGTAATACTACGAACATTGCTGCATCATTACCTTGAGGCACCGAGGGAAATTATATCACTTAACTTAAGGGAAGGCAGGAGGGAAACACCAGGCCCTAGGAAAAAATAAACCAACTGACAGACCCCGCCACCTAATTAAGGAGTAGTATGTTATAAGTTAACTTTAGCCAAAACTAAACCAACTGTGGCTAAGTTATATTGGGCATCCGGCATTATTTGTGCTACGACAATGCTGACGATGCGCCGAGCACGAAATGCGACACTTGCGCAATGTGCAAGGTCAGCATTCCTCACCAGCGACGTCCGGCTCGGCGACAAGTTACGAATAAATTTGTCTTTACTTTAAGTTTTTAATTTGAATTCAAGCAGACTTTGAATAAATCCGATTGTTTCATTCTTAACATTTCGGTCTCACCTTAATCCGATCAAATAGATAGGAATAACTTGTATACAAATAGATATGGCATGCTGCTGCTTTGAGCGACTGAACTATAGACTCTCTTATGTACTTTAGGCTAAGTCAATTTCAAATAAAGACAGACCGATTCATTATGTATGAAGACGTCACGATAAACAGAAGTCTTTTGTTTTATTCCTACACTATATACTCCCGTTCTGCCGCTGCTTTGAGCGATAGAACTCCAAAATCTCGATTGTCCTTTAGGCTAAGTCCATGTGAAATAAAGAGAGACCGATCATTATGCATCGGTCGAATTGGGGATAACTCAAAAGAAACAAGTGTTTTCTTTCAAGGAATATTAATAATTATCTTTTACAGGTGTGTATCAAGGTAGAACGTAAGGAAAACACAATTCACCTTTGAATCCAATTGCCTATTATGAGAAAGCTATGCTAAGGGATCAACCAACTATCCACCCAGTCGCAACAACAGCTAGGTTCTGTCAGAAGTCAGATGACGTCACAACAGCCAGCCCACGCTGCTGATATCCGTAATATTGGACAACCTCAACTCAATTCCATTCGCTCAGTAGCTAACGCATATATTCGTTTGAGCAGCCCTCGCATAGGTGTGGGCGTGTGTGTTGTAGTGCGTTGCCAACTCGCAATGACACTCACTAGCCAAGAGGCGGCCGATAGCGCCGATCAGGCCACCTAGACAGAGACAAAGTTTAACCAAAAAAAAAAAAAAAAAATCTGAAACAAAGCGGAAAAAATAACAAAAACAATTTGATAAGCTATCGGCCAGTGACGCGACAAAATATATATAGATAAAAAAAAACAAAGCAACGCTCTATTGTTAAGTAGAGAGTAGAGACAGAGAAAGAGAGAGAGTAGAGAGAGATAGTAGAGAGTGTAGTAGAGAGAGCCAAAAAGTAATATATAGAACATATATGATGATAATAGAGCGTAGCAAAGTTTATTTGTAGCATACCAAATATTTATGTAGGTACAGCAGTGGCCATGCAAATAGGAGCGCAACTGAGCAGCAGCTATGAGAGATCTACACATGTTTAACACAGATAGCTCTTGACAATTTCTATACTATATGTCTTAGTACGTGCTGTATATGGCAAGCATATATAAGCGCAGATTGCTCTATATAGCGTAGATCATGATGAGCGTTGATATATTATATATATATGTGTATATATATATATATATATATATATATATACATAAATCGTATATCTATCAAAGATCTCAGGCTCTAGCCATATAGAGCAGATTTCTTACATTACAGCTGATATATATATATGTATATATATACGTGTCTAAAGTACAACTATTGCTCAGCCGTTGGACTATTTTCATGACCCTCGCTGTACAACTGGCGTGTTGGATGAGCTGCATCCATATTGTGTGATGATGAATTTCGACTTGATGGTGCTGCGCTCTAGTCATGAGTTGGTGCTCGCTTGTGCTATAAACAGTCGACGACTTTGAGGTAAATGCTGTGCTCGCTGGCGAGCAGCGCGAACTTGGCATCGAAGCTGATGCGGTCCACGGTCTTGTCGCAGAACTCGACGCGGTTGTAGCGCAGGAAGTAGATGAGTCCCAGTTTGATCTGCAGCATGCCAATCTGCATGCCAATGCAATTGTGCGGTCCGGCGCCAAAGGGCAGATACGACATGGGCGTTTGCTTCAGCTTATTCTCGGCGGTGAAGCGCTCGGGGTCGAAGCGTTCCGGCTCGGGCCAGTACTGCAATGGGGCAAAAGGCTTTAGTATGCCGTGGCAGACGGGGAATGGTGCGGGGTTTCCACCTTACCTGCGGATCGTGGTGTATGGCCAGATTGGATATGAAGACGGGCATGCCGCGCCGGGCATAGCACTCGGCGTGCGGGCGCAGTGAGTAAAAGCGCTTCTTGTTGATCGGCGAGCACTCGCGCTCGAGCAGAGGCACAATTGGATACTTGCGCAGCGTCTCCTCCACAACCATCTCCAGATACTGCATGCCAGCAATCAGCTCATAGCTGAGCCCCGGCCGGCCGCTGTCATGCGTCGCTGCCCGAGCGAACGCATCGCGTATCTCACGTCGCAGTCGCTCCTGCATTAGCGGCTGCTTGGCCAGCTCGTACAGGGCAAAGGACATGGTGGACGCGCATGTCTCGATGCCGGCCACCTCGAAGCTGGCCGCCTGGGCGGCCAGAAAGTCTTGATGATGCGTAAAGTGCGTCTTGTCCTGCTGTAGATCGGCCTCCTTTTTGAGCGTTAGCAGCATTTCAATGAGATCATTGCGCAGGTCGCCGCCCCGCTCCCGCTCCTCGATCACCAGCTGGATGACGCGGCGCAGAAAGTCGGAATGCGGCTCAGTAAATAGCTTCGACCGCATCAGCGGCACCAGCTTCGGCAGAAAGAATATCACAAAGAAGTCGATGATGCGCCGCACATTCGGATTGAATATGTCCTGACAATGCGAGCCGACCTCTGACTGCGTATTCCGCAAACTATACGATCTCAGGCCGAACGCAATGCTCGCTATCATGTCCGTGTTATACAGATCGCACACATCCTTAATGCTAACGATGACACCTCTGGCCGCATCTCCGCGTCGCAAGTCACGCGTCAAACGCTTCAAGTACCACTCCAGATCACAGCCAATCTAGATTAGAGCAAGGGATCATTAAAATGTGATTAATAATTCTAAATGCAGAGCGAAAGATTTTTATTGATCTGCTACACTGTGCAACAAAATGAACTAACAACTGAAGCAGTGGGAACAAATTCCGCCGGACTTTAATCGGCAAACCATTCAAATTAATGAGTATGAAAAAATGATTATCAAATATTATTTAACATACATATATATATATATATATATATTATATATTATATATAATATATTATAGTATAATATATATATTTATAATTAATTTGTTATTCATTCCAAATTATATTTCTGTTAGTCTCACAGCTAAATATATATACATATATATATATTTATATAAAATGCATCTAATAAACAATTTATATTTGTCGACTTGTTTAACCTGTGGAAAACTACAAGTGCCGTAGAACCTCACTGAAAGTGTAAAGTCTAAATGATATAGGCTTTTATGAAACCAGTTGCTCAGTTCTCATATGTCGAAATTTTCAGAAGCTGAACTTTGGTAACAGTTGCTAGCACGAGAGGCTTACACTAATTTACACTGGTCAGCATAAGACAAAGGTTCTTTTATATTTATTTATGCACTTATTTTATACATTTTTTAACCAACCATTTTTATATTATTTAAAAATATTTGTACATATTTTTGTATATTTAGTATTTAATAATTTAATATATATATATATATATATATATTTTTTTTTTTTTTCTCTTTTTTTTTGTATAAATTTTTTGTACTATTTAATATTAAATAATTTTATATTATTTAATCTTAATTCAATGCAATATTTGTATATATTATATATTAAAAAAAAAATATATATATATGTATATATTTTTTTATTTGCACAAATTTTTTTATATATTTAAGAAAAAAAATTTTTTTTTTAATTTTATATACAAATTTTTTTTTAATTCTTTAGTAAAATATTTCCAATATTTTGATCTTAGCCATAAGGCCAAGTAATATTGTTATTTAGAATTAATTCTCAGTAACAAATAAATAAATAAATAAATAAATAATTTCCAATATTATTGTTTCGTCTGAAAGAAAATTGCACGTATGCTGCACAGTGTATTTTGATTGCGCGTGTGTGTGTGAGAGAGAGAGTGAATGTTTTTGGCTGACTTACCTCCTCCATGAGTGAGAACATTTGCTTGATCTTGGCGCCGGTAAAGACCGGGGATAGCCTGGTGCGTATTTCACGCCATTCGGGCTGCCTGGCAAAGAAGAGATTGAGAGAGCCCATCTTGTCGTGGCGCATGTCACATTTGGCAAAGCGATTGGAGAAGCTAACAAAGTCTTCGACTAGAACGGTGCGCACCAGCTGGAGGTCGCGTATGAGCAGCGCCGGCTGGTGGAACAGATAGATGCCCACGACGGGCTCGTTGCGGAAACGCTCATCGAAGTAGAAGCGGCTCAGCTGCAGGGCGAACGACTCCTCCAGTTTCAGCACCTTCTTCAGGTTGCCCAGCAAATGCGTTGGCTGCACGAACTTGACGCGACGCCGCTGCCAATATACGTAGGTGCGACGCGACCAGATGAACACAGCGGTTAATATGGTCACAATGCCCAGTAGTATGTTCGTTGAGTAAACCATGGCGAGTGAACGAGACAGCGTGCGGCCAGTGACAACTGACAGGCGAGAGTGAGACAGAGAGCGCACGGGTGCTTCGATTTGTGAGTTGTGATGTGAGCGCTTCGATAACTTGCAGCTCGAATGCAATCGCACTTGGGGGCAGCAACGGGGCCGTCGTGGCACGCTTGTGCCAAATACAAATAAATAAATACTTAACAAATTATATCACAATCAAGTTCTGGTCTGAGCGGCGGCCACGACGGCAACGACAGAAACGGCAATAAAAACAATGCGCGGCGACGTCAACAACAAAAACTGGCAAGAAGAAGCTCCGTCAGCAGTAACAGAGAGAAGAATATCACAAAACATACGCCAGCAGAACACACATGTAGCCTCACGGTGAATTGAGAATTGGCGAGAGCACGAAAAAAAAAAAAAAATAAACGCGCTAGCAAGCTGTACAAGCCGACGCAATGAACTGACGTGACGTCGACAACAGTGCTGGCCCAACGGGCCCCAAAAACTTAAATTGCGAACACAAACACTACGCGGCGACGTCGGCGTCAGCGTCGGCATCGACGTCGCCGCTCCCGATTATCAACAAAAGCAGAATACAAAGCAAAGTCAGCGATTGACAGGCCACAACAACCGCAACTGGCGTCGCAAACGCCCCCGTCATCGTGATTAACCGCAAAGTGCTCACACTTGGCAAGGGGCAAGTAGATGAAACGGCACCAAGCAAGCAAGCAACCAACAACGCCACTAGGATCAACATACGCTCTTAAAGCGCAGTCCCACATAGAAATAACAGCAAGAGAGAGAGAGAGAGAGAGAATGAGAGAGTAAAGAATCGGCTCTCCCGTTCTCGGGAACATGTGCACTGGCACACTGTCACTAGCATATGACAATTAAAATAATATGATATCATATTTGGTTTGGATGAATTGGTGTTTTAATTTTAATAGTAATATTCATTTATTTTAACATAAGTCAATATAGTCAAATTTACAGTAAAAACTAAATTTATGAATGATTAAAAGTTCTCTTTAACTAAATTTTTTAAATTTAAATTACAAATGCAATGTTTTAACAAAATACTAAAAATAAAACTTTGCATTGCAAACATGCACCCGTTTGATAGATGACATTTAAACACGTAAGATATAAAAATGTAATTAGCTAGTTCCAATGTGCGCAAGCGACTCAATGCCGACCGCAAATAAAAGTGAATATTAAAAGCGAAACAACGATAGCGGGACCACAGCAAGCAACATTGCTAGCAGCAACTCCACGTGACAAAGCTGTTCATGAAAACAAACTGCGCTCTCAACTCTCAACACCAAGCGCACAAATAAAGCGAGCAGTGAGAGTAAGAGAGCCGCCTCAATATCAAAGCTGCTTCTACTGGAAATAAAGAGAGTGAGAGCGCCGCGTCTGGTTTAAAAATAAACGCATGTTCGCTTTAGCTCGCCTGATGTTCGTTCTTATTGCTGTTTGCGTTTTGTTTTCGTTTCCACTTCACCATAATAATATACATATGTGCATACATACATACATACATGTCTATATGTATGAGTGTTCGCGACCAGGGCGCGCACAATTACTAAGCGAGCATATGTATGTATGTATAAGTCCAGGGCTGCGGACGGCTTTAAACATTGTCATGCAACGTTAATAGCGCGCGCAAATTGAATCTTGGGCTTTGGCAAGCTACAAACTAAATTCAACAAATCTAAGTCTGATGAATATTGAGCGACAATGTGCGAGAAAGCTCTGCATGCAAATTTACAAGCGGAGCGAGAAGAGAGAGAGAGAGTTGCGAGAAGCGATTCTGAATTACTTTATCGCTTAATATCCGTAGCTGTAGTTCTACGTGTGTTGTTGTTGCGTGCTGAGCTTTAATAACCGTTGGTTTTTAAGTGAAATATGTTTATGCGTAATTCAAGCTTTTGTTTTTATGTATTTGCACTCAATTGCACTTGAACTTGCACACCAAGCAAATGCAAAAATGAGCAGAAGTCCCAACATTAACGTTGAGGACTTAATTTGTGAAATTTATTCACGTTCGGTTTTGTGGGACCAAAAATCCAAAAATTACCACAATCGGCTAGTTGTGGAAAAAAATTGGAAAGCAATTGAAGAGACCTTCCAAGTACCACGTAAGTTTTGATTATATTTATATTTGTAAATATTTAATATTAAAGTTGTTTTCATTACAACATTTGTAGCTGCTGCCGACGCAAAAGACTCTTCGCCTGAGTCCATGAGAGTCTGAGTACTGAGACTAAAATTAGAGCACTCGCAATGTTTCTCGCTTTGTGGAAAGCTTTCACTCTGTCGTGTCATCGCTTTGCAGATCGCGGCGATAATTATCGCTTGTAACATCACATCGCATCGCATCGCATCGCTTATGCCAGCCTCTCTGACATCAGCCTGAGCTTCTTACCACCGACTTCAGCCAATTGTTGAGCAAATTGCTACAGACAGACTCGACGCTTTGTCGAGAGCAGGAAAACGGAAACTCCATTTACAACAATTGACAAAAATTTGCACTTGTAAGTAAAACTTTGCCCGCCTGCGTGGCCCATTGCCGATACACTACTACTCAGAGGCTATGCAAACTAGCTTTCGATATGCATAAATAGATCAGAGCTGAGTATAAATATGTATGTCTATATATACTATACATGTATGTATATTTAATGCAATATTATCTTAAATGCATACACATATAATGGTGCATTGATTCGCAGTCTAATAAATTATTGAGCGTGTTAATTTGCTAATCAAAGTCTTTAAAGGGTGTGCGCAATTCGTTACGCGTAATACCGAAAAGAGTAGTCAAAAAAAACCTTTTCTTTCCTTTTATCTTGTTGCCCATTTAGTGTGGAGGCAACACCCGAAGCAAGTTACAGTTACAAATGTGCAACATTTCCGGTTGCTTCAGTTCGGGATACCAAAATCTGTTGGCCACATTGATGGGCTGAGAGCGGGTTAATGGAAGGAGGCGCAGGCGCTCGCTTTGCTTTGATTAAATTTCACGCACGACCGCATGGCAAGGGGCTGGGCGGGTTGCGTTTGGTCTACGGAATCGAAATTGGAATTGGGAAAACACACAAGCACACACACACACACACACACACACACATACGCGCGCGCTGGCTAAAGCGAACTGCAGTTCGATTTGCATTTGTCTTCTTCGCGCAAAGTGTTTACCGTTCACCTACTCTCGCTCTCCCTCTCCCTCTCTCTCAATCACCCCACCGTCTTACTCTCGCGCAGCCGGTGATGTGTCAATAATCGGCGTTGCTTATGCACACAACGGCTCTGCAAACACGCGCGCACTTGTCGTGGCTGAAGGGTTCGGGTTGATTTTGGCCGTTGAGCGTTGGGTGGGGGGTGGGTGGTGAGCGGCATCATACATGATGGCATCAAATTCAGTTGAGCCCCGTTCAGCTTGGCTCAGCTCAGCTCTCGTGGCACAAATCAAAGCCATCTCAATAAACAAACATTGTGCGCATTTCATGCCCAGCTCATACCCCCCAAGCCCATTCCCATTCCATTCCGCGCTTGTGCCATTTAGTTTTGGTCTGCGACTATGTTTTGATTCCATTTATACTGTTGACACTAGAAATCTTTTAATTATTGTCACGCATTGTGCTGCCAAAGCAAATAACAACTGAAGCTGCTCCTTGTGCGCACTTCCCCTGCCACTCCCACTGCCACTCCCATTCCTGTCGTTCCTCAGCCGCTCGCGCAGTAGTTTTTCTCTGCTGCGTGTTGACATTTCGGTTTTCGTGTGGGAGTTGCGTCAGGTGGGCAACGTTTGCACACTGAAACGCCCTTCTAAGTGCTGAGAGGCGTGCGGCGCGCCATGGAGCGTGGGCATGTACAGTTACAATTATTTAATGCGAATAAGACACTGCTTGGATAGGATTATGCAGAGAGAGAGAGAGAGAGAGAGAGAGAGAGAGAGAGAGAGAGAGAGAGAGAGAGAGAGAGAGAGAGAGAGAGAGAGAGAGAGAGAGAGAGAGAGCTATTGATTAGATAACTTAGAGGCAGAATTTTGCTATATTCTATGCAATTAGATATTAATTAAGGATTTATAATTATTATATTTATTATTATAGATTATATATACATACATAATAGAAGATTGTAGATTCCTATGCACTTCAGCTTTGCCTCTAGCTAGCTGGCCTGATCGGCGCTATCACCTTGGGTCATTCAAGGTGATTAGTGCGAGGGCTGCTCAATGCCACAACAAAATGCATATGTATGTATATGTATGTATGTATGTACATGTAATCGTGCATTATATACATGTATATTGTACACACACAAAAACGTATATATCTTTAAATGAAGCTTTGTAGAGTATTAGTTAAAGAAAATGTGCTTTTGCTTGAAACGGTACTAAAAGCCGTTTTAGCTTAAATTACAGTAAAAGCTTAATTTAAAGTTGCAAATAAATTTTTATTTTATTTTATAAGTTAAAAAAATTATATTAAAAAATAAATTTAGTTTTAATTTGTTTAGAATTTTTATCAAAATTTCTTTTACCTTAAATTTCATTAAAAATGTTTAATTTCAAATTCGAAACATATATATTTTTTATTAAAACAGTTATTTAGTTAACAAAATAAATAATAAATTTAATTTGTATTTTTATTTTATGAGTTTACTAAATATTAAGTTAACTTAATAAAAAATTTTTTATCAAAATTTCTTTTGGCTTAAATTACATTAAAATATTTGTTTATTTTCAGTTACAAATACATTTTTATTTTATTTTATGAGTTTAATAAATATTAAGTTGACTTAATAAAAAATAAATTTAACTTTAATAAGTATAGAATTTTTTATCGAATTTTCTTTTGTCTTAAATTTCAGTAAAAATATTTAAGTTTAAGTTACAAATGTATTTTGGTTATTAAAACAATTTTTTAGTTAACAAAACAGATAATCAATTTAATTTGTATTTATATAGGGTTTTTATCGAAATGTTATTTTATTTTATGAGATTACTAAATATTAACTTAATAAAAAATAAATTTAACTTTTTGCCTTAAATTTCAGTAAGCATTTTCAATGTTAAGTTACAAATAGTTTTTTTTTTATTTAACACAATTATTTAGTTAAAAATAAATTAATTTAATTTTAATTTAAACATATTTTTAACCGAATTTCTGGTGGTTAAAAAATATTTTAAATTTGGTTTGCAGCTTACGTGTCCAGGGTGGGGCAAAAGTAATCCTAACATAATATAATAACTTCTGCAAATGACGTCAACTTTGAGATTTCTATTAAGCAAATACAGAATATATGTCGATAAGCCCTGAATCGGGGAACTCAGAATCATAAAACTTGGCAACTCTGGCGCACCCATTAGCCGGTATCGACTTGGTGGAATAAATTCGAATGCAATAAAAAAGCAAACTTAAATGAGGGATTACTTTTGCCCCACCCCGAATGCGATATAGGCTCTATATAATTAGTATCTAATTGCAGCATTTAGAGCCTAGATCTAAGCCCTAAAAAATATACAAATATTTGAGATGAGTACAAAACAGTTGAGTCCCTGTGGGCCTCGTTATCTGCTTGATCTCGCAGAGCTCTTGGGCTCATGGGCTCATGGGCTCATGGGCTCATGGGCTTATGGCATATATGCACACATCGTATAAGAGATGTGGATCTGGAGGATCTGCACCTGCATCCACTGGACGCGCAACGTGCCACACATGAGAAACAGCTCGGTCCAGGCGAAACAAAGCAAATGTTTACAGATTGAGATGCAGATGGAGATGCTGGCATTTGGCATTTGGCATTGATGTCCGATGTCGGCGCGCCGTAGATAAAGTGCGGAAAATAGCTGCGTAATTTGACGTTAATGTTACGCTAATAATAATCTGTCAGCTCGCATTAGGCAAGGTAAACAAGGTAAAGATTTCGCTGCAGCCCAGGCCGAGGCCCAGGCCCAGGCACAGCCAGCTGATCCTTATCTAATGCATGAGTGTGCGTGCGTGCGTGTGTGTGTGTGTTTAGCTCCGATTACAATCAAAATGCGAATGAGTTTGCGAATGCAATGCAATGCGTAATGTGCTTAGGGAGAGCCTGCTCTGAGGCGACGTAACAACCTTAAGGAGAATGCCGCCGTCCTTGCTGCGCCTGGTCCGAGTTACTGTCCTGGGTGCAAGGCCTTCTCATTGTGATGTGTTTGCCATTTTGACGGGTTTCGATTACTCTCTCTCCCTCTCTCCCTCTCTCCCGATGTGCCTTTGTCTGAAGATGCTGCTCTGTCATGTGTGTAATCCACTCTGCTCGTTGCTCAAAGTTAAATGATGCGCGCTTAAGTTGCGCACAAAAAAAGGGAGACCAAAGAGGCCGAGACCGAGGACGAGGACGAGGCCGAGTCCCATTTATTTATTTTCCTATTTTTTTTTTTTAGACACGCCTCGACGGCTGATGAAAGCAAATTGCATGAACAAATAGAACTGGGCCAAAAAATAGAAGAAAAAAAAAAAGAAATTTGCAATTAACGCATGTGGATCTGAGCTGTAACAAGCAGTCCCACTGGGCCAGCCCAGGGGAGTTGCAATCTATGCAAATGTCATTTGGGCCTTGGCCGCTGGCCATAAAGTCAAAGTCCACCAAAACGCAAAGTCAAAACGCAGCAAAAGTGTTTTTCCCTTTTCAGTGAAAAAACAGACTGCAAATGCACCTTCCGGGAAATGCAGCAAAAATAATAGTAAAATGAAATAAAATACAAAAAAAAAAAAAAATTGCTAAAAAATACAATAATAAAAAATTATTGTAGCTCTGCTCTGAAAACCTAGAAATCTAAATAGAGTTCAGTTTCGGTTTAGGTTTCGGTTTCGGTTTCGGTTTCAGGGAAAGGCTGTAAAGCTGTAAAGAAGTTAACCCGGCATAAAATGCATTTCCGCGTATTAGCGCTAGGTAAAAACGCGCCTTAACCCGTTGCTGCCGCCGCACAATCCTTGCAAATTCCTGCGTCGAAGGGGTTAACACACCCTTTTTTTTTTTGTTTTTTTAGATGTCTTTTTTTTTGGTTGCTTCTTTTTTAACGCTCGTAAAACAATAAAGTCATAAACCTCGTAGCGACATAAATTAGAAGATGTGGAACAGTCGCCGAAGGACGCAGGACGAAGGGTTAAAAAGTGAACGATTTACTTTTTTTATTGCCATTTGCTCCGCTGTTTGCTTTTTTATGCGATTCCATTTTGTAATCACTGCGAGTTGATTTTGTTTCAGTTTTTTTTTTTTTTTTTTTTTTTTGTGATTTTCGGGGTCAGCGCGTGGGTGGGAAGCAATGCTAATTTCGTGAGTTCCTTCGCCGAATCCTGGCAATCTACGTGGAACCAGTAAAAAGCAGAGCGGAGATGAGTAGGAGATGACTTCCTATTTGGTTTTCCAAAGGGTTTGACTGCTGCGGTGGTAAGATCAACTCTATACAGATGCCCACATGTGTGTGTGTGTGAGTGTTGTGGCCGCTGCTTAACATAAAGGCGCAATTAACGTTAACCCCTTTGTGCCGCTGGTCTGCCGCCTTTGAGTTGGCCAATAAAACTGTCGCATAAGTTAGAAATTTCGTTGCGCCTGCAGACAATGGAGCGAAATATACATTTTAATTAATCCAGCAGCGCAGGCCGATCAAAATTGATATCTTAACCTGCTGCCATCGCCTTCACGTCATTTCATTTCATTTCTCTCATCTTCAACTGCCTCTTCATTGTTTTTCTTTTTTTCTCAGTCTCTTTCCGTTCTTCAATTAATTTTCTCAGGCTCTGCGAGCCCTACCATCGCCATGTGTTGCACTCGGCTAGCCGCTCAACATTTTTATTAGCCCTATCAAATTTGTACAAATTGCTGTGAGATAATCCCAAGCGTTGCAGTGGTCATATTAGGTTGTTAGCTGCTTGTCTGTCGAGGGCAGCTAATAGGGTCTTATGGGTCCAGGCGTGCGAAGTGTACTCGAGGGGAATTCCTTTGAGAAACTGGGCCAAATCGGAAATTAGTGAAAATGTGTTCAGTGGGAGTTATTAGAGACCCGGCATACACTGTTCGGCAAGCAAATCGGGTATATTATCTATCTAATCTAATCTAATAATTCCATATTCCATCTTCATATTTCATATTCCATATTCCATATTCCATATTCCATATTCCATATTCCATATTCCATATTCCATATTCCATATTCCATATTCCATATTCCATATTCCATATTCCATATTCCATATTCCATATTCCATATTCCATATTCCATATTCCATATTCCATATTCCATATTCCATATTCTATATTCCATATTCCATATTCCATTTTCCATATTCCATATTCCATATTCCATATTCCATATTGTATATTCCATATTCCATATTCCATATTCCATATTCCATATTCCATATTCCATATTCCATATTCCATATTCCATATTCCATATTCCATATTCCATATTCCATATTCCATATTCCATATTCCATATTCCATATTGTATATTCCATATTCCATATTCCATATTCCATATTCCATATTCCATATTCCATATTCCATATTCCATATTCCACACTTCATATTTCAGATAGAGTAAGTAGATATAAATAGCTATAATCTTATAATACCCATTAAAAATTTACGTTTTTATTTTTTGTTTGAAGCATACGTAACTGACCAGGGAAGGCATGAGTGACTCTTTAAATTAGTTAAATTCTTAATCAGTATAAGGAGCTGTGTTTTTCTATCTCTCTCTTTCTATGCATACATTCATGAGTCTGCCCTTCTGTGCCTCCATCAGTTTGTCCGTGCTTTCGACCGACTGCATTCCCGTGCTTCTGTGCGTCTATCTCTCCGTCTTCCAGGATCAGGAACTAAAAGACCATAAGGTCTTTAATGAAACCGTTTAAAATTGAATCTTAATTAAGCATAAGTCATATTCCATACAAAGTTTCTATTAAAGTGAATGCATACTCTGAAGGATATATTCGGATATATTTCCTGGGTCAGCTTTCAATAGTTTAAAGGATTTTCGGGTTTACCTTTATGAGGCACTACTGACTAAGCCTTAAACTTTTCATTATATTATGTATAGCAAAATACTTAGACAGCTCAACATTATAGGAATGCTATCTGAATAATCTAAGAAAAATATAATAAATATTTGGGGTCTCAAAAATTTGAGACAGGACAACCAGGCAAGGATCAATCGAACTCAGTTGTTTTCCGAATATCTGAGATTTAGATATGGGGTCTATATATTGGTAGAAACTTAGATCAAAATGAATTAAACTTAATGTGAGAGATGCGATGAGCTGTGTCCTCGGCCGAGCAAGTAAATTAAAGCAGACAATGGAAAGAGAGAGAGAGAGAGAGAGAGAGAGAGAGAGAGAGAGAGAGAGAGAGAGGTGAGAGGGCCGTGTGTGCATGTGCTAGGAGTAAACACTTTCAGTTGACAGCCATCAGTGGGTATCAAACGAGAAGTAGTTGCATTGGCAAACAGTGCGGACAGAGTGTGGAGGTAACTTAATCAACATGTCGTGGCCATGTCTAAGCTGAACAAAGCCGACTGGCCAACATTTGGCCACAAGTGCAAGCCCGCAAAGCGCTCTCTCTTGTCTCTCTGCCATCGAAAAGTGCAACGGGCAACTGCAATCTGGAACCACTTGAACCAAAATTGCAAACCAAAACTGCAGCTAAGTGCAGGAGCGACAGCAGTTTCACCCCAGGAGCTGATGCCCGGCACTTGCCAAAGTTGCCCACAATATTTGCATTAACTAAGACCGACTGCAGCCAGTGTAGCCAGCATCTGATTAATGGTAGCAGTGTCGTGACCTTGCAGCGTCTGCCTGGAAAGTCGGAAAATGTGTGGAACAGGCTAAAGAAGGCGTGGCAGACTCTATACAGTAGATATATATTCTCTATCAGGCTGAGGAACTGAGTCGATCTAGCCATCTGTCCGTTCATCTGTTTATACTCATGTATATCACATAATACAGTCTATAATTTTTGTTCGATAACTCAGTCCATTTCCTTATTATCGATAAATATCGATGCCTATACTTGGTTCTTTGAGCATAACTTGTAGAGTGTTTGAGTTAGAGATCTTATTGATAGAATACCTCTATGGTATTGTATAATGTATACAAATACTTTGTAATTTTTTTGACTTTAGATGCCACACCCCCTTCGACACGAATCCATCTAGAAGAAGAGTCATTCAATAGGTAATTTGCTGCAGTATTGTGTAGTAAAATAAACACAGAATGATTAGAGTATCGTCTTCGGGGAGCTCCTAGTCACGCAGTCTCGGCCAGAGCACTCTTCCGTGTAAATATTTAATAATTTGCTCTCTGCCGCCTTTGCATCGCTTCGGATCTTAATTAAGCCGTTGCGCATTAATGCACAGCGGCCAGTGAGAAGCCAATATTTTTGTTTGGTAATAAAATCAATTTCGTATCATAAATTTTAAAATGCCTCTGCCGATGACTGCAGCACGGACGTGGCCTGGCCTGGCCTGTCCTGGCCTGGCCTGGCCTGGCCTGGGCGCGGCCCATCACGACTCAACCCATGCAGGCCGGCAACCACCCAATTGCGATCCAATCCGACGGCGCCCGTTTCGTGGTCATGTCAGCAGCAGCGCTTTGGTCGTCGCCTGGGTGCCACATATTAATTCCAGTTTCGCACTCGTCCACCACTGCGCCAGGATATGGACATGCCGTAAATAGTTGCTCACCTCTTTGAGCTGAGCACCGAGCAGCATACACCCGGCGGCCGCCTCCAACCGCACAGCGTTCATGGCTCCCGCTGGCGCTGCTTTTGCATTTATTAATAATTATAATGTCTGCGCTTGTCGTACACACGCCGGCCATGCAGTCGACACCATTGCCGACGCTATCCACCCCCTCCAGCCCATCCCTTACCCAACACTGTCCTAGATTCTGGCTTGGCTTGTCTCGCTAGCCGTTTAACGGGTTTGGGCTGCAACATGGCATTCATAAATCGCAGCTCATTTCGGCGTGGCCACGGAATGCACACGCATAATTATTTCAACATGCAGTTTGCACTCACCGTGTGGGCGTGGGCGTGGGCGCGAGTGTGGGCGAATCTGTTCTGAAAATGGCGTAGAATGCGAGCGAACACCGCTGCGAGCATGGAATGCCTCTAGAGGCGGCGCATCAACACATGCTCCTCATTGTGGCTGGAATGCTTTCAAAAATGTGATGGAATACAATAAGTGTTATATATATATAGATTTATCAAGAGTTTGCTTAAATTATATATATCTAAATATATCTAAATGTATATATGATGTTGACAGTTGAGAAACTTAGTTAAATGCCGGGTGATTTCCGAAGCTGATGTATCCAAGTAGTACTCAATATAGTCCCCATCTGGAGTCTTTGAAATCTAAATGCCTTGCTAACATTTCACTTAGTGGAATTGCTAACTGTTAGAAATGAAGAAGACAGATCCTAGACTGGGACTTTAGACTGGGATGATAGATGAAAGGTGAGCGGTTATAAATAGTAGATGATATTATATATGAAAGATAATATATAATGGATAATAGATAATAAATAACAGATAATAGATAATAGATAATATATAATATATAATATATAATATATAATAAATAATATATAATATATAATATATAATATATAATATATAATATATAATATATAATATATAATATATAATATATAATATATAATATATAATATATAATATATAATATATAATATATAATATATAATATATAATATATATAATATATAATATATAATATATAATATATAATAGATAATAGATAATAGATAATAGATAATAGATAACATATAATATATAAATATAAGATAGATGATAGATAATATATGAAATAAGACAGATGCAAAATAAAGAATAATAGATGATTTTATTATTCATTATAAACAAAGATCATATATTATAGATATAGATCAAATATAATAGATAGATAATATCTACTATGGTATGCGATAGCAATTTGTCCACAATGCCATTCTTCATATTCAGATTGTTAAAGAGGGAGTCTCTTCTCTGATATATTATAAATAATATCGACTGTGATATATCTTCAAGTTCAAGAGTAGTCAAATATCTCAATCTATAAGTTTCTTCTTTTAAATGAAGATCTCACGCCACTGGCTACTGCTGCTTTGAATAGTTCATAAATTGTTCAGAAAATTGCTTCTGGAGTGTCCATGTGAATTATTGTGTATTCTGCTATATTATAATCCAGGAAGAGGAAATCCAGATCAGCTTTGTCTCTGCAGCATGAAGTCTCTTCAGGAGCAACTCAAAAACTTCTCTGAGTTTTCAGTCAATTGAGTGAGTACATTTCTCACTAGCTTAAGAGCTACAATTATTTCTGATATCTTCTCAGTTGTTCGTTAAAGTCTCTTCGACTGCATTGCGCTGCTTGTTAAGATTAATTGCAACCAGTTAAAGTTTACCCACTCTGTTGAGAAGTTCAACAGAATTGATTGTAGTTGTTGTTGTAGTTACTTTTAAGTGAGAAGCGCATAGAACGGCCCTGCGACTCTTGGGGTTAACCGTATTTCTGATTTGAATGCAAATGCAAGAGTCGCTTTTGACTACACTAATAAAAGTTTTGTCAAGCACACATACACAGGCAGACACACACACACACACACACACACACACACACACACACACACACACACATGTATATATATATATATATATATATATATATATATATATATATGTGCAGCGACAGCTGACGTTATGTTTGAATTGTTAAGTTGCTATTGGATATGCCTAGTGCCATCTCTTTCGCACGCGCGCGGCTAGCTGTCTCTGTCCCGTTGTGTGCGTGTTGTAAGTTGCCAATTAGGGGACGCCCGGCGCCCAATGCCCGATTTATACCGTTACAGTGTAACCAATTCTCCATGGTTGCGCAATAACTGCAAATTTAATTTTGCAATTTCGCGCCTTTCGCCCTGCCTCGCCAGGGCTTTCCCAGGCGTCTATAAAATCTTCCACACACACACACACCTAATCTCAGCCTCTGTCTGTGTGTGTGTGTGTGTGTGTGCGCTATAAATTTACAAATAAATTGGCGAATGCTCCAAGGCCGTGAAAGCCTCAGAAGCATTGCAAAATTAGCGGAAAGTTTGCGAAGCCGTCGCTGGCAACAGATTTGTTTCCTTTTTCCCCTTTTCCGCCTTTTCCGCCTTTTCCACTTTTCCGCTTGGGCATTATTTGGGTTTCGCTGTATTTTCGAATCGCCCTTTACAAATTGAGACTTGAACTCATTTTTCGATTGTTTGCAACTGCAATTTTGGGCTATTGATTTCAGGGAAATACTTTAGGGAATTGTTCAGCAAAAGTTCTGTTAGTTTTATTTCTTAAGAGATTTGAGAATTATTTGAATTGAATTTTCGAGATATGACATATGCAGCATCAGCTAATTGAGTTTAGGTGGAGGGTTTGAGTGAGAATTAGAGAATCTATAATTTATAATCTGTTATTTATTATATTCTTTCATTTGGGAGTTCCAAGCTGACCAATTAACAGGAAGAGCAAAAACAATTTAAATAAAAGAAAAACAATTAAATATACTATTAAATATTAAATATATTTAATTGTTTTTATTTAATTTTTAGGAAATATCGATGCCATTATGGATGAGTGTTATTTAAAATTTGGGCTCATGCTTTATAAATATATATAAGTTATATGAAAAAATATAAAATAAATAATAATATAATAAAAATAAATAAAATATAAATATATATATATTTCTTGCTTTGCTTTGTTTATTTAATTTCTACTTTATATTCACTTGATTTTATTATTATAATTTATGTATTTTATGACATTTTAATTTTAGATTAAGTTAATTTAGTTAAATTTACACTCGTAATTTAATTTTTTTATTTCTATCTTATTTTGATTATATTTTTTTATATTTTCATTTGAATAAATTTATATTTAGTTTTTATTCTCTTTTTTTAAATTTTATTTTTATTTTTATTTAATTTGTATTGTATTTGTAATTTATTTTTATTTTATTATTTTATTTTTTATTTTTATTTTATTTCTTTTTATATATATTTTACAGAAAAATATATTTTTTGTATTTATATACATATAATATATTTATATTTTTGGAAGCTTTTATTTTTAAATATTATTTTAATTTTATTTTTATTATTTTTCATGATATTTATATAATTCTTCATCTCTGACAAGTTTATTTTGAAAAAAATTATGTAGTTGTAGAAGTATATTTGCAGCTATTCACGTTAGTATTGTACAGCAAAGTCAGCTGATCAAATAATCTCAATCTGGCCAGGAGAAGCTTAACAGTAGAATCTCAACTGTAGAATCTGAACTAGGGCATCTGAGCTGGAGCATTTTGCCTTCTTTGGTCGTGCTTTAACTTTTATGTAGATTTTCATTTGAGGCATTGCGATAGCTCATTATTATTGATGTATTTACAGTTTGTCGTTTGTGTTGACTCATCTCTGCATAGCTGCCGCATACACATGCCTGTATATAGGATACATATGCCAAGCGTGACTGTCGCACAAAGTGAATCGCTAATATTGCCACCAAAAAGCAATTGTGGAAAGAAGAAATCCATTTCAGGTTATCCGCGAATTTCAATCAGTCCCGCGATACTTAAGCCAAGTGAAACGGGAGCTGCTGCCGCTGCCGCTGCCGCTGCTGTTGGTAAATATAAATGGCTGCTGCTTTACTGGAGGTGGTGCTGGTGGGGGTGCTAGGGTTGGGGGTGGGGGCGGTTGGCATAAAAATAAATAAACACAAAGGGCATACGTGATGTGCTGAACAAGACGACAGCATGCCGCTTGGGGCAGGCAGTGGCCCTGTCACTGGGAGCAGCTACAACAACGGCTCTTTGCCACGTGCAACATTTAAAGATGCGCAGGTAAGTGAGGGTTGTGGGTTGTGGGGAGTGGGGTGTGGTGCTTGGGTTTTAGAATTTCTGTTTTGATTCCTAAAAATTGCCATAGGAAATCCACTTAGGCTCGTTTGACAAAACTACTCGCCAGCGCGAGTCGGTTTGCAGTGGGAGGCGCCGCTTGTCGATGGGAGATCGTGTTCCGTGTTCCATGGCGCACAGCTGGCGCGCGTGAGCAGCCAAAGATTTATGGCATCTTTTACGTGGCAGCTCAACTCTTTGGGGCTGCAAAGAGTTACGGCAAGAAAATCTCATCAAATTTATTTAAATGCACATAAATCTTGCAAACAGCTGCACAGACGAAGTCAATATACAGAGAGAGCGAGAGAGCGAGAGAGGGAGAGGCAGAGAACTAGAGCACAGATGCAGATAGTTTGAAAAGGATTTTCTCAAAAACTGTGCAATGCGCTTAAGCGCATTGTAAACAATTATATTAGAGAATGCTGGTAGAGGGTTGGGGACTGGGGTGGTGGGATGAAGGCTGGAGCAGAGCATTAAAAATGTTTAACCATTGGCGCCACTTTCTGATAATAAACAATGTTGAATGTGCGTTGCGCTCTGTGTAACTGTTGCCAGCACAACTACATCATTATCAGCAACATCATCATCATCATCATCATCACGATCATCGTCGTCGTTCGTCGTCGTCGAGTTGTTTATGCATTCGCTTGGCGTGAGAAATATTCACTCGTGGCCACGCCTTTGACCAGCGGCCATAAAAGCTATGCCATAAACAAATCAAACGCAACAAGAGCAATAAACACACACACGCACACCCGCGCACATTGAGTTTTTCAAACAAATCGCCAAAGGCAAAATATTTGGTTTTCTGGTCATGAGGAAAGCGCGAGGCGCCAAAACAAAAAAGATTTGAATTGATACGAAACGAAAGTCTGCGACTGAGAATACCCAAAGTTATAGAACACGAGCAACGTCCCTCCGAAGCATTTTTATTAAACACATTTTTATGATGTTGCATTTTTATAGCCAGTAAAACAGCAACAACAGCAACAAACAAAACAAAAGCACGAAAATACAGAATTTTGAAAAACAATCAAGCAAAGCAAAGGAAAAGTCAAAAGTTTCAGTTGATTGGGAAAATATTTAACATTCCTAAATGATCTTGAGTTTGGAAATTTATTAAATTCAATGTATAGATATATCTATATGTATATATATATATATATATATATATATATATATATATATATATATATATATATATATGTATATATATGTATGTATATATATATATAGTAGCAGATATGTATAAGCATTGCCAGAATTTATTATTGCCTACCAAAGAATGTGATAAATTTATAAGAATATTTTTTTAAGTATTAAAATATTTTTTAAAATATTTATTTTCACTATAAGATATTTTCAATATTTAAGATTTTAATGTTTATTATAAATTAATTTGTATGCTAATGCATTTGAATATAAATATAATGTGGATTTATGATATATTAATATAATGTAGATTTTAGATTTATATTACAAATATTACAAATATTTTCAACATTTATTTATTTTATGCTATATGAAAGTTTCAATAGATAATATTTAAATATATTTAATATATGCGTCTTAATTATTATTTGTTATACTGAGTACATTATATAAATAATATAAATAAAATGTATACAAATTTAAATAGAATGTAGATATTTATAATATAATTATAAGGAATATTTTATATTTTGATATTTATAATATAAATATAACGAAGATGTTATGTATGTTATAAATATTTTCAGCATATAATAATATATAAATGATCATGTACGATATACTAACACTAATTACATTTGTAGTATAAATATAATATATAGAAATGTATAACTTAAATATGACGAAGATAAATATATTTATATTAAATATTTTCAATATTTATGTTATATTTATATATAATATAATATATATAATGTATATAATATATTTTAATGTTGTATATATAATCATTATAAATGTGTATGCTTATACTAATACTAATACTAACTAAATATTTAATATATATATAATATATAGAAATTTATAACATAAATATAAGGAAGATATTACATAGACAAAATTTGTCAGTATTTATTTATTTTATAGTATATATTATTTTCAATTAATATATATTTTTAATATTATTAATTAATTTGAATTCTGATACTAATGTTAATTGTAATCAAATAAAATAATGTTGATATTTATATTTTTATATTTTCAATTTATATTATAAATATTATTAATATTTATTTACTTTGTGTTATATAATATTTTCAATATTTCACCTTGAAAGGTTCCATTGAGCGCAGAAAGAGCAATAGAAGATTTTTAGGCGATAAGTAGAAAATGCCGTCGGATACCATCGATCGGGTCGTAACTCTGCTTATGATATTCTTACTAATAACAATCACTAAATCAATAAAAATGACAAAAAAAATAAAATAAAATAATAATAATAATAATATAAGCATATTCCAAATACTTCTGTCTAAAGGAGATTATGATTTTATATCTCTTTTATATTGCGATATAAGTATAAAGATATATGGATATACATAATGATATTTAGTATATTACCTTTTTGTTTCTACAACTGTTCTGCAACTGTTCCAGAGATTGACCAATTATTTATGACCTAGTCTAGATATATTAAATATATATTTATATTTATTTATCTATCTATATTTATTTAGTTCACATATTACAAATGAAATATTTAAAATATTGATATTTAAACAAATGTATTTTACATTTTTATTTAAATACTTTTATTTATATTCAATCAAATTGATATCATTGAAGTTTTTAGCATATGATTAAAGTATTCAACACGATTTAGATTTTCTTGGGCCAAACAGAGTTGACCTACTCTAGAGATATTAAATGTTTATCTATTCATATATATATTTTTAAAATTTCATATGTTAAATATAAATTTTAAAAATATTGATATTTAAACAAATGTAACTTAAAATATTTTTTATTTATATTAAAAAGTTGACTATGACTGTTCAGATTCTTTATCATATGATTAAAGTAGAAAAAAGTATTCAACACGAAATAGATTTTCTTGGGGAAAACTTAAGCCAAAATGTTTTCACTTTATTTAACTGGCTTTAAAGCGTCAGCACAGTTGCGATACTTGGCAACCCCCAATGCCATGCGAGGGCAGTAACAAACCTAAACGGAGAAGGGCAGGGGATGGGGCAAGAGGAACGACCATGGCCATGGCCACGGCCAGGCGGCAGGAGCAGGAGAACCCTTTTTATAAAGCAATGAGGCTAAGCAGCGCAGAGTCACATCAAAAGTATCTTGGGATGTGCCTGGGTCTGGGTCTGGGTCTAGGTCTGGGCTTTGGTTGAAAAGTTTGCGAATTGAATTTGCCACACGACTATGCCACACGCGGCTCACCAAATTTCGCACAATTTTGCGTGCGAGGCGGCCGTGTAATGATGCCATGTGCCATAAGCGATGGGCGCCACAGCGCAGGCCGTTGTGTGGGAGTTGTTAGGAAGATGTGGGCGTGGCAGTGTCAAAGCATGCCAAAGTGCCGCACTGCAGTGTGTGCGGCGCCTTTGCAATGAGCCCAATAAAGTCAACATGAGGTCGAAGCGTACAGGATGAGGACATCAAGAGCGACAAGGAGCAGCAGTGGCAGTGGCACTGAGAGTGGGAGTGGGAGTGGAAGTGGAAGCGGAAGCAGGAGGTAAAGGACTAGCTGACGTGCCTAGTCACGACGCGACACACGCACTTCCCGCACCGGGGCAGACAATGAGGCAAGCGGCACGCCCTTAACCAGCGGGCAAACTTTGCTTCCTCACACCCCAACACACACACACACACATAGAGAGAGTCTCTACTCCCCAAACGCAATTCAATTCAACTATTACAGAGTCCATTGTGTGCGCCTGATTTTTGATTATCGTACGCCTGGCACAAGAGTCACGTCATGGCCCTTTGGGCTGTGGCTTAATCGAAGATGCCGCCAGACAGCACCAGCAGCACCAGCAGCAGCAGCAGCCGCAGCAACTCTCCGAGTGTGGCATCATCAAAGTCAATTGTTCGGAAAACTGGCAAGAAGAAAGCGCGTAAAACATATTACGCAGATTGTATTGATTTCTTATTATTTTGTCGCGACACGCAGCAGCGCTGCCGTTTGATGCTTAGATTTATGGGGCAAGTGGATTACCCCATGAAGATGAGCACTCAATATATGTGTGTGTGTGTGCGTGTGTGTGTGGGGGGGGGGGGGCTTATGAGCGGATTGTGGATGTGGTTGCGGCTTGTGCCATCTAACCCAAGCCATTACCATACAACAAAGTAGCTGTTTTAGTTGTTGGCGGAGACAGCGCTGTGGCATGAACTTATTTAGACATCGCTCACCGCTCATCGCTCATGCAACAGCGATTAACAATATGCAGATTTAAATGCAGAATACAGATTCAGTTGCAGATAGCAACAAAATATAATTTATAAATTTATTCAAAGTTTTTATAATATTCTTTTTTTTCTTTTTGTATCTTTTTCTTTACAGTATTGTTCCTCATATATTCTTAAATAAAATAAATAACTAAAATAATAAGAAAAGAAATAAAAACATAAAAAATTATAATTGATAAGATAACAATAATAATTAATTACTTGTTTGCAAAATTCATATCTATATATGTATGTGTATATCTATTTAAATAGATGTTAGTATATATTTTTTAATCATTTTCTTATACTTTTGTATTATTAATATGTTAAAATATGTTGTTGTTAGTCTTACACATGGTTAGCAAGATTAATATAAGAAAAGATTAATATATAGCTTTTTATTGTTCTTTATTTTTTTTTAAATAAATATTTATGAAGAATAAAATATTTTTAAAATATATTGCTTTCATATTTTTAAATTGTTATTAAATTAAATTATATTAAATTATTACAATTATTATTAATATAATTAAATGATGGGTTTTGATTATATTTTTGTTTTTATTTATTTATTTGATAATTCATTAAATTAATATATTTCCTATATGGTTTATAAAATAATTATAGAATAGCAGAAATTTTGAAACGAAATAAATTTGTTATAATTTCATTAAAGTTAATTTTATATAATTTTGATATTTCAATTCCATTATTCATATTGAAGTTTGGCAAATAAATTTTCATGAATAAGAATCTATAAATGTATTTATTCTTAACTAAATGCTTATTGTGTTCATTGATATTCTATAAATATGTATTTTATCATTTTTAAGAATAAGGCATCGCCTTATATTGATTGAAATTATTGATTTAATTGATTTATTTTACACAGCTATTAAATAATATGATTGTTATAATTATTTATTATTTTCCTTTAAAAATATTTGCTCATTTAAAATTTGTTGTTTTTTCTTCAAAATTTTATTTTATTTATAAATTTAGTTCATATATATTTATTGCATATGAATATTTATTAGCACAGTAAAGATGTACATATAAATACGCTAATATCCTACATACTACATTAATTGTTAGTAAAACAGTAATTTTAATTTTTAAATAATTCTTAATTTTTCATTTCATAATAAATCGTATTAATTCCAACTGAGTTTTTGATGCCAAACTTATTTTTCTATCCGAATATATGAATATCGTAATATCTGTCATATGTATGAATTGTTAGTAAAAAAGTAATTTTAATTTCTATTATTTATGCATCTCCAGAATTCTTAATTTTTCAATTCATAATAAATTATGATAATTCCAATTGAGTTTACTGTGAGATAATTTTTGCTACCTCTCGCTACCTCTCGCTTCACTTCTGCTTTGTTTTTTTATGTTTCTGCTTTTTAGACACATGCCAAAATTCTTCAACAACAACAACAATAACAACAGAAACACAATCGAAATGAATACCAGAAATAAAAACCATTTTGGCCATAGAAGCGCGGTGCGCGCTGAAACCCGCAGATTTCCAAATAGCTAGAGTGTGAGAGTGAGAGGGAGATAGGGTGAGGAAGAGCAGGGCGAGTAGGAGGGGGACACACTCGGCTGCTACTCAATCCCCTGCTTCTCGCCTGTTCATCATTCTTCGCTTGATGATTTTATATGTATATATTTTTTTGTAACAGCCGCGACAAGAATAACAGCAACAGCAACAACAACAGCCGCCATTTTGCGTGCTGCTTATGACTGCGTGTGTGTGAGTGTGTGTGTCTATATATTTGTATACAAAGTAGCCAGCGCGCACCCCAAAAAAAATAGAATAACATGAATAAAGGCGCGCCCTGCTACGTTTTTATTTAGTTATGTGCTGTTGTTGTTGTTGTTGTTGCTGTTGTGCGGCCCTTGAAGAGCTCGTCCTAACAAGCATAAACCACCGCGTGGCTCTCACGCTGTTGCCCACATACAAATGCGTGCGTGCGTGTGTGTGTGTGTGTGTGTGTGTGTGTTGGCGAAAGAGGGAGACAGAGATCAAGAGTGTGAGTGAGTGTGTGGATGGCCGCGCGTTTTTGGTTGGTGATGGCGTGCCACAGATGATCATTAACAACAACAACAACAACAACAAAGGGAATATCAAAAATATCAAGAGCGTCGCCTGCTGCCGCCGCTGATGGCAATGGCGATGGTGGTGGCGGTAGTGGTGGTGGTGGCGGTGCTAGTGCTCGTGTTAGTGCTAGCGGTGGTGGTGATGATATTGATGTTCGTCTACTTCTGCTCCTGCTCCTGCTGCCGCGTGTCAGCGTGCATGTGCCTGCTGCTGATAAAAATAGTGAGTGAGAGTGAGAGAGAGGAAGAAATAGAGAGAGTGGAAAGGGCAGCGGCTGGCTGACTGTTAAGCAATTACACAAGTATATAAGCAAAAGATTTTACATTATACATATTAAATATGCATATATAATATATTATATATATATATATATATATATATATATATATATATATATATATATATATATATATATATATATATATATATATATATATATATATATATAAATATAAATATAAATATATAAATATATATATATATATATATATATATATAAATTGCTTATATTTCCTCCAGGACTAACTGCCAATTTTTCAGATAGATATCAGATTCGCTTAAGATTTATTTTTTATGCTTTCAGGTCATCTGATGGAAATCACTCTCACTGTCCAGGTGTGAGCAGTGGCATTAAGTTGATAATCCGAATTATTGCAAATCTTCTGCATTTTATTGTGAGAACCTCATCCTTTGTCTTTGTGCTGTTTTCGTTGTTTTAATTCAAATTTTGTTTTCGCCTTTTAATCTTTACTTTTTATTTTATTTCATGGTTTATGTTTATATACATTTGCATTATTATCTTATCTATCTCTCATAAGAATCGTTGGAGTCCTTTTAGCCTGGAACAATGACATCATGATATATATCCAACTCAAGCACATCATTCAAGACGCGAAACCGAATAATAATCATTATCATTTCATGCCATTCCCCCATTTCAGATTTAAAAGAACTCAACTTGCATTTAAATAAAAATATTTAAAAAATAGTAATAATGCATAATTATCGAAGTTCAATTAAATTTTTGCAGTTTATTTTGGATCTTATGCATGTTGTTGTTTTTTTTTTATTTTTATCTTAAATCACACTTTTCTTTTTATTTATGTTAAACACCACAATATTAAAATATTAAAAAAAAAAAAAACTTATAATGTAAGGAAAACAGAAAAATTAAAATATAAATAATATAAAAATAATAAAGAAATAAATGAATAATATAAAAAATATAAAAATATATAATAATATAAAATATATAATAATATAAGCAACATATAATATATAAATATATTTGAAAAAAAAATTGTTTTTTTTTTTTAAATGTATATATATACATATATAAAATTAGGTAAGAATAAATAAAGTAAAATATATATACATATATTTTCTTGTCTATTTTTTTGTTGACTATATTTATTATATTAAAAATGTAAATAATACAAGCCTTTGGGCAATTTTTACTTTATTTTATTTATTCTTACCTAATGTTGTATGATATAAGTTTAACAACAGGATAAAACTACAGACAATAATTTATAGCTGCTTAGTTGCACTGATATACATAAATATATATAAATATGTATAAAAATAGCTATATATAATCCAAAACATAATTATTCATGAATCCCAAAAAAGCTGCTGTTGTTGCAACAAACACACACACACACACACACACACAGAAATTTTGGTGCTCGAATCTACCCGCTGTTTAAGTATCTGGGCGTGCAACATACCACTTCAGCTGCCTCGCTGTCTGCCGTTGGTGCGTCTCTATGGCTAGTGTTGGGCCCGGGGAGTGCAACTGCTACCCCTTAGAGCAGGCTTCTCGGCACACATCTTGTCGCAAGGTAACTGAGAGGCATTCAATAAAAGGGCGCGTTTACAAATATTTGTCGTTGCATCCGTTGCAGCAGCAGCATAAAAAAAAAAGACATTAACTTTTTTCATACTCTATAGCTGCTTTTTATATAAATATGTATTTGTGTGTGTGTGTGTGTGTGTGTGTATCGGCAACATAATTCTTAGTAGCATTGACGACAAAGGGATAACATTGCATTTGTTGTCAGCCCAAAAACTGTCACAGCTCGCCAAAGGATCACATTTTCATTCAGCAGCATTTTCATTGATTCGGAGCGAGGGCCGTGGGCAACCCTCTAGAACAATGGATGCGTTCGCATGAAAGGAAAATGTTGACAAGACACATTTTTCACCAAATGCCTACAATATTTGGCGTTTTCGATATTTTATAGCGACAACAACAACAAGCAGCAGAAGCAGCAGCAAAGTCAACAATGTCCTTGCGCGCTCAACGCATTCGGTACACGATCAGCCCCCTTTTGTTTGTCAGCGCCCAGTTTAGTTTCAGTCAGACAATGCGGAGACAACAAAATCGTCTTCATGACGTCTTCGTCCAAACGTCTTGCCTTCTCTTCTTCTTCTGCTCCTGGCAAGGTCCTGCTCGTTATTGTCTTTGCTTTGTGTTGTTGTTTTTTTTTTCTTGTTGCTTGCTCTGTCGCTTTTGTCACGTTAACGTCGCATTGTCTCCGGCCAGAGTCAATAGATTTTCCAAAGCCGTTAACAGTTTTATGCTGCCAGCTCCCTATAGTTTGATTAACGTTTATTTACGATGTCATCGTCTGATGTTTTCATTTACGCCTCGGCCAGCGCTTAATGTGCGCTGCTTCGCATTGTTTCTTTTTGGCTGATCAGTCAAGTAGCCAATAAAACTGCCTATGAATGTTTATGAATTGAGATTTAAGTGCCTTCTCAGTCAATGATGAAGGAAAACTTGTGAAACTTTCAGGCAAATATGCCAGATTCTATAGGTAATAAAGCAAGCTTGCCTGGCCGCTTCCGAACTCCTTTCGGTAGACAGTTGGAGAGAGCCACATTGAAGTCTGCTTGAGTCTGAACTCATCCTCCCATTTATGATCATTATGATCATAAAAAAACCTAAAACTTTTCTGAAAATGACTAAAAATGTATTTAAGAATAAATTCAATCGAAAATCTCTTTTTATTACTTTAAATATAAAATATTGGCTTTATTAATTTAATATATCATATATATTTATCTACAAAATTTTAATTTATTACTTATTTTAAGTGTTTTTTATTTTAAATGTATTAAATTAAAGATAATTAAATCAAATTAAATTTAAGCAATGTAATTAAATTAAAATATAAATATATATATTTCATTTTCAAAAACTTAAATATTATTAGTTTTTAAATTTAGTTTAAATTTAAATTTAAAAATTTTTAAAAATTAATGTATGCAATTATTTTCTTCCAATTTTTAAAATATATTATTATCAAATATTTGTTTTAAATTCTCAATTAAATAAAACAAATTTCTTTCAAATTTATTTTCAATATAAAAATTTTTTGTCGTTATTATTTGTAGAGCCATTTATTTTTCGTTTCCATTTTTATTTTTATTATTTTATCTTTTTTTTTGTTTTTTGTTCCTTTGTTTGTATATACATATATATATATATATAATTATAATTTATTTTCTAAGCTTCTGGCATGTTCACTCAACCATCTGTGTTGCATATCCACAAAAGTTCAAAGACTGCCAAAAAACCACGAAATAAACTTTGTCATATTCTGCGGCGAAAATAAATAAAAATAAAACGATTTTTCGACCTCGAGCTAAGTGGCAAATGAAATACTCTTCCAACTGGCTAAAAAATACAAATACATAAGAGTAAAGTGGATAGATTGAAGAAGTGCAAAACTCGAATGTTTTAATCACTTAATTATTTTAAAAAATAATAGTTTTTCGAAAAAAAAAAATAACATTTGTAATATATCATATTTCGTAATTATCGTAATTATCTTATAATAATGCATATGTAATATTTATGTTATTATTAATCCTGAAAATCTTATAAAAAACACTGTTTCATTTTATACTATATTATATATATTATTATATATGAAGTTTATATTTTATTTTGTATGAGTTTACCTCAATATTTGTAGATCATATACTTGTCTTTTAATATATATATATATATATATATATATATATATATTAAGCATAATGGAAGATCAGCACGTGAAGCCTGCCACGTTGAGTGTATAGAAAAAGCCATGCGAAGCAAATTAGTTCAAGATTTATGCGCGGCAAAATAAACGAATATACGCGAACACAAATTATACATATTGTATGTATATGTATGATATATATTTCGAAATATATATATACTATTCATATTTGGCTGCAGCGCTTGTTTATTTAGCCATTGATTTATGCCATGGCCATTTTGCGGGGCATCGCTTTATATTGCGGCCGCATTTTGGCGAGCCACAAATATTGAATATTAATAATATATATATACATATAGCATACATACATACACATACATATATACAAATATATAATATGCTCACGCTATATTATATTAAATCATGTTATATTTTGTAGATGCCAAAGGGGCCGCAGCACAAATTAATGACAAACGCAATTTTTTTCGTTTTGTTTCTGCTTTGCCATTTATAAATTATTTACCATCTGCATGAAAAATGAAACAGTTTTCGTCTGATTGACCCACTGATTGATTGACTAACGGGTTCATGCGTCTTATGTGTATGATGTGGCTGCCATAATTATGATTACCGATTAAATTCACTTGCAAGCGCGTAAAATTAATGCAAAATTGATTTATGAAAGTTTTAATCATGGAGTTGAACTTATTTTATTTTCCTTTTTATTTACTAACTTTTTTTATTATTTATTGCTACCTTTAGTCAACTATTAAGATGGCTAAACCTCGTTATACTCCGTCTAGTCTAAATCTAAACCTTAAGTAATGAGTGTCTGACATTCATCTTAATTGTAAATTTATGTCATTATAATTCTAATTCTACATTATACTATAATATTAAATATTTATTTATTCTCCGACGGCCCAGAGAATGCAATCTTTTGAGCCTTCTTGTGTTTCTATTAGTAGCCAGATTATTTCAGATCTGGAACTGTGTCGGCCAATAAGTTATGCAATTGTAGGGATTTTTAGGTCCCTATGCAGCACAGAATTACTAACAGAATTTCAAGTCCATCTGCGTTGGGCCTTGTTTTGTAAAACGCTCATATAGGACTCCAGCTCTGATTATTCTTGCCGAGGAACTTGGAAGTTCCTTCCGATTAGTAGTTTATTTACTTTAAACAAATGTATACAAATTTATTTAGTATTCTTTTAGTTACAAACATTTTTTTTAGGATTTTGTTTATTTTTTTGAAATTTAAAAAAATATTTA
The DNA here is from genome assembly GCA_035045555.1 of Drosophila fulvimacula. NCBI lineage: Eukaryota > Metazoa > Arthropoda > Insecta > Diptera > Drosophilidae > Drosophila > Drosophila fulvimacula. The sequence goes on along the minus strand of JAWNOX010000053.1, from coordinate 7,536,229 downwards.
TAAATAAAGCTGCCAGTTGTTTAAATAAATAAATAAATTTAAAAAAAATTAAGGAATTGTAAAATAAATTCAAAAAATATATAATTCAATAATAAGGTAAATAAATGATTGCAATTAAATATTAAAATTAAAAAAATATAATAAAATAAAAAAAAAAAACGAAATGAAAAAAAAATATTATAATAAGGTAAATAAAATCAACAATTAATAAAATAAATAAAATTAAACAAAAAATATATAAGTTAAAAATAAATAAAAATAATGAAATAAAGAAATAAATATAATAAAATTAGATATATTGAAATAAAGAAAATATAAAATAAACAAATAATAAAACAAAACAATAATAAATAACGAAATTACTCAAAAATAAAATATATAATAAATAATATAATAAAAATAATATAATATAATAAAATATAATAAAGTTTCGATTAAATTGCTTCCATAACAACTTTTTGCTTTACCTCAGCTGCTTCAACTCATTAAAGTTATTCGGCATCAATTCACGCCCCGCTCTGTATGGGCTTAAGATATTTACAAATTAATCTTTTTATTATTCATGCACTTAAATATATATTTGACTCACTTAGTGCAAGTGCCTAGCACTTGTTTCTGTTGCTATTTGCTTTGCGAATCACAAATCCATTTCCCACGCCCCGCTTGTTAGATCGGTTTACACTAAGACAATGGACTTTGATTTGCTTTAAATTGAGTCGGATGACCGAAATGCCAAATGTTTTGTAAACATTTTTCCAAAAACATGTCAATGGCTGACCCATGGGCAGCAGCACAACCCATTGTTGGCCAGGCTCAGTTGCCTGCCGTTTTGTCTGCTCCGTTTGCCTTTATATTTTGTTTCTTTTGGTTTTTTTTTTTTGGCGGCGGAACAGATGAAACTGAAATTGACTTGTTACAATTTGGTTTGGGCCGTTAGGGGTACTTCGTTTCGCCGGAATCACACCTTGGCCAGGAGCAGTGGCGGAGCCGCAGGTGGAGAGAAGCCAGCTAATTTATTGTGGCGGCAACTCTCTCTGTACTTTCTTTCATGCGGACGCTCAACAAATTGTGGATTGGGCTCACAGTCGCTAGAAAGGTCAACACATGGCTTTTTCTGATTTTCAATTCGATTCTTTTTCTTTCTTCCTTCTCAGGAATCGACAATGAGCGTCATAACAAAAAGTGCTAATGGGCTGACCCACGACTGAGTCCATTAATGCCAAGTCCGAATTCTGTCGATTCCAGTTTTTTTTTTTTTTAATATAATTTTAAATATATGAGTATATATAAATATATTTTTTTTATTTATCAAACATATATATTTTTGGGAATGATATATATACATATATTATAGCTTAGCTGTGACAAAGCAATATGTTATAAAAGAAATTTAAAAATAACTAATTTATGTTCAGATATTCAGATATACACTTTATGGATAAATTTATAAGCTAATAACCTTTCGACATTTTGATAGTTGCAACAATCTCAATGCTCGAATTATTTTAGTCAATGACCTTTATATTCAATAAAAATGTGAATTTATGGCAAATGATAAAGCAGATATGTATGTGGAAATGTACATATGTAGATGGACGGGCAGGCACACGGCTTCTATTGATGCGGATTATATATAGGCAGACGGATGTATGGACGGACTTGCTAACTTACGACTTACGGATACGAAACTTACGGATAGTCGCACGGATGGACTATAGGAATTACTAACTACTTACTTTCTTCGTCTTCGTCTTCTTAGGTATTTGTCTTCTTCTACTTATCCTGCTTCTCCTTCTTCTTTTTCTTTTTCTTCTCCTCCTTCTTCTTCTCCTCATTCTTCTCCTTCTTCCTTTAGTCCGTTTGTTTATTATTCATTCCGTATATGTATCTATCTTGTAATTATTAATATTTGGAGATCTGCATTGCTTAAGTTTGCTTTATATTATTGATAGCTTATTCAATGCCATGAAATCGATAAACGGCTATCGATAATTCGAGTTATGCTTATCAACTTTATGGTCAACTTTATCTGACGCACATTTTATGAGCTACAGCTATCAAGTTAGGCTTGCCTTCCACTAAACTCTACTATTACTTCACTCTTTGGTTACTGCCACACAAAATTGCCAAGAAACAGTATCTTCTGGTCGAGCACTCCCCAGCGGGCAACATCTGTTATTATTATTGCTATTATAGGATTTCTTATTATATTAGCTGTTACTTAGTCGATAACCTTTGCAGTCCTCAGACAACTCATCTATCATTAGCTGCTGCATCTAGAAAGTCCGCTTGATTATCGTTAGCTAAATGCTCAGCTCGTAATAATAACTCATAAAATTGTTTTAACACCCTTTACCCTTACCCTTTTGCTCATTCACTTTTCAGTTTGATGGCCTTCTTATTGTCCAGTCTCTCTCTCTCTCTCTATTTCCCTTTCTCTCTCCGCTCCTTAACTCGTTCGAATTGCGCTTGTTTTATGGCGCCTGTGTAATGGCGTTAAGCGCCTGCTGATTTATGGCCTTGCTGCTAGCTATATTTGAAGTTGTATTAATGAGCCAACACCTCCCTCGCCCCGCGCCTTCCTTTGCCATACAGGTTAACTGCCTTGGCCCCGCCCCTTCGGCCAGCCGCCAGTTGTCACTTAGCATAAAGAAACAATTAAAAAATTGCCCAAAAAGCCAAAATGCTTTTGGGGGTAGCCGCATAGCAGCCAGATAGAGCTGCGGATGAAGACAGATTTAGTAAGTGAACGTAGGAGAGAAAGAAAGAGTGAGAGAGAGAGAGAGAGAAAGAGAGAGAGAGAGAGAGGAGGAGGGAAGGTACGTGAGGTTGTTGGGAATTAAGTGCACCCGATGGTGGCATTTGGCTGGCGCGAAAGCGCGAAACTCATTAACTTGTGTCAGGCGCAGAGCTCCCCAGGACTTGGGCCCACTGCCACGCCCACCTCGAAAGGCAAGTGCGAATATTATCATTATCACCAATCGGGCTAAAATAAGTAGCTGGCAGCAGGGGCAGACGGCACAACATTGTTGCGCTTAATTAACAAGCGGCCTGTGGGTGGCTTGGTTAGGTGGTTGGCTGGCTGGGTGGTGCGTGCTGGATACGCTCGGCTGGGGGTTGCAGATTGCTGTAAACGCAAAGTACTAATCATGAAAATTAAAAATAATTAAAACTTTTCTTTCAATTTAAAGGGCCTGCGCCTTTGGCTTTTGTCAAGTGAATTTCCTCGGAGGCCATAAAACGCTGTCGGAAATGTTGATAAAGTGCCTGGGCACAATGGGCTGGCAGGAGCAGGTGGAGCGACTGGGGCTGTTGTTTCTTCATTCTTCTTTCCTTCCTTCCTTCTTTCCTTCCAGCTTTTACTTTTTTGCTGCCTTGTTTTTGCCTTGGCCACGGCCGTCGCGGTTAAATGGCGCTCCAGCGATTTTAATCACGATTTACGCGCGGCTCTCAAAGGGTTCGCACTGTGAATTCTCGTAAATTATCACGGCAAGTGGGTGTCTCTCCCCCTCCCCCTCCCCTTACCCCCCTCTCTCTCTCTGCCTCTCCCACTCGCTCACCCACCACTCTCTGTGTTTGTTTAGCTAACTTGCTGTTGCGGCAGTATTAGCGCAGCTAAGCCGCAGGCAGGTTTATGGGCATAAGCGGCCTAAGTGAAATGTCGCCCGTTTCCCTGCCGAGTCGTTCAGTGTCCTTTGGCGCAGAATTGTGTCATCTATGCCGCACGGGCATTCATTCATGGGAATCTTCTTTCGTCACTGCTAATCGCATCGTAATCGGCTGGGTAATCAATCTGCCTCAGCTACTTGCCTTCGCTGCATTGACGCAGGTTGTGCCTGTGCCGCTGGCGATTTTCCCATGGAGTTGCCGCTGCTGCTGGTGTCAGTGTCCTTTTTGCCGCCGTTATCTGTGCGAAACAGAGCTGAGCCGCTTGCGCACGGTTAGCTGCATTGTCCTTTTCTGGATGATTCCTTAAGCAGCGCTTGCAAGATGATGCATTATGCACTTCCGACTCCCATCGACTCTCGGCTCACTAAGCCGCTTAGCCAAGTGTCCTGGCCTGGCCTGGCCTGAATCTTGGCTCCTGTTTGCCCGGCCCTAGCCGAGCCGAGCCGAGCCGAGCCATTGTCCTGCCCCAGCTCCATTCAGGCTTTGACATTCGCTTTGTAGTTTCAATTTTATTTCATTTTATTTTCCCAATTTTTGTTTTTGTTTTTTTTTTGTGTGTTGGTTTAATGCATTTTAGCAAATGCGCTTGACAGCTGAGGCCGGCTCAATGTCAGCGTTCAATCATTTTTGACTAGTTTTGCTCCTTTTGGGCGCAGCTCAAGCAGCTGACGAATAGCACTCGCTGGCCGCCTAACCGCTCGCTGACCGCTTTGGAAGCAGCTAATTATGTAATTATGCTGTCACAGCGCTCGCTGCGCTAAACGCTGCTCGCTGCTGCTGCCACTTTCAAATTGTTTAATCAATTTTATGTTCTATGCGTTCGGCTGCTTTCTGGCGGGGCCGTCTCGTTGCGGTTGACCAATTCGCTTGCCCATTCACTTGGAACTTGATACTTGGAACTTGGAACTTGGAACTTGGGCAACGCGATCTTTGCTGTCGTCTTGGCTGCTACGCGACGCGGCCAACCATGCAGCCAGCTCAAGCAGCTCGACCAACGCCAGGCCTACATAGCGCACCCCAATGCACACCGCTGGGGCGTGGCCAGCGACAGTTGACGCTGATAACAGCTGCTGCGCTTGGCAGCTTCGCATAGGTGAGAGGCAACAAGATTTGAGAGCCGCCTTCACTTGTCATGCCTGAGCTTCGCCGCCACTCAGCTGTTCGCTTTTGAATGGTTAATTGCAGGGTTTTCGCTCGCCTTTTCCATATTAGCTTTTTAGTCTTATGAAGACAACGTGGATCGATCAGAAATCAAATTTTATTAACTAACCATGGCATTTGGATCGAGCCACATCGGGAATACAGTTTCGTTTATTCTTTGTAACGAAAACAGAAAGAGAAAAGAATAGTTTAAAAGAAGGAAGTTTAGAGAGAGGGAGAGGGAGAGAGAAAGTGATATATATATATATATATATATATATATATATATATATATATATATATATATAGAGCGAGAGAGAGAGAAAGATAAAGAGAGAGATAGAGAGAGAGAAATACGAATATATCCCCATCTCTTTCATTTCTACATTAATTTTTTATAAACTTTAATTTTTCTCTCTTTTATAAATTCCTTCCATCCTATCTTTTTCTCTTTAAATTTCTCGCGCTCTCACTTCTCACTTTATATTTCTCTTACATTCCCTGCATTTTTTTCTCAGACAGGCAGGCAGAAGGAGAGAGTTTTAATCTCCGTCTCCATCTTTCTCTCTCTCCCACTCCCTCTCACTCATTCATATTTCTTTTCATCATTAATTTATAAAGCTTTCTCATTCCCTCTGTCAGCCTCTCTCTCTGTCACTTTCTATTGTTCTATCTCGCTTGTGCTAGAATCTATTTCTTGTTCGTTCTATTGCGTTAGAGAACAACTTTATTTCTCTACATGTCTCTCTATCTCTCTCTTTCTCTCTCCATATCTGCCTCCTGCTCTTTCTTTTGTTACATGTATTCGCCGTCTCAGTCTCATTCTCTATTTCACAATTTTTATACAACTTTCGCTTCCTTTTCCCATCTTTCTCTCTGTAAAAAGAATTTTGTGTATATCTCTGAATTTCTCTCGCTCTATCTCTATCTCTTCTTTTATTCATTTATTTATTATTTACTTTATTTATTTATTTATTTATTATTTTCATTTCTTTCTTTCTTTTCCTCTCATTCTCTCTTTACATATTTATATTTATTTTTCTCTCCATTTTTCTCTATTTTTCTCTGCGCTAATCTATTGCTAGATTTTTCTTTTTCTCCCTCTATCGCTCTCTTTTTTTCCAGGCGAGTATGAGAACCTTTTACACACGTGCTAAGCTCTGATTTGATCTGATTTATGCAATTTGTTTTCCACTTCCGCAACCCAAGCGGGTCCCCTGCACAGCTCAATTATCGGACTCATTCGAGCTCCGCTCATTAATATGATTAAGTACGTTTATGGATCTGTCCGCGGTGTTGTTGTCGTTGCAGTTCTTGGTGAATTAACTGTTGCCTTTTGTTTAGTTTATGCTGGCGTCGTCGTTGGTGTTGCTGCTGCTGCTGCTGCTGCTGCTGTTGTTGCATTTTGACATTTGACGAAGAGGAAATGTCACGTCACGTCGTGTTTTGCCGCACACCTCCAATTTCCGGTTGAGTGAGCTGCCGCCGTTGCCGTTGCCATTGCCGTCACGTTGCCAGACATTCACCGTTGCGCGTTGGGCGAGCCATAAAAGCCAACTCCAGGCCTAACACCAGTGCAGCTCTAGCTTCGGCTCCAAATGCAGCTGCAAAACTCCATTTGCCACCGTTCCTCTGCCCCTCTCCCTTCCTCCTCCCACCGCTTGTTGCACGTTGCAATCAAAAATTGCACGCACTAAACTGATAGCCGTTGCTCTCACCCGAACTTATTTGCCATAATGTAGGACCCCGGTGTGCCCCTTTTCGCCCCACCCCCGCTGGGTCCCTTTGTGGGCAGGTTGGTCGATTGGTTAGCATTTCTGGTCGTTTTGCGGATGCATAGCGCCAGACGCACGAACACCACGCTTTGCGGTCTAGCCGTTGTATGATTGGGGGCTGCACTCTTTGCTCATATTCCGGCCACCAGCTGGAGCCGTAAATTTAGCATGCTGAATGCATGGGCAGCGTTTAGCTGCCAACTAGATTGCGTCTTGCCAAAAAGCTTAGAAACAAAGATTTTAGAATATTTATAATATAATATATAAAATATTTATAATATAATATTAATATTTACTTAAGCTAATCATTTGTTCTCTTATATTTATTTGTATTTACTTGATTTATTTAAGTTTCTTTAGTTCTCGTCTTGCTGCTCAAACTTTAAGAAGTTTTTGCTTTGGCGCCATCTGGCGCAGCAAAGCTGTAACTGCGCGCTTGGCTGCTGCCGATGGAACAAACAGCTCAACATCTCATGGCCCTTGTGTCATTCAATTGAATATTCTTAAATATATTATTATATATTTTTTATATATTTTGTATATATTTTTTAAAGCAAGAGAAACGAGAAATTCTTGCTTGCTCGAAATTGTTGTCGAATGACTTTGTTACATTGTGCGCGCATATAGTGCGCAGCGCCATCTGGCGGCAATGGCCGGCAAGCATAAGCATTTTTATTTAAAATGGCGAAAGCTTTGGCGCCATGGCGCTCGCCGCTTGGCTTAAAAAACGAAAGGGTTGCTCGCCGCCTCGTCTTGTCGCTGGTTAAAGCCAAAAAGTTCCCAGCTAAGGCCGCAGGCCAAACAGGAGGGGCGTGGCATAGCCGTGCTTAACCCACCTACCGAATTCATAAATTTCGCTTTAGTCAAATTATTTTAAATAAAAATGAATATGCATTTATTGAAATTTGTGGAATGTCAAATTGTAATTAAAATGACTATATATTACTTTCTCTCGCCCTCTCTATCTTCCTCCCCCTCCCTCTCTCTCTCTCTCTCTCTCTTAGTTGACTGCAATTGACTATAGTCAATGCATGCATTGTCTGGACACTGACCCTCGCATGATTTGTTTGACTAACGCCATGTCACATGGCCAGAAAGGTAAATTTACATTTGCCACGCCCCCGCTCTGCCGCACAGCCTTTCATCTTTTGTGTCTGCCTTGTGGTCGCAATTTAGCCAGCATCCAATATTTATTACATCAAAAGTTAGCTGCGTGGAGGCGTCGACGACGATTGACTACAGTGCAGCTATATATATGTATATATTCAACTTTCGCATTACTGATCTATATAATCGGTAATAGATATAATCAGTGAAATCAAAGATAATCAAAGAAAGGCTGAAAAATTTCAGAACAAAAATGGAAAATAAATTTTCAGTTTGGTAAGGTTTTCCATATAGAAATTATAATAATTTTTAGTAATATGTAAACATTTTTTTTTTGTACATATATTTGTATTGCCTAGAGTGCATAAGATCGTCTAATTCTGAGAGATCGGGCATAAGGAGGTAACTAATAGGCAGCTCATAGCTATATCAGCATTTTCTCTTCTTTCACTCCAATCATTTATTTCTTTTTTTTAAGTCAAATACATTTCTGCTTGCTACAATTTCGAAATTTCTCCCACAATTCGTCATCAAAAGAAGCTAGATTGAACGGAAAAAAGGCTAAATTTAAATCTCATATTCCATAATAGATAATTATAGGCAAGTCTGCAAGCCCAGCTCATAATATTAGTTCCGTTTAGCTGTAAAACTTGCTGGAATACCCTTATTATATTATATTATCTTAGGACTCGTCGATCTCGAGGTAATTAACTTAAAGTAACACTTATCAAATGGCTACTGCAAAATACTTGGACCTGGTCGTATCAGCTAATTAAAACGAACTTTAATGGCATGCAGTGGGCGTGGCTGTGGGAGGGCGGGCTGGTCGGGCTGTAAAGGATATACCTGAATGGTTTAATGCGCACACAACGCATATGCAGACAGAGCAAACACACATACGCGTGGCTGTGTGTGCGTGTGTGTGCATGTGTGTGCATGTGTGGTACAAGTATGCGCGTTGCTCATTAAATAAAAACATAGACCTTTGCAGCAGGATTTAAAAAGAAGCGAACGCAGGGATTGGCTTTTTAATGCCACTTGGTTGCTTTTTTTATTTTTTTCCTTTTTTTTTTTTTTGCCTTGGTTGCAAGGCGCAGACACTGAGCCACCCAAAATTGAACCCAAAAGCTCCCCCGCCAGCCCAGCTGCTGGCAACGCAACCCAAGCGCTTGTCTCGTCTCCCAATCCACCGACTTTTTTGCGCATTTGCGAATTACACGCATTAATTTTCTTTTGTAACCCTTCTTTGTATTAAGCACATGTGTGTGTGGGTTCGTCTCTCTACCTCCCTCTCCCTTCCTCTCTCTGGCTGTGTTTGAGACTATTTAATGAAATGTTACACATGTTTCGAACAGCAATAATAGCAACAAAGTGCGCTGCTTTGTCTGCTCATTATGTCGATATTGTTGAGCGCCGTTTTTTAATTGCAAGACTTTCAAACCAGTACAAAAAAGAAAAATGGAAAAAAAAGAGCGAGAACGAACCTCAGCTATGATGGACAAGCAGTAGAAATACTTTAATTGCCATTCCTAAGAGAATTTAAGATTTATTTACCTTTTTAGTATAATATATGTATATACATATGTATAAATATATATATATATATATATGTGTATGTATATATATATGTATATATATATATATATGTATATATTTACATTATAATTTTGTATATATATACACTTACATATATACTGCAAAAAAGTATTTATTTTTATTTATTTATTTTATAAATATTTATTTACTAAATTGTATTTATTATCAAATTATTCCAAATGCTTTTTAAACAACTATAATCATTTCATTGACATTATTATTTAATTTGTATTGTAAATGATTTCAATTTTAATTGTTAAGCATTTTTCATTATGGTTTTGTTTTAATACATTTTATTATATTTCATTTACATTATTATTTTTATTTATAATATAAATAAAAATAAATAGAGTTTTTAACTTGATGTACAAAATATAAATTTTTAGTTTACAATTTGAATGGTAAATATGTACTTTAAAATATAACTTTGAAAAAAACTTCATAATACATGTGTACCCATTTCCAATTATTAGCTAATTTTTTATATATTAAGATTAAAAACAAAAAAGAGTTAAATCATAGAAAAAACTCTTAAACATTTCAAACATTTTTTATAGTAATATTACATATATATATATATATATATATATATATATATATATATATATATATATATATATATATATATATATATATATATATATATATATATATATATTAAATTTTCAAATATTTAATACCTTTTTAAATATTTTTTTTTTTTTTTTATAAAAAAGAAAGCGAAAAATAGAGATAATACATTAAAAAAAAACTTTTAAAAAGTTACAAAAATATTTCATAATAATAACAAGAACAAAATATTAAAAAAAAATTCAATTATATTTTTGTAATAAGGAAAAATAAAATATAAAAATAATTTGTAAATATATATGTGCAATAATATTTCAAATATTAAAAAAAAATTCAATTATATTTTTGTAATAAGGAAAAATAAAATATAAAAATAATTTGTAAATATATATGTGCAATAATATTTCATTTAACAAAGAAGACCCAAGACAGAGCAATGCATGGTAAGTGTGGAGCAGCTGCATAACTTACGCGAAGTACGTGCATTCGAGTTGCATAGTTAATGCTCGAGAAGGGGGCGCAATGGTCAGGCAGCCTGATGTGGATGGAGGCAACATCAAAGGTTGCTCGCACGGAGATCCGGTTCCGTCTGCTCGCGCTCTACTCTGAAATCGAAGAATGGACAGCAGTGCGCGCCATGTGTGGTCGCTGCCGTCTGTTAGTTTATGCTGAGGATCGGCCAGGGCATGTTCATGGCTCAAGTGGCCACTTGAGGCCGCCAAGCTGTCTGGGATGCCTGGCAGGCGCGCATCTCACTGTCTCTGCTTCCGGCTCTTCAGTGTTGGCGGTCAACCAACAAACATTGGCCGCCCACTTGACCAGGACAACGGATCCGGCTACTGTGATTGATGCGGGTCTCTTCCCAGCCCAGACTGCCTGGCGGCATCGGAACTTTGCCTCTCCTATTTCAAATCTGACGACGGAGTAGCCCACTTTTAATAGCCGGCCCTGTCGCACTCAAATTAATGATCTGTTGTTTTTGGCACTGCTCACTGCACACAGCACTCGGCGTTCCCAGTGTGTTGTGACCGAGCTGTTAGACTCGGACAGAACTTGGCGACCATTCGAGGATCTCTACAATGATTAATAGTCGCCTAGAATGTGAGAGCGTTTAGCGCCGATCGGGGAAGTGAAATGTGTCTCTCTAATGATTAGAGGCTGCCATGCCTAAGCCTTAGCCTTAGCTAGCCGCTGTTTGCAAACATGCTTCAGGCGTAGGCGCCCAAGACAAAAATATTTTTTATCTAATGTATAAATCGGAATTCCACAATACAGTGAAAGCTTCATTTAAAGGCACATTTTGTTGATATAATAATAATACAAAATACAATTAAAAATCAATCAATGGCGCCATCTACCGAATCTAAACTGAAACAGCATAAAGTCTGGTTCTTTGCACATATATTTATTAAATTAATATCAAATTTTGGATTTTTATAAAATATGAATTTTGTATTGTCAAATCAAATTTTCAGCATATGATCATCATCATCTCTAATGATAATTTACCATTTTATAAAGAATGCAAGACACGTTCACATATTGCCTATATGTGCAATTAATTTGAAGAAGTTGGCCAAATTTGGAGTCGGTATCCAAAATTGAACAAAAATCAAAATTTATGTAAATGCAAATTTTTCAGACTCTGGCTTCAAAGAAGTAGGAGATATAATTTTATAACTGAGAGTCTATTTGTTTTTATCGATAACAATAAAAACTCGATCTTTGCGTGCTATATAGGAATCTCCAAAATAACTGAATGTTTTTAGCTCTAATAAGTTCTAAGATTCATTTCTCAACCTAAATGGTTTCAGGTGCATAAAAATCGTTCGTCGATTTGACTCGCCTTCATAGGAGGAGAAATATAATTTTATTATAATGAATTGGCAATTTTCCTGGGTTCAGGTTTTTATGAAAATATATGACAGTGGGAGAGTTGTCAGACAATATTTATATGCCTGATGAGAATGATTTCATAAACCGCAAATGTTAGAGAGTAAAATTTTAAATGTATTTGATTTGTCTAAGAGATGAAGATTTCGCTGAACGGAGATTTGTCCAATGCGAGGCCTCTGCATAAGTCGAAGTTCGATGACTCTTAAAACAATAACAATAACAAAACGAGCTCAAATAGATATATTCAGAGGCTTCATGGCCACATTACTCATAATATTAATTAATATATATATAATTTATATATATATTTATATATATATAACTGAGGAGCGGCTGCGCATGGGCTGCAATATGCCTTTGATATCGGAATTTAAATGTTTAATAACTTTTTTTGTAGATGTAATCAAAATTTCACAGTGTGAATTTAACATTCATATGTATGTATGTGGTAAAGCAGAAGTCTCTAGTCTCTTTGAAGTATGGGTTTTGCAAATTGGGGACGAAGGGCGGGGCATCCAAAATCTAAAAATTACAAAATGTCCGCATTCACTACACCTATCTGCACAGTAAATTTGAAGTCTCTAGATTTAATGGTACACATGACTGAAAGTGAATTTATCGAACTTTATCGATCGGAAACGGGATGAGTTATCGAAAAAAAATATATACAAATATATGTAAAATTTCAGATCCCCAGCTTTTGTGGTTTACGAGATCCTTGCGTTCATACAGGCGGAAGGACGGACAAACGGACAGGGCTATATCGATCAAGAATATATATATATATATATATATATATATATATATATATATATATATATATATGTGGGGTCTGCGATGTCTCCTTCTGCCTGTTACATACATTTTCACAAAAACATTCTGATTTCCCTTTTTCAATGGGTTCAGGGTATAAAAAGTTATATACAAATTATTTTCTAAATGAAGGTATTTAGAAAAATTGAATTTTGTATATTAAATTTTATTTACTCAAATTTAATTACTATACATTTTTCTACCATGTTTTTTTTTTGTTCATTTATATTGCAATATAAAAAAATTAAAGTATATAAAATATTTATACAAAATATTTTCTATCTGAAGTTCTTAAAAAAAAATTATTAATTTTTTTTTTTATTTAATTTTATTTATTAAAATTGAATTATTATAAAAGTTTTCCTATATGTTTTTTTACTTTTATTTCTTTCACTTTTTATTATATCAATTTGAATTTTTAGTTTATCTATAATATAAATAATTATAAATTCAAGTATTAAAACATGTTTTTCTAAATAAAACAATTTTGGTACTAGATAACTCTAACTATACGTCCTGGGCCTGCCAAATAGATATAGATAGAAAATATAATTATGTCAATATAAATATAAAAATAAATAAATATATTCATTGGTTAATAATTAATTATTGTGAGTAAATTATGGTTAATTTAAAACAGATTGCAAATAAAACAAATTGAAAAAAAATATTTTTAGATAATTTTTTATTAAGTTTAAAAAATGTTTACTAATTATTGAAATTTTAAAGATATTTAAAAGGACTTCTTCGTTTGGTTTTAGTTTTTGTTATTTGATTTTATTTGAGTTAAATCCTGCTAAGATTACATAAGCGACTTCTAGAAGGCAGCACAATACAATTAATGAGCAAACAGGCAGCGCACACACACACACACACACACACACATCATGCTGGAAGCTCTCCTCCAGCTACTCGGAAAAACTTAATTTTAAATTGCATAGATTAAAAGTCTCATAGTTTAGTGCGCCATGTAACATACGTGAATGGACTTGGGGTGGAGAGGGAGAGGGAGAGGGAGAGAACATGTATGGGTGCCAGAGTGACTGACAAGGGAAACAGCTCAGACGACGACGGCAACGCGTCTCGCGCGCTGTCACTTTTGACAAATTATCAGCGGCATTGGCAGCGACTTTGATGGGTTGTTGGCTGTTTGCTGAATTTGAGAGATAGCCCGACTGATTAATGCGATAGTTTTTGGAAACCTCTTGAGCTTGCGGCATGAAATTAATTAAAAAATATCTCAGCTGAAGCCCAGCCCCAGCTCCAGCTCCACGTAACACGTGACGCTCTAAGCCGAGTTGAGCGAGGCATAATAGTATTAGGCAACAATGGCGCTGCCTGACGGCCTGTCAGCGCCCCGAAGACGTCTTCGCCATCCCCTCCGGCTCCTTTTTATTATGAAATAAAAAGAAAACATATTGTTCGACTATTTGTTTTTAACTATAACTCAATTCCACGTATTCCATGTGCCAAAATGTAACAACTGCCGATCATCTTGGGTAAACAGCAAGAAGAGGGAGAGGCAGAGGCAAGACAACCCCTGGCTGGCACAACACAAAGACAGATGAAATTTAATAACACTAATAAAGCTATAGAGCGGAGAACACGCAGCAACAACAAGACTTTGGCGCAGGCGTATAATAAATCAATTAACGCACAGTCGATGGGCTCTGGCTCTGGCTGGAAGAGCAACAAGGGCAGCATTAACTGTTAGATTAGTTGTAGGGAGCAGGGCTCAATCGCTCTGTATTTATTGTTTACAGTTCCGGCTGGACGAGCGTGCAAAGGATGCGCAACGTCGCGAGTGAACCATGACAGGCAGCGTGAGCCAAGGCAGAGCCAGAGTCAGAGCCAGGAGATTATATGAAGGATCAGAGTGCGTCAGTCTCAGGTTCAGTTTTGGGGCTCTGGGCAAGGAAGTGGCAGGCGCCGACATCGCGCACGCGCTTAAACAGTTTCAATTAGCGCTCGTCGCGGCATCGGCATCGGCTTACTCCTTTGTTGATCCCTTTTTATGGTGCGTAGGTGCCTGGCGGGCAACATCTGGCTCATATCCTGTGGCAGCCGCACACGAAGGCAGCCAGGCCTGCCGCGGGCACACTAATTTGTTGCCAGCGGCTAAATGGTATATGTTAAATGATATTTGCCTTCATTTAACGTTAGAGTTGCTCACTAATAGCTGAAGTTTATTGAAAATTTATTTACTAATGAATTTGGCTTTTGATTAATAAAAGAATCAATATAATAAAATGAAAAATCTATAAAGCTTATATACGAGTAATACAACCTGTAGCTATACTGAAATGTGCATAAATGCAAATATATAAATATAATAATATAAATATATTATACATAAATACAAAAAAAAAAATAATTTTTTTTTAAATATATAAATTTTATTAAGTGTAGAATCTGTACAATCAAATTTAGTACCTTAACAACACATGTATATATATGAAATTAGAACCAAATAATATTTAAAAAATAATAAATTTTATTTAAATTTTATGTAAATTTTATTTAAATGAAACTGAATATATCTCATTAAATTTTAAATACAATTATCACCTCTTAATGCATTTGCCTGGCACAACAACCCTTAAGAAACCATGCACTGATCGTTACAAAAACTGTTGCATACTTTTAAGCTGCACAAAAATATGAAACTGAGCGCAAGGAAACCTGAACTGTAGATGGCGCGCTGTATATCGCTTGTCCTTGCATTAATTTATAGAATATATTTAAATTGAAGCATATATAATATTTAAACAAATATAGAAACTAATACTCATGCTATATAGTATCATTTATCTTAAAAATGTATTGCCTGAGATTTGTAAGAACATCAACAATATGCGCAGCAATTCTTCATACGAATACTGCTACAATAGAGCAAAGCAAACACATAGCGAGAGAGAGAGGGAGAGAGGGAGAGTGGGAGAGAGAGTTCAAACGAATCACTAATACAACTAACGAAGTGGACAAAGGCCAGTGAGTGGCTTCTAGTGCAGCCCCCAGCTTGAATGACAGCAACGATAGCGACGACGTCCGCGCGACCCTTAGTGAAAGCCTTAGCTCTGCTCCATATGCAAATGAAAGCAAAAGTGAAACTATGCGATGCTAGGCAGCAGGGGCTGGCCGTCGTCGGTGGCTAAGTGGAACACCCATAAAATGCGATGGAAGCAGCGCACACAAAGCATAGGCAAAATATGGTCAGGAGTTAAATAAATGAACGGATGAATGAATAAAGGCCACCGCATGTTGCACAAGAGTCTGTATAAAGTAGCTCCCCCCTCTCTCTCACTCGCTCTCTCGCTCTCTCGCTCTGTGCTCAGCGTAGTTTACTTTGGGATTTATGAATGCTTTATGGCGGATGTCTGGACAAGGTCTGTGAAGAAGGTCGGCGAATGCTGTGGAACCCAACTAATTTATTGCCAACTTCCGGCAAGGCAAATAATTTTGTTTAGTTTTTGGTGTTGATAATGAACGAATGGCCAAAAATGCAGAGACGGACAAGGGCCAGCGGTGGCCAACGCCGAGCAACGACTCTTAAGCATGCGGTGCCCTTTCAAAGGGGTTGAAAGCCTGAGCCAGCAGCTTACGACTTTGGTTGGAGCGGGCTGCCTGGTGGCCTGGTGGCCTGGCAGCCTGGCAGCCTGGCAGCCTGGCTGCCTGGCTGCCTGAATGATTCTCATTGCCCTCAACTGCTGACCACCATTGACTTTTACATGGCAGCCACCCTTTCAGGGAATGGGTTTAGTTAGCAGCCAAGTCGTGGGTGCTCGCTGACCAACCCCAAGCAGTAGCTTTGGGCAATGGGCGCTGCTCATTTCATTTTCGCATAAAACTTGCCATGAATTTATTGCTTTTTAAATAAATAAATGACCAAATAAAGTGTGTGCGTGTGTGTGTGCGTGTGTGTGAGGGAGGCGAGTGGGCTTTGTTGTTGTGGCGCAACTAATTGAAAGCCACTCAAGTGTGCGCCATACTATGCGCAGTGTTGCTGGGGTACAGGGCGGAATGCTGCCAACATGCCTTTGCCTAGTTGAAAGAATCAAAATAAATATTTAATTAAAATATGTATTGAAAGATGCAGAAAGGGGTTGCTAATCAAGCAACATTTTTAATACAGCTTGACGAGCAGCTAGCTCTCTGGCTTGGAATTTACGTAATTTTTGGCACATTACATGCGCTCACACACACACACGCACACAGAGAGAGACGTGTCGTATCTTTCGTATTTGCGCTCTGTTGACTTACAGTAAAAAGCTTTCAGCAGCAGCGCAACCTCAAAATCGTCTGCCATAACTAATTAATGCTACACTAATAGTGAATGCTCCTCCCCAGTCAGACCACCCACTCACACACACTCACACACACACACACACACACACACACACAGCTTGCTCTCTGGCAGCCAGCCAGCCAGCAACACTTTTTCATTTTTGTATTTGTTTTTATTTTTGTTGCAGCTCTTCTCGTTATTGTTGTTGTTGTTGTTGTTGTTTTTTTTAGACGCCCCTAGATGCTGAGGCAGCCAACCACAGCCACGCTAGAGGCCGCACCACCATCACATCAAACTGAACCGCCACTAGGGGGCGCCACTTAGAGACGCGCCCGACGTAGCTGCCAAACCGGCAACAGCAAATGAAAAGCACGAAAACTTTCGTTTTTCTATTTTTCACAATTTTCATTGCATTGCATTTTATTTCGTGCTCAGTTTGCAACCCGTCACATGCCCGACCTACGCCACGAGCCAGAGTCATTTCTATGTAGAATGCCACGCCGGGCCAGGCCAGGCCAGGCGCAACATCACAGCTCAGTACGGAACAGGGACAAGGACAAGGACGAGCATTGGGAGGCAGCTGAAAGTCGCAACGCTGTTGCTTTTTGCACTTCTGCAATTTTGCTGGGGCAAAAAAGTCTGCGCATGTTCCCTTCCAATCGGATACGTAAAAATGAAACAAAAACTAGAAGAGCGATAAAGCGAATGACGCTGCGCCCGTCCAAGGGGCGGATGGTGTAACCTACAACTAGACTAGCGCACAAAAATGGCGGCAGACAGCGGGGAAAGCGCTGCGCTAACAGCGGCTGCGAAACACGCTGCAATTAGCGAGGGAAAAATATTAATTATAACTTTATATTAATTAAATAAATATTAATAAAAAAACAATATAAAATTTTAATATGTATATATGTAAAACAATATATATTATATATATATATATATATATATATATATATATATATATATAACTCATTGAGAGCGTCTGTTGCGTATACGTGACGTAGTCTTTAAATATTATATATGTTATATATATTTTTACTTTATTAAATTATATGTTATTCAGGGTCGCCAGCTCAGCTCAGTATTTGTTTATATATATTATATACATCTTTTTAATTATATATTTTTAATGTATTTTTCTAGATTACAAATGCATTTAAAATATTCAATTTACTTAGAAAATATTTATTTGATATATATTGAATTTTGGATTATTATAAATAATAGTATGAAATAAATAAAACCCATATATCACCGTACAATTTTGCCAGATAAAATAAAAAATATAACAACTTGCAATTTTAGCTACTGATTATGATTGTGTTTAATGATTTATTTTATTTTTGTCTAATACATATGTATATTGATTTAATTTAATTCACTTAATATATTTTTGTGTTTCCTAATATTCTTCAAGATTAGAGTTTATTTCTGCTATGATAAAAATATATAATGTGATATTTAAAAATATTATTATTATTATTATTATAGGACACAATTTTGTTGTAAAGAAAAACTAAAAAAAAAAAAATATATTTTTTGATTTGTCTGAATTTGATAGAATAAATCAAAAATCGATTAATAATAATACTAAAAAATTTAAGAAAACAAAAAAATAATTTAAAAACAAAAATATTTATTTAGGGATAAAAGAGTTTACAAGTTAATTCAAATTAATTAATAATAATAAAATATTTATTTCAAAAAAATATTCAATGTGTAAAAAAATAATAAACAAATTTTAATTTCTTGTTAAAGCAACTGTAACTAAATAAAAAATTAAAATAATAATACTGCAAATAAATAAAAATGAATTACTAGTTATTTATGTATAAGAAATATCGCAATAGCAGCTGCGCTCATTGTGGACCCACGCTACAAATGCCTGCTGTGAACTGAATGAGCCGAGAGTGTAGCTGACGCTGCATAAAATAAGAAAAATTGTCACCCACAAGTATGCGCAGAGTCGGCAAACTCAGCACACCGCGCGGAGACGCCACCGAGTCTGTCAGTCAGCTAGCCAGCCAGTGGCATACGGCCGCAAAGTGCAGTATGATGGGTGGCCGTGGACCGGATTGGGGGCTGACGCCTACACAGCGTGCGGGTCTGCAGGTCTCCCCCCAATCCCAACAAAAACCGAAATAAAAAAAAAACTATCAAGCCTTTGCCGCACATCGTCGGCGGCCCTCTTCCAATCAGCGGATCCCATTTTTCTCGTGCCCCGCACGGAGTAAAAAAGGCGCAGAAATAAACTAGAAAAACGTCTGCTCCGCCCGCTGCACGCTCGTCCGTGAGCTCGTCGTCGCATTCTAGCTGCATCTGTGTGTGTGTTCGACTGAGCGCAAACAACACAACAGAGACCAGGCAGCTACCGGCCTGATGAGTGCGCTGAGCAATTTGCTCCGAGCAAGCGCTCCAAACAGTTACTCATCTCAGCTCAGGGTTGTCAGCTCATTTCATAAGATTTATTTATAATGTTTTGTATATAAATTAAGTAAATTCTTCAACTATTTCTTTGAGCTCAAATTGATATATATATATATATATGTATATATATAATATATATATATATATATATATATATATATATATATATATATATATATATATATATATATATATATATATAATATATTTATTTTTATTAAATATCTATGTTTCGACAATTATATAATATATATTCAGTTTTCATTGTAATTGAATTTTTAATTTTTATAATTATTATTTTATTAATTTGTGTTTTTATGTTTATTATTTTTTATTTTTATATTTTTTTGTATATTGAAATTTCAATAAAAGTGGGCGTTTCTATTGCCAAGTTGTCTGTTTTACGAGGGTGACAACTCTGTTTCTCTGAGTTCATGTCAAATGCAAATTGAGTGCAAATTTCGTGCTGCTCCCGTTTTACGCACTCAAGTGTAATTGGGGCGCGTTTTCTGATTTTTGAATACCCTGCAAATGCGTGAGTGGAGGGTATGTTGCTGTAAATACTGAGAACTATATAAATTTATAAGAAACCCTTTTTAAGGTACACTTCTACTATTTTTGGCACGTTCATATTTAATTTATTTTAATCAGTGACAACATTCATTGCTTAGGATACTTTTTGGTCGTGCATACCCCATGCCGCTTGTTTCTTTCGTAATCCCCACTGTTGTTGCTGTTGCTGCATTTAACAGGCACAGGCAAAGGCACGTGGCACTAAATGTAAACAAGCCGCAGAATTGAAGCGCCTGAAAGACTCACGATGGGTAGCTGCATGAGGCAAAGGCAATTGTATTTAAAGAAGACGGAATTGTGCTTCAGCTCTAGCATGCATGTCAGCATCACGTATAAGACAGCTATTAAAGTCATGGAGGGCTAATAAATAAGTAGATTATGAGATCGTATTTAGAGAGTATGAAGGGTATGGAGAGTATGGAGAGTGTGGAGAGTATGGAGAGTATGGAGATTATGGAGAATCTATTTAGTGAGTATGGAGAATATGGAAGGTATGGAGAGTTTGGAGAGTATGTAGAGTATAAATAATATAGAGAGTATGGGGAGGATGGAGAGAATTTACTTCATGGAGAATCTTTTTAGTGAGTATGGAGAATATGGAAGGTATGGAGAGTTTGGAGAGTATTGAGTATAAATAATATAGAGAGTATGAAAGGTTTGGAGAGTATGGGGAGGATGGAGAGGTTGGAAAGTTTGGAGAGTTTGTAGAGTATAAATAATGTAGAGGGTAGTTTGGAGAGTATGTAGAGTGTAAATAATATCGAGAGTATGGAGAGTTTGGAGAGTATGTAGAGTATGGAAGGTATGGAAAGGGGGAGGATGGATAGTATAGAGGGAGGATGGAGAGTATGGAGAGTGTGGAAAGTATGGAGATTATGGAGATTATGGAGATTATGGAGATTATGGAGATTATGGAGATTATGGAGATTATGGAGATTCTATTTAGTGAGTATGGAGAATATGGAAGGTATGGAGAGTTTGGAGAGTATGTAGAGTATAAATAATATAGAGAGTATGGAGAGTTTGGAGAGAATGGACTTAATGGAGTAGTGAGTATGGAGAATATGGAAGGTATGGAAACTTTGGAGAGTTTGTAGAGTATAAATAATGTAGAGGGTAGGGAGAGTTTGGGGAGAATGGAGAGTTTAAAGAGTATGGATAGTATGAAAGGTATGGAAAGTATAGAGGGAGGCTGGAGAGTTTGGAAAGTTTGGAGAGTGTGGAGAGTATGGAGAGTATGGAGTATATGGAGAGTATGAATAGTATTTCGATTATGAGAATCGTATTTAGAGAGTATATAGTATGGAGGCTATTGGATCGTATTTAGAGAGTATGGAGTATGGATAGCATCACATAAAAACCAATGTATTCTGCTTAAGTTCACTAACTTTTAATGCATTGCCTGCAGTGCAGCTATCCCGCTGGTCATAAACCCACTTTAAGCATTGCCTAAGCTTGCTGTTTGTAGTCCATTAGAGTGGAACCTGCATCACAGGTGGGAGGACAGGTAATCAGACCATACTCTCGATTACAAATTGCAGCAAAAGCAACAGAAGTTTAAGCTGTAAATGACGTTAAGTTTGCCACGCACACACACACATGCAGGTCACACGAGCCACGCAGGACACGCAGGACACGTTGTCTTTAACATATATAAACTCGCATGTTGCACACATTAATTGCCGGAGAGTAAATACAATAACAACAACAATGCCAGGCGAGCACGGTGGGCCAAAGCTTTTTCTAATCATTAACACACACACAGCCGCACACACACTTGCTTGAAAACTTGAAAATTAGAAATGCCCATCAGAAGTACGCGGCGTATGTGGCACATGCTCGAGCCCATTGACGTGCCCTCAGACCCTGGCTCGTCCCCGTCTCCCGCCTCCTGTGCTGCGTAAGTTGGAAAAGGTCGCATTGACAGCGGCCGTTTTGTGTGCAAGGATAATGCTGATGATGGTCTGCCTTTTGCTGGGTCCTGCTGCTGCTGCTGCTGTTGCTGCCGCTTTTCTCTGAAGCCCAAGCTGAGGCTCGCGCTGCCACGGGCACGGGCACGGGCACGGCACGGCACGGCCTGCCAGTTTGCTGTGAGGGAGAGGTCAGAGAAACGATTGAATGTGTTGCTGCACATGTGAAAACAAGCGCGCTGTTGTTGCCCCACAGTCCTGGCCTGACAACGGCACAGTGGTGCGAAATCACTCAAAAATCCTATATGATATGTATGGAAATTATGAGACAGGGAAATAGCCATTGATAAGTCAGCCATTGATAAGTCAAACTTTGGTAATCATCAAAATTCTATTGTTTTAATGAATGAGAATTGCATATTGGCGTTTTCAGATGTTCATAGTAGAAATGCTGAATACATACTCTCTTCTTTTGAGAGATAGATATGATGTACGAAAATCATATAAGTATAAAGCTAAATAGAAACTCTGACTCTGACCAACTAACTAGCACAAGTCTTCACTATTAATACTTCCAAGCCACTCATAACAAGACTTATTGGAGCTTTCTTAGATCAACTACCCAACAGCACTTTAAACTAGAAAATAACAAGTCCACTTGTCTAATACTGTTGTAACAGTTAACAGTTGAAAATTTCTGCGTCTATGT
This sequence comes from Drosophila fulvimacula, assembly GCA_035045555.1. Lineage (NCBI taxonomy): Eukaryota > Metazoa > Arthropoda > Insecta > Diptera > Drosophilidae > Drosophila > Drosophila fulvimacula. Next base: position 7,513,756 of record JAWNOX010000053.1, on the reverse strand, counting down.
GTTTAAAGTTCACAACAAATAGAACACTGATGGCAAAACATAAAAAAAATAAATAAAAATTATAATAAAAAACAATTTAAAAGAGATCGTATTATATGTATATAATTAATCTCTTATATTTTGTGTCTTATATATACACCTATATTACTGCTTTTTTATTTATTTAAAATTTGATTTAATTTAAAAAAATATTTTTGGGAATTAACGTTTTTTATATACATATGTCTATATAAAACTCTTTAGTGTTTTAAAGTTAAAATATATTATATTTTATGTACATGGATTATTTTTATTATATATATAATATTTATTAAAAAATGTTTACAGCTCTAAAAAATGCTGTTTAATTATGGCACTTCTCATATAACATTTCATTCATATTTTTCAATGTTTTCTTCATTCTTTCATTCTTGAAAATAATTTTCCATTTATGGAAACTATATATGCCTAAATCAAAGCCTTAAATGACTAAAATTAATAATATATATATATATATATATATATATATATATATATATATATATATATATATATATATATATATATATATATATATATATATATTTTATGTACAATATATGTATGTAATACATAATCTTAGCTGAAAAAGTCAGTGTGAGTGCGGCAGATTGTTATATATATATAGATATATATATATAGAAGTAAGCAAATATTTATTTAAATTTATTTATAAAATTTTTTTACTTATTTTATCTTTTATTTATTAATAGATTTAATCAAAAATAATTTTCCGTAGCTGCAAAGCCTGCAAAATGTAATTTAAAAGCCGGCTCAAGCCAGGCCTACAGGCACAGTCCCATCAGTTTGCAAATACAGTCAACAGCTCGAGCCGAAATTTACACATTTTTAAGACTGAACGGCGTTTGCCTGGCTGCGCACCACTGTGCCGCACTTGTTTAAAAATAATACATATGTATATATAGAAAATAAAGAACAATCAATTTAAATAGAGATGTGCTCGGCACTTGCATATTTAAGTACAGTCTCGTCTGCTCTCATTCTCGCACACACACACACACATGCACGTGTATATACAGATATTTACATTCACACATTTATGCTCATTCCATTCTGCCCACATTCACTCACCTCCAATCAAAACTATCGCTGGCTAAGGAGCACTAAGCAGTTCATGTGGCTGGAGTTGAGGGTGTGTGCGTGCGTGTGTGTGTGATGAGTAGAAGGCACAGCAAGGGGCACGGGTTTGTCTAGCTAACGTTTGCAACTTTTGCTACCCGCAATGTTTCAAGTCGAAACGCAGCTACAAACTAATGCGGCAAATGGCGCTGGCTATGCGATAGTTTTCCCAATAGTTTAAAATCCATTTTATATGCAAAACTACAACAAACACTACCACACACACACACAAACACACACACATAGAGACTCGCATATATTCGCTCTCAACTCTCTGCTCAGCTCTTAAGTTGTATATAGTTTGAGCGGCGTTTTGTATTCTCTAAGTATATATATATATATATATATATATATATATATATATATATATATATATATATATATATATATATGTGTGTGTGTAAATCTGCCAACTATAGCGATATATATATATAGATGTGTGTGCTTGAATGTTCCTTGTATATTATGTAAAATGTTGCAGCGAACAATTTGTTGGTGGATGGTTGCTGTTGCTCATTGCTGCTGCTGCTGCTGCTGCTGTTGCTGTTGCTGTTGTTGCTGTTGCTGCTACTGTTGTTGTTTATGATAATGAGCACTTCGCTCATGTGGGCCACACACACACACACACACATACACTGCTGGCTCACACATTAATATAGCCATCTCGCTTCATTTGCCAAACAGTTGCCCTACCCCCTTCATGTGGGTGTTTTTGGGTGGTTTTTCTCATCTCTAGTCTGCGCGCTCGCACAAAACCCGTTTGATAATGATGCAAAATTTATGTATTTTGTGTAGAAATGAAACCTGATTTTCAGACCGGCCAAATGAGTGAAATGTGTACAACAAGCTCTAGGCAAATGAGTTGAGCGGCCAAAGAGTTGAGCTGGCAGTCGGCAACTGGCAACTGGCGACTGGCAACTGGCAACTGGCGACTGGCGCCAACCCTTGACCAAGTGACCAGCTAAATGCAAATAAAGGGGTTGACCTTAAAGTTCCCCAAAACAGAACAAAAAAGAAAACGTTTACCATGCCCCCTCCCTTGACTACCCCACCCACCCATCGCCCTCCCCTCACGCTCCTGCCTTAGGCTCATTTTAATTTCAAAATTGTTGTTCTTGGCGCGAGTCGCTTGATTTTTTTTTTATTTATTTTTTTTTTTTTTGTATTTTTTGTTTGTTTTCCCAGCCGAGTCAAATGCACTGCGAGAGTTGGTTTGAGCTGCTAACTGACCAAAGCTAGTCCACTCGTGGTTATTGCTGAGCATTTGGTTGCGTTTCCGTTTCCGTTTACAGATGAGGCGCGCGCGCACACGCACACACACAAGCACACACACACGCACAGACATTTATCGTCGCTTTTAATTGTTGCATAAATCTGTAAACACACACATGTAATCCGTTCGGGGGCGCTCGCTCACAATTTTGCGCTCAAACTCAATTTCCCTTTTGAGTTATTTAAACCAAAAAACAGACACACAAACACACACACACACGCACACATGTGAGGTGGCTGGCGTGTGTGTGTCTCATACGCCCACACGCATACAGTGGCATACGCAGACAGACAGAGCGACGTTGACGCGGCGTCGCCGCTGCTTTGAAAATTTGAAAAGTTTTTTGTGTGAAAATTTCGAAAATTTTCACTGAGCTCATTCGGTGTACGTGTTATCATTTGCAATTGTGCTGTTAACCGGTTCAAAGCGCACGCATGTAGCAGCAGCAGCAGCAGCAACACCAACTCAACGGCAACAACAACAGCAACACGGACACGGACACGGAGTTGATCTGGTCGTGTGGCAAGCAGCTTCGTACATCGTTGGCTTCAGTTCGTCGTACTCGTTTCTCGTCGAGTTGTTCGTGCGGTTCTCGTTGGTCGCGAGCGCCCGCTTTGCCGTGTGGGGCACCGGGTTTGGGGCCGTTCGGCAAGTGCAACGATACGGGGCAGCATACAAATCGGCGGCGCTCAAAGGCGGCTTCGTATTGCCGAATGCAGTTGGAGCCAGCACGGGGCACCATTGGCCGCATCCGCACCATTGGCATCGGCATCGGCAGCATCGGCAGCATCGGCAGAATCGGCAGCAGCAGCAGTAGCAGCGGCATCGGCATCGGCATCATCATCAACAGCATCTGGAGCTGGAGTTCCATGTGTCACTTTGCATTCTGACCACTAACTCGCCGGCCGCGTTTCCGTTCCGCTCCGGGCGTTCGTTCAGACCTCGACAATTTTTTGATAAGACGTATTCGCAAGCGCAACAATATACCCAATCGGCTACCGATTCACACCGCCAACGAATCCATAACAATTTCAATATTATTTATTTTTTTTGCCCGAAATACCAATAGCAATACCGATATCAATATATAAACGCTAATTTGTGTGTGATTTTTTGTGCTGGTGTTCGTTCACAAATGTTGATTCCCTCTTGGCCAACATCATTAAGCCAAAGGCCAAAGCAACAACTGCAACAACTAAGCCTGCAACTGCACTCAGTGCTTGCTTAGAGTTTAAACTCAATATATGCAAAATAACCATTAAACAATATCGAAAATCGAATAGCAGCAGCCACAGTAATTAGCCGTTGCGAAAATTCCACCTGTCGTAAGGTAAGTTTAATCCTCAATTTTCATAATATTCTAATAATTAGCAAGAGGCGGTTTATCGCTCACGTGAGGCATACATTAAAGCTGGCGAAAATTAATTTATTGTTCATAATTTACTTATTTATTATTAATAAATATTTACTCAAACTTCAAGTGATTAAAATATATTTAACATTTTGGCCTTATGACCAAATAAACAAAACAAATTTTAATGATAAAATTCTTCTAAATAACAACAACAAATAATAATAAATAATAAAATACAATACAATAAGAATAATCTTATTGTATTGTAGTTTATTATTTATTATTATTTGTTGTTATTTAGAAGAATTTTATCATTAAAATTTATTTTGTTTATTTTTTAAAATAAAATAAAATAAAATAAAAAATGTATATGACGAAATTAATATATATATATATATATATGCAATATGAAAAATAAAAAATAATAATTATAATAATATATATATATACTATACGGGAGACTTCTAATTAAAAAATAAATAATATATATAAAGATATATTATATGAAAAATATATAATTTAAAACAATTTGATTAAAAATTATATCATATCTTAGATTTATTTAAAAAAGAAATATTACATAAAGTACAATAACACACATTAATTCAAAAATACAAATATTAAGAAAATAAATAAATATAAAATGTGAGAAAATATGATAAAAGAATAAATTATAATTTCAAATAAAATATAAATGTATTAAAATATTCTAGAATATTTATAATAATACACGTTCCAAAGTATTCGAGAATACTTATATATATATTTTAGAATATTTATTATAATATATTAGAGAATTATAGAACGCCAAAATATTTTATAAAACTAAAGTTTGTTCGACACGACAGATATAAAAGAAAACTATTGTGTTATTATGTGTATTATGGTGAATAAGAAAAAATGTGTTTGAATTCAAGTAGAAATTTGAAGATATTTTTTTTAGAAACAATAATCAAAATTTATTCTTTTTAAATGTAGAAACAAATCATTTTATTTTGTATATAATTTGTAAATGTTTAATATATTTAACCAATAATGTTTGCAAAGTGTTTTATGTATATTAGTTAATTACTTTTGATTTTACTAATTAAGCTTGCTACATATCTATAGTTTAATACAATTAAAAAACATATGTATAATTGTTAAGTTTTATTATAATATTTTCTTTATTTATTTTCATAGACAAATAATAAAATAATAAAACTATTTAAGTTATTTTCAAATATTTAATATAATTTAAAAAATTCTTTTTATACATTTTATTTAATTTAATAAAAACTTAAAACATTTTCATATTCTCCAGTTTGAAATGAAGTCTAATTCAATAAATTTGCAACAATTTTAACAATATTTAATTAGATTTCGTCAAAAATGTTTTTATTGTTATTTTTTTTATTTTTATTTTTATTGAAACTGTTCGCATTAGTAAAAATTGAATTATATATTTACTGCACACACATGTCACAAATTGGCTCTGAAATTACATTGGCATGCCATGGTATATATTTATAGAGAGAGATGTGTTTGGCATATGTCTGACATCTTGAATATTGTCGAAGAATTCCACTGGACGAAACGTAGAAATAATCGGCATTAACTCAGTCAAAGCGCTCACTTTGATAGGTCAATTGAGGCGGTTAATCTCGAGCATTGGCAAACGATTAACAAAATGATTAAGGCAAAATAATAAATAATATACATGTTATTGCGTGTACAAACCATTAAGATAAACATTTAATGACCCACTTCACATGTCAAAATGCAAATGCGAATTGGACGCACTGAACAATTTTTACTTAATGTAATTAATTAAAAGTTTAACGTATTCATTTCGCACTGACAGCCGGCCATTAAAAAAATAAAAAAACAGTGCAAAACACAAACGAACAAAAATAGAGTAAAGTACAGAATAAATAAAGCAACAACAATCGTGCGAGAAGTGCGTTTCATATGATACCTTCGAAAACTCATCGGTGAACCGCACTTATGCACCGCAAGTTCTACCGCGAAATTGATAATTCAACGGTTAACCCAACGGTCAACCAACTAAAAAACAAAAAAAAAAAAAAAAAAAACACAGCGGCCAAAGAAAAAAGCAAAAATAACCAGCCAACCGCGGGAGAGGGCGTAAAAAAAAAGAAATTGGCACGCGGGTGTAAAACGTTTAAATCAACTGTGTAGGCATGCAACAACAGCAGCAGTAAAAAAAAATGAGGAAAACACGCACACACACACACATACACTCGCATGAGCAATATGATATATTTTTAAAACAAATAAAAAAGAACAACAAGATGAGAAGGAAAAAAAGCTGAGCGAATAAATAAAAATAAAATGCAAATACAAACAAAAAGTAGGCAACAAATATTGTGCATATAATCAACATACAACAATCATTCAGTAGCGACCATTTTTGGTATGGGATCAGACGAGCGCTTCAGCCAAGTATTGTGTGTATGTGTGTGTGTGTGTGTTTTTTTTTTTTTTTTTTTTTTGAGAGAGGTGTGAGCGTGGGCGTGGCTCTGGCTTTGACTGTATTTGAAAGTGGTCAACCAACTCGTTGACCGCAAAAGAGAAAAAATAATAAAATAAAATAAACACAAATGCTCAAGAGCATACATGTGTGTGCGTGTGTATAGGTGTGTGTGCGTGTGCGTGTGCGACAGAGCAGTCAAATCAAAAACAAAAACACAATTGCAATAAAAATGGATAACGATATCATGGCCCGCAGCACAGCCGGCGCACAAAAGTAGGCAACACATTTTGTTGCATTTCGGCTCGCTTTATACATAATGTTTAATTAAATAATATTTAATTTAAATATACATAAACCGATATAAATATATATATGAAACTCATATATTTTTATTGCAGCTGCCCAAAATTAAGCTTAGAAAAGTTTTTGGCAAACAAATACGAGAATTTTATTTAATAAATGAAAAGCAATAAAAAGCTCTGCTTAAATAATTGTATAATTATTTTCTATTTTAGATCTACAGTTTTTGTTGTGGTTTGAGCAAAATAAATAAAATGAAATTCTGAATGCAAATCAATTTATATATATTTCGAATTTGTCTTGATATCAATCAACATCATTTAAGACTAGCAAATGTAGAAGCATAAAGCATATTTCTGCCACTGATGATATAATTGTTCGCATCGAACTAATAGAGCTTGTATGAGCTGCTGCATGGGATGACGATGCATTGGATGTTGCTTGCAATTTATATTGCATTGTATTGTTGCTGTAGCTATCGTCTGGTTTGTTTTTGTGCGAATGCAACTTTTATCGATTTAAATTAAAAACGCATTGCTGCAAATTGTAAAAATTATCTGTGCGTCTGTCTTTGTGACTCTGCTCATCATGTGAGTGCGCATTTGAATGGGAGGGCGTGTATGTGTGTGTATGTGCGTGCATGTGTGTGTGTCAGGAAACGCCAACACATTAAGTTGGTAGGCCATTGGACATGGCCTGGCGGCTGTCGTTGGCCATTGCCGCCATGTCCATGCCCATGTCATTGGCCGGAGCATTGCGGAAAATCGCATTTTCTCATTTGGCTTCTGTCATGCAAAAATATCAAAAGCGCGTTGCGAAAATCTCGTTTATTTTTCACACGCATTTCTGACATTCTCCGTAGCACAGCAGACACTTCCTCATTGCCCCACAACACACACGCACACAGAGATATACTTCGCGCCCAATGCGCTCAATTCCCGAGACGCAGCCCACGCTCGAAATCTGACCTGAACATTCTTAAATGGTTTACGAAATTGGCTTAAAGCTTATGCGAAATTCTTGTAATTTTTATGTAACGAACCATATTGTGTTTTCCTTTTCTGTCTTTTTTTTGAGACATTTTCAGATTAAAAGAAGATCAAAGAAACACGACAGAAAAGAGTTTAAAGCTTAAAATAAATTAGGTAAGAATTAAGGGCATATATAAAAGCAATGCCAAGTTATAAATATTAAAATAAGTATGTATAAAAATAGCCGAAATTATAGTTAATTTATTTAACTTATGTAAAGAGTTAGAGCAAGCCAGCTGCGACGGCCATATAAATGAAATAGGCATGTCGGTTTATATAATATATAATTATATAATAATATATAATATAATATACAGAATTCATTTCTTTTCATTTTATGATTCATTTGTACAAAAATGCATATTCGTTAGTAATTAGCATAATAGACACAAAAATTAATTTCAAGCAACTGTTTTGCTTTTTCTTGTAAGTGCAGGTTAGCGCACCCTTCATGCTCTAATTAAAATATGAATATTTTCTATATCATTCGAGCAATTTTCATAAAATTACTTTTATACTAGAATTTGTGGTATTCTTCTTAAAACAAAATAAAATTGACTTTTACTTTTATAATTTTTAGAAGTATTTTTAAAAGTCTTTTGAAAATCTTATAAAAAATAGTAGCCAAAAATTTATTAGAATAGCAAAAGCAAAGTTAAATTATAAAATTTCGCTCCATTTGGCAACCACAGTTACAAGATTTTTTGTAAGCCAAAAAAAAAAAACGTTTCCTTAAGACAAAAATTATTTAAGAAATATATATATGTAGTTTGTTCTGCGGGGAAAGTCAGGGATTGAAGCTTACTTTGACTCTTGATTAACAGCAGAAAAAATCGCCAAAAAATCTAAATGACATAGCAAAAGTGTAAGTTTTCAGGGAAATTACGAACTGTGCTGAAATTGGCAGATAATCCACATAAGTTGTCTTCAGATATCAGATACATATATAAATATATATATAAAGAGTATTCTGCTGATTTTAAACCAAAAAAAAAAAAGAATTTTTTTAAACATTTTCAAGAATTTTCCAGTTCTCTTTATTGATCAATTTAATAAAACATTTAAATTGCTGCTATTTTTATATAGTGACTATACATATACAGTGCATGCCAAATATGTATATCATAATTTGAAACGTGTGTATCTGCATATGGTTAATGCTTTGGTTAAGCAGTTAATGTCCTGTGTCTTAATGAGCAGCCGTTGCAATGCCAGCCAATGCAAAATATTGAATATGCGTGCACTCATTCACGCTCGCACACAATTAATAAGAATTACAAGTTGTATGGCCGAGCTCACACACGCACACAGGCACACGCACACGCACACGCACAGGCACACAGACACATGCAGACATGCGCCATGCAACGGTTTGCATGCTGCAAGCTCTGCGTGGGCAGCCACCAACAGCAGCCGCACAAGTGCTAATGACTTAATAAATCATCGCATGCGACAAAGAAATATATGATGGCCCCAGCGCGTTGGTCCTCGCTGCTGCTGCTGCCTGCATGCTGCTAGTGCTGGTGATGCTGGCGACCGCAGCCAGGAAGAGCGGCCAAAATGCATAATTCAATGAAAATCCGCAAATTCCTTTAATCCTCAATATTCATTAAAATATGCCTGCTGGCAGCGCCGAGCGCTGTGATTCGTTCTGCTGCAGCATCCGCTGATGCCGATGCTGCTGCTGCTGCTGCTGCTGCCGTTGCAGCCTTTTGCGTAGTTTCAATTAAGAGAATTTAAAAAAATCATCAGTGTACGCTTACACCCACGCTGGCCGCCCCTTGATTCGTGAACGTGAAGTTTATTAAGCGGCAAAGGCGATCGTTGATGTTGCTGCTGCTGCTGTTGCTGCCATTGCTGCTGGTGGCGATGGTGGTCATGTATACAGGTCATTACATCTTTATATGCTTAAGCACATAATGTGCACCGACTTCTGTCTATATAACGCCATGCAATGTGGCCCATGTGCAAGTCTATATACCCTGCCTATATACATAGACTCGTATATGCACTGGCATATATGGCATAAAGCGGCCAGCTTAATCATCAACTTAAATGTGTTGTGCGGCAAAGGATTTAATACATATAAGTATCCCTATCAAACTGCTCTTAATGCTGTTGCCGCCGCCGCTGCTTCTGCCGCTGCTGCTGCTGCTGCTGCTACTTGCTGTGGTCATTTGCACGTTACAAAAATTAATTCGATTTGCTGCCTCGGCGGTCGCTTTAATCGCCTACCATGCGGCGCGTTTAATGAAAGGACACAGAAGCCAGCGCACCAACTAGTAGACAGTGAGTCCGGCTGCCGCGCTACGAGCTGCGAGATGCGAGCTGGCCAAATGGGTACAAAATGCAATTAAAAATGTAAAACGTGAGCAAAATGCATAATGAGCTCTCCAGCAACACTTCATTAACGCATTTTCTTTGCACGCCAAACGCCCGGCCAGTCAGTCAGATTCTGGATTATCAGAAATAAAAAAAAAATAAAAGAAAAACACAAACAAAAAATGGAAAACATAACAAATTGCGAGCAAATTTCCTCTCAAGTAATCAGCTGCCCAACGCGCCACGCCCACCAAATGTTAACATGCTGTTGCCAAAATTGCCGAAAAGCCAAAAATAAGAACAGAAATGACAAATAATAATTGCATCGCGTCAATATGGAGCATGTGAATACTCTTACAAGCAGCACAAAGGATGCTGTTTCCATCTGAAACCTACGAACATTGTACGAGATTGATCAGCAAATTTCATACGACTGGTTAGTGTTAAGTGTTCTATATGCCCCATTCATGGGGTCTATTATTAGCTGACTTTGCTCTGGATTATAGGTATCTGGCTTTAAGCTTTAGGAAATTGCTTAATTGAAACTTGTAAATAAAATGATTAAATTATAAATTAATTAATAATAAATTTATTAATTGTAATTTTTTTTTATTAGTATTTTGTAAGCTAGAAATTGTAAATTTATTAAAATAAATTAATTGTAATTTTTCGAGTTAATTCAATGATATTTGTCATAGTAAAAATATGTCTTAAAGAATAAGAGAGCGGAAAACAGAGAGAGAGAGAGAGAGAGAGAGAGAGAGAGAGAGAGAGAGAGAGAGAGAGAGAGAGAGAGATACTGCGGATTTTCTATATAATATTTAAGTCAGACTATTAGATAGACAATATTAATGAACTGCTTTGCCGCAGAAAGAAAAGACTCTGAAGTTAGTTTAGAACTCAATTCATAATTTATTATTTTATAATAATAATAAAATAATATTATATTATTGTTAATATTAATCATTAACTTAAAAATTAAATTTTGTATTTTGCAAATAAATCAAATATTTGTAAGCATTTGTAGGAAATAATAGGTTAGCTACTTAATATAAAATATGATATATGCTATATGACATGGTGGTTGAGATATATATATATATATATATATATATATATATTATATTTTATATATTATATATTATATATTATGAATATTAAAGGTTTTCTATAAAAAACTATACCAACATGCATAAGATTCAAAATAAGCTCGAAATTGAGCGCCTTTAATTGAATTTCGCTGAATGCATAATATGGTTTATAGACAATAGATCATACTATAGGCTATACTTTCTCATAAGAACCAGTAAGTAGGCGCACCTTTGCAATTTTTCGTAATTTTCGTTGTCAAGTGTCAGCTCAACTTCCACCTACAAGCGCTATTCATTTCGCTGCGCTAGCGACTCGTTGAGCGTAGTGTATCGGCGGGCAACAGGGCATCCGCAGGTGGGGTGGGGTCGCTACTTGACCAGCGTCATAAATTTACATGCCAAACAAAGAGGCCGACAAAAAGAGAATAAATTGAACAGAAAAACGGCAAAAAATGAAGCCCAAAAAACAAGTGGAACAACAAGTAACAGCTTCTGTTCTGTGGGCCGCCAGTGATGATGGCTGCGTTGTTGTTGTTGTCAGCGCTGGAAGGCAGTGCCGTTCGTGGCCTCAATGTTGGCCTCAAAATGCAAAACCTTAAAAAGGAACAACAGGAAGGCTCCGGCTCTGGTTCAGGCGCTGACTCTGGGCCACCCCAAATTGGTGGCCAAAAGTGTTGCGAGTGCGAGCCATGGCTCGCCATGGACGTGGGCCTTCCTTGTAAGCGAGCATTGTCAACAAGTTTGACTGCAATGAACACGTTGAATGTTGCAAACAACGACGCGACCTGATGGCAGCTGGAGCGCGGTGTGCGTAGCGTTGCTGCTGCACGAGCCGCTCCTTCCGTCTGTGTGTGTTGCGTGGCGTCTCGTCTGGTGTGCGTTTGCCGCCGAGTCCTGCATGAGTTTGCATTTTTTATGGATTGCATTGCGTTTTCTTTTGCCTATTTTTTTATTAATACTGTTTCCTGTTTCGTTGTTGCTGCTGCTGCTGTTGTTGTTGTTGTTGCTTTGTTGCTTCTTTTATTGATTTTTTGTGTTCATTTTGCTGCGCTTTTCGCACATTACGCATACGCGGCGTGTGCAACGGAAACCAGGCGACTGACCAAACGCGTCCTTCTTGCCGCCGGCCTCCGTCCGCCGTCCGCCATTCGCCATTCGCCATTTGCCATTCGCCATTCGCTTGCCTTCTGGTTTGTTTGCAGAGCTCTGCGTTTGTACAGCTGTCAGCCCCTCGTTTGCTCTCACACCTTCATTCCGGGTTGTTGTCCGGTTGCCACTTTTGTTGCTGCCGCCGCTGATGAGGCAGGGCCCAGCGCAACAACAGGAACTGGAACAGGCCCAGCAGCAGCAGCACCAGCAGCAGCAACAACGCCTGCTCCGTTTATTGTTATAGCAATGCAGGACACGCGTGTTGTCAGAGTGTTTATTATGCCGCAACCCGTGGATTGCGGGCCGGACGGATGGCCTGGATGGCCTGGACGCTCGCACTGTGCATTGTCCGCTGCAGAAGACTGCAATGCAATTCTTTTTTTTTTTTATTCATTTTTTTTGCCTTGTTTTTTGTCCCCTCTTTTTTATTTTGTCCCGTTTTTTGAGCTTCGCCGATGGCCGACCGCTACACAACTCACCTGACCCCGGCTGCTGCTTCAGCTGGCTGGCCAGCCTCACGCATACCCTGCAACGGGCAAGAGGCAACTGCCACTGCAGCTCAATCGCTGACAACGTCAATCAAAATGCGAGGCTAGAGGAAGAAATATCTCTGGTTTAATAAGCTGCACAATTAAGTGAAATACTTAAGGTTCCGGCGGGGTCTTCACTCATGAGGAGTTTGCTCCTGCTACAGGGTATCTGTGGGGCTTGCACTCCCCAGCTTAATGCATTCAGCAGTTGCCTTTTGTTTGCCCTTTTGTTGGTGGCAACCACATATTTGGTTGCTGATTTTTGGTTTCGTAATTTTTTATACCCACAACGCAACTTTGTCGCTGTTGTTGCATTTGATTGGCGCTGCATATATATAAATTGTGTGAGTGTTCGTGTGTTTGGCGGTTTCCCCATTACTGTTTTTTCAGTGTTTTTCTACAAATTATAAACGTGTTCGGCATATAACGTGTTTGCCCTTGTCCTTGGTGCCACAGAAATTGAAATTGCACTGCGAATTGCCAATTTGTGATGCGTTTTCATTGCTCGGTTAACACTACAATTTGTTTATGGCTTACGCACGACTGTAGTGGAACATTCATGAATATTAATATCAATACTTAATTAGCTGTATTTTATTGAGCACTCTAGACAAAGAGAAAGTCTAGGGATAGAATGACTCTAGCTCAACGTCTGCTGCGGCCAGATAGCCTTTGTAGTGATAGAGTTCTGCACAAAACTTCAGCTTCACATACTTAAATTGCTCGTAAAATACTACTCTTCTTCGGGTGTTCTTAAGAGGAGACTTTGGGGTGAAATATAATATTGATTAAGTATTTAATTGAATTAATATTCCGAGTTGCACTCGTAAAATTCGGTATTTCCTCTTGGAATTTCAAGGTAGAATATTTCTTAATTCCTTAATGAACCAATTTTATAATATTATTTCTTTTTTTTTATTTGCATATTATTATATTATATTCTTATAAATAAATTAGCTTATTATTATTTTTTTATAACTGAAATTAATTTATTGACAATTAATATTTTCTTATTTACTTAAGCTTTAGCCAAAAATTAAGCTAATATACAAAAATTAAATAACAAATATGAAATAATTCTTACAAAATGAAATAGAAAATTTATTAAAAAAGAATTAACTAAATAGTCGCATTATTAGTCTTTTATAAGTTATATTTGCTAATCTATTAGTTCGTAGATAGCAGACTTCATATGCCATGCTAAGAGTGCTTCTTGTCTTACATGTTTCAGTTACTTATCTAACTACTCATAGTTGTTGCTGAATGTACATGTATTTTGCTGTTCTAAGTCACATCTAAAAAAATTAATGCAAAAATTATTATTTGTTGCATTTGCAGAAATAACAATACGAATTGTTGTAAAATTTGATACAAGCGATTATTTGATTTAACAAATCTTGCATCTATTTATATGTTTGCATATGATAAGTGTTAGTTATGTGAACTGATCGATATATTGTATCCTGATCGAAATATCGTCAACTAATTGATATATTATTAAAAATATATCAGTTTAGTTCATACAGCAAAGTGAGTATAATAGGGACAAGCATGGGTATAATCTAATGAATTTAAGATTGTTGGAGAGATATTAGATATATTTGTCGTTTGGAAAATATATTTGACTTTTGGGATATTTGTCTTTTGGGAAAAAGGAATTGTCAGCACTATTAGAATCACAAATATCAATATCGATATCGATATTAATAATAAGCAAATTGATGATTTGGCTTAACAATTGAAATTATTCATAAAGTACTTTTAGTAGGCTTGCATAAATCCTATAAAAGTTTAACGCTATATGAAATATAAAAAAAATAATAATTTAAAATAAAATTAATTATAAAAGTAGGAGTTTATATATTATGTGAAAAATAAATAATAATAATAATAATTTTTTTATATGCATTTTTTCCCCTCATGTTTATTATATTTTAACAATTAATATTTAGTTTGTATAGTGCACGTCTTATAAGATGACTGTATTCTTAAATTAATTAATTCAAAGACTTATGAAATAAAATTGTCCTATATAAATCAATTAAAATAAATTATAAGTCACACATTGCTTTTGCTGCTGAAATCGTGTTTTGAATTTCATTTCATTTAAGTTTTGCGAATATTTGCAGTTTGCAAAATTATTGAACAATAGTTGAAGAGAAAATCATATAATGTCATATGAATCAGGCTGATGTGAATATCTTCCCTCTTAAATACTTATTATTATTATTATTTTTTTATTATTATTATTATAATTATTATTTTCATTATAAATACTTATTATTATTATTATTATTATTTCTTTGCTTATTTTTTTCTACTCTTTCTCAAGCTCATTCAAGCTCTATGAATTCTTTGAGTACCTGAGCAGTGCGCCTCAAGGCCAACGGCTGTGATATTTTTTAATGTTTTCCAAATATTTTAATTGGAGCAAGCTCCCAAAAATAATTCTTTGTTCTAGACAATGAAAAATTGTTTCTTCGAGCAAGATTTTCAAAGAGATGGGAATTTATATTTGTGCAGTGGGAAATCAAATTGAAACTGTGGCAGTGTGTGCCAAAAATCGACAAAATATTTACAACAAGTGTAGAAAATAGAAACGAAAACAACAACAACAAAATCAAAGCCAAAAGGCTTTTTAGGTCTACCAATATTATTCCACACAACTTCAAACCCACAAAACGTTGGTTAGTTTTTGGTAATAACTTCAAATCTGCACTTGCCACTTTGTTGCTGCAACAGCACCAACAAGGCGGAACGAGGGAAACCCAAAAACCGAAATGCAGTTGGCAAAAAGTGCACACACACATACACACACACACACGCACGTACACGCACACACATTGAGATGCCCATTTGGATAGGCTTAAAATAGAAATTGCATCGAATTTGCGTGTCGACATTTTCTATATATTTTTTTGTTGTTGTACACCATGTTTGCTAGTGTGTGCGTGCGTGCGTGTGAGCGTGTGAGCGTGAGGGTGTAAAAATAATTTAACTAAAAATTGCACACAAAAATGTTGGCACCGGTTTGGCTCGGCCAGTGCAGCCGCCAGGTGGGAAGCTGGCTCGTTTTTATTGTTAGGCAGTCTGGGCAGCTGGGCACGCTCTCCCTCTGGGGCGCACATATACCGCAAAATGCTGTGGGAGGCATTTGCGGCATAGCTGGGGCCGTCTGGCCACGGGCAAGGGGCGGCCACTGCGTGATTTGCAAATACGAAACAAAATGCAGCACAAAACATACGCAAAATAATAAAATCAGTGCCGCAAAAATATAAAACCAGTCAAAGGCAGCAGCAGCACCAGCAGCAACAAAAACCATTCACAAATTATAAAAAAAAAAAAATAAAATAAAATAAACACAACCCAACACCAAACTGACCGCACACACACACACACACACACATCGCTTTGCATGCAAAGCTGCAATGGGATTGCCGGCGACGGGGGCGGAGTCCAAAACGGACGCCAACAATTGAGTCGAGTGCAAAATGGCAAATTGAGAGCCTGAGTGGAATGTGCTTGCAACCCTTGGCTGGAGTGAAATGCCGGCGCCAAGCCTACGTATGTGTGTGTTTGTGTGTGTGTGGGGGCGTTAGGTTGGGGCTGGCGGGGAATGCGTAATTTGCTAATTGAGACACGTTGAGCCAAAGGCGAATGAGTCGAGTCGAGTCGAGTCGACTGGCAAAGCAATTCGAGTGAGTTTTCAGCAAATTAAAAAGCAGCCAACTCACATATGTGGATCACACACACACACTCACAGGCAGAGTGAGTCTAAACAAACAAAAAAAAAAAGAATTTACTGTAGCCGTTTAACACTCAGCATCAAAGGCGGCAGCGACTCAAGCAGACTATTGCTCAAAGACAAATGTAAACGATGCTTCACACACACACACACACACACACACACACACACACACGTGTGGCATGTGGCATGTTTTTAATTTATAGCGAGATCCAATGAAATTTTGGTTATCCAAAGGCCGCAAAACTTATGCTTTGAGTGTGCTCCACACACGTAGACACAGAGAAGGTAGTCTCAAGCACTGGCTCAATTGGCAACAATAATAGCACACACACACTCACACACACCCGCACACACAGTTATATTAACTGTAGCTCAGTTTTGAAAACGCGCGACGCATCTGCAGTTGCGGTGGCGCCCAAACAACGTCGTGACCATAAATAAAATCAAAGAAAATCGTAATAAAAAATAGAAAATAAATAAATTTAAAAAATCATATTAAAAATTACTAAAAATAAAATAAAATAAACAAAATGCACATGTGATGTGAGACTATAAAATAAATAAATTAATTGCAAAGTGGAGAATTCTTTGTGCAAGTGAAACAGTTCGTCGATCAGTTGTCGCAGGTATTTCAAATGTGTAGTTCAGTGCTGTGAAAAATAAACTAAATTAATGCTAATTTACTGAAAATATATTTATTTAAAATATTTAGCTTTAAACAAAACAAACCAAATTTCAAAAATTAAAAAATATTAATAGATCTATGAATAGAGCAGCTCCATTGCTAGTGATCGATCGCAGCTGCCACTGAAACAGTTCAAGATTGAGAAGTTTTTATATAAGCTGTGCCCAAACTGCACTCTTCGGCTAGTCAAAATGACCAGAATACTTTATATTACGAGTTTTTAGGCCACATTTCAAAACTATTGTCTTAAAAGTGAATCTAGCAAGAGATGCATAACACACAATCCTAATAATGAGTAAAATATTAAATATACTAAAGTCACATAAATAAAAATAAAAGCAAATAAATATACAAATTATAACCTGATTATGCAACTTTTAAAATTAAAATATTGCATCTAAATAAAAATATGCTGTAATTAGTTTGAAAAGAAAAATTAAATTGAAAGTTCATATAGCAAGTGTGAAAACAAATAAATCAATTCAAAAAAAAAAAAAAAAAAAAAAAATATATATATATATATATATATATATATATATATATATATATATATATATATATATATATATATAATAAATATAAATATAAAAAATTCACAAAATTTTATTTAAAAACTAAATTAAAAATATTTATATGTTTTATATATATGTATATACTCTGCCAGACAGAAAAGTGTTTTTAGGATAAAATATCAAATTGCTGACATGAAAGTAATTCACTTCTATTTGGGTAGTAAAATCTTAAAGGCAAAGCGTATTAAATGTTGTGTAAATATTTATGTTTGTTATTTATGATATTATGTAAACATATTAATTTATATTTTATATTAGTTAGTTTTACTATTGAAATATCTAAACATTATCATTCAAAAGCAACTTTCGGCTGACAACTGATTCACTGATAATTCTCAGAGACATGCCTACAGTATGAAATACCCCGTGGCAAGGGCAAAAATAATTGTGCACAAATAAATAAACCAAATGCAATGTCGGAAATACATAAATTTGATCCGCTGTGTCGCTTCGACACGAGCATTTTTGTTGCATTACATTTTTATTTTTTTCCTCTTCCTTTTCTTCCTTCCCTCTTTATTTTGTTGTTGTTTTGTATGCATTTGCGGCATTTGAGTTGTTGTTATTGATATTGAATGGAATTTAATTGCCATAAACAAACGTGGCTTCCAGCTATGACTACGGCTACGGCTCGGGAGCTGGCCGTGCGTGAATACGTACATGAATCATCAGCGCATCTCTCATATTTTCGCCTTGTTGGCCCCATTGTGTGTGTATTTATAAAGACATAAAAAGGCGCAAGGCCCAAGATAAACGCCATAAAATCAAAATATGATGCATTTCAAAGGCGGCCCGCTGGCTGCATGGCAGCATTTGCCATGCTGGAGAGTCCGGGTGGTCCGGCGGCTCCACGAGCCAAACGGTTGGCAGATGCCAGCATAAATACCGTTCTTCTCTCATTATATATACCTATATATATATATATATATATATATATATATATATATATATATAAATGTATATGTATATAATGCTTAAATTGTTCGTGGCGTGTTTCATGTTGGTTGGAGCACAGTGTGTGACTGCGTTTGACAATACGTCACGGCAAACGCTTGGGCGGACGACAGGTCTTTCCCCCTGCTACTGCTGCTGCTTCACCCCAACCATAAAAACAATGTGCAGCGTTAAGCCCAACACCAAATCTCAATTGCACCAACCCTTGCCCCGGACGATGGTGGTCTGCGGCAACACTGTCGAGGCGGGGCTGTCAAATGCTTCACATTTCAGGTGGACGCCCAGGTTGAGCAATCAACAGCAATTTGACAAAGCCCAGACGCTGCCCACACTACGATTGTTGGGGACATCCGTGTCAAAACAATGTACGCACTAGAAGTCATTTAATTTGTTAAACTCGGTGATTTGAACAAACTCGCCAAGTGCACCTGAGAGGGCGTGTGTATTGGGGGCGATGCCCTAAGGAACGTATCAAGCTAAAGTGAGCAATGACTGGGTTGGGGAGTTGCATCTAACAATGGTGACAACAAGCATATCATAATGTTTACACTGGACAACACGAGTCAGTTGCCTCGAGGCATCGACTTCGCTGCAGGAATTCCGATATTTGAGACTATCGGCAACTTGTGCTGCAGCTGAATATAAGTCTAAACTTGATCCGCTGGAACAAGAGACAAAGTTATTGTCGGAATTGCATAGACAGGGAGCTCGTGTTTGCTTGGATATAATAAACTTTATTATTTTGTTTGACGTTGCAACACCTTTCAGGGCTGTTCGGCTTACTGAAGTAAACAGAAATTGGTAGTTTACGATCGTTCCTCGAAGACTGTGCTACGGGCAGATCGCTGTGTCAGCGGCTCATAATTGTCATTTGACTTTTGAAAGCTCAAGTGAGTGTGAAAAAGAGGTATTGATGACGAATAAGTTAAATGGAAACAAGTTTGATCAGTGCGTGCGATACAAGAACTTACAGATTAAGCTTGAAGTCTCTAGGTTTTATGCATATAAACAGGCTAACATACTGAAGGGTAGGCAGAAGCTCAAACTTGGCTGTTGTAGCAGATGAAGAATATGAAAATATGAAAATATATAAATAAATTAATTAATAAATATATACAGTACAATCAAAAATAAATAAATACCAAAACATATAAATAATTAAAAAAATAAATGAATAAATATATAAATCAATATATAAATAAGTAAAGAATAAATTAATAAAAAGTAAATAAATTAATTAATAAATAAAAAAAATAAACACATAAGTAAATAAGTAAATACATGGAAGAAATAATTAAATTAAAAATTAGCTATATAAACATATTTTACTTAATTCTTTTATTTCATTATAAAAACTAGCTATATAAACATATTTTACTTAATTTTTGTATTTCCATATTTATTTATTTACTTATTTAATATTATCGATTTATATATTTTTTAATTTTTATATTTTCTTTATCTATTTCTGCAATACAAATTTAAATATATAATTAAAATTAAAATTTTATAAACAAACTTAAAAATTTGTATAAGATATTGAAAATTATGAAATGAATTTCTATAGTCCGACGGCAGATTACGATGAATTTGGGGCGCGCAGTTGGGCAGTGTTGTCGCAAGGCGCCCACAACTGCACGAGGCAGACATAGAAGGGGTCTGAGCTTTGGAGTGGGCGTGGCTGGTGGCAACGGGGGTTGCATGCGTCTGCGGTGCGGCCGTAGACCGTTGCCACCGGTGCTATCAGTGTGTGGTGTAGGTGTTGGCGTTGCTGTTGAAGCTGCATTGCTCATGGCATCATTTATGCATTTCAACTGTCTAAAGACCCAGGGCGGCAAATCAAGTGCTGTACTTTGTCTGCCCCTGCCACTCCCACCGGGGCGGCGCCCGGAAATGCAAATTATGTTATGTGTCAAGTAACCGGAAAATTCATTTTAATTGCCGTAGAAATGCAATATTGCATTCACACAGACATTGCGGGCGGGGCTGAACGGGCGGAGGCGTGGCATTGCACACTTTACGGCTGGGGGAGTTGCTTGAGGTGCTAATAAACTGTTAATGGGCGTGGATGGGGCGAACCAGCCCCCATGCACAAAAAGCTTCCGATTTGGCTTCGGCCTAAACGTCGCCCATTGAGCATTCGGCATTCGGCATTCGGCATTTGGCTATGGGCCTGGCCTTGGCTTTCCTTTTAATCGCTTAAAATGCGTTAGAAAAATGAACACTGTTTGGGGTTACTTTTTGGAGGGAGGGGCGGACAGACAGACGGCACTAGGTGCATGGGGGCTGAGGCTGGCTGTGGCTCAGCCACATGCATGCACACCGCAAACGAGCCACTCAACGAGTATTTCAAAATAACAGACAGCCGCAGGCTGGCTGACCATCAAAACCAAATGAAACCAAACCAAACCAAACGAAACGAAACGAAACCAAACCAAGGCCGACTTCATCAACAGCAACAACAGCAACAAAATCATCAACAAGTTTTGCTGTAAACTGCAATTGCAACAGGAGCTGCAGCAGCTGCTCAAAATGCAATTTTTCACTTTACGCAGAGGCCTGTGTAAAATCCAATCAAGCCTCAAAAATGTTAAACGTCTCCTACAGCAGCTCTGCAGATGCTGCTGCTACTGCTGCTGCTGCAAGTACAACTGCAACTGGCTGCTGCTTTGTCCTTTGGCCCGGCTGGCATCGGGCTGGCAAGGAGGCGACTTAAAAGCAAAAGCCAAAGCAAGCTGCGGGCAGGCCCAAAAACAAACAAGAACTCAGACTTGAGCTCATATGCTTGGCCAGACCAACGGACAGCTATCCGAACTTATAACGCCCCATTTAAGGCTTAAAAATCACACTCACATAGGCTCACAGCAACTGCTATTCACACAACGCACTCTAAACACCCTCTCTGCGCCCTCCTTGCACAATCGTTGCATTTTTGTGGACTTGGTCAAGAAACGCAATCGTTTAGAGTTGATTATTCAATCTCAATTTAGTTATACAAGAGAGTTATTTATAAAATCCTGGGAGTTATATTCAATTTAGGTTTGGATATTGTACGTGGTTTGAACAAAATGACAAATAGTTGTCATCAAATTATAAAATTATAACAAATTTTAAATAATAAAATTATAAATTATAAAATTATAAAAAAATTCAAATGATCAAATTATAATATTATCAAATTATAAATTTATAAAGCTATCAAATTATAAAAACTAAATATTTAAATTATAAATAATTCAATTACAAATTCTGGATCTATTAAAATTAATATATATATATTGATGTATATTGAGAATATGATAAAAGGAACTGCTTTGAATGCATATGAGTATAGAAGAGCAAAGCAATGCATTTATTCAAAATTTTATTGAATAAATTGGTAGCATTGAAAAATATATTAGTTATAAACAGATAATATCTGATTCTTAATTTATTTTTCACAATTCAGTCATTTCAGTCTGTCAGTCATTTCTATTGTTTATTATTATTATTTTTACTTTATTTTTTATTGTATATGTGGATAGTTTTTTCAATTTCCACAAATTGAAATCATAATGAAATAATTAAATATATTTTGAATATCAGTGAAATGCGCTTTATGCTTGAATAAAAGCTCAAAAATGTTAACTCTAAAGATATTAAGCTGAAAATGGAGACGCATTTTTAGAAAATTTCAAAATCATTTTTGCCACACATAAATTTAATTCAATAATTTAATTCAAATTAAGTGCGTCGCTTTTCGGAGCATAAGACGCTGCACCTCACACTTCACAATTTAGAGCTCAGCACAGATCGTAGTTGTAGTTGGCTCATCTGCGTGCAGCCATAAATTGCTGTTTCTCAACTAAGATATTTATATATTTATTTTTATAAATATACTACACTACTCAGATCTTTTATTAAAATTAAATTAAATTAAATTCGTACTCAATAACTTACATCTTATGCCATGGCTTCCTAGATTTGAACCCACATTTCAACTCGATCATTTTAGCTCTGGGCACGGTCGTAGATTCCTTGTTTAATGCTTAAAAAGTATATTGCCAGTCATATCCTCCAAGATGTGAGCTAACTCATGCAGAACCTAAGCAAATCAACAGCAGATCTACAGCAGAAATTAACTAAAAAAACTTAAGTTCAGTTTGTTGTGAGCCGTTGAATAATTGGTATAAAGTGCTTTAAAAAATTATATTAAAATATATATGATATTATTTTAAGAATATAATACAAAATTGTTATAAATACAAATTGAAAATAAAAATAATTAAATAAAAAAATATATATTTAATTATATATGTATTATATTTCAATTATAAAATAATATTTAAATTATTAAATGATATTTTAAATTAAATTATTCATAATCATTATTTTTATTTGCAATATTTAAATTATTAAATGATATTTGAAATTAAATTATTCATAATCATTGAATAATATAAATGTAATTTAATATATATTTTTTTATTTGCAATCTGTTTTTATAACAATAAGGAAATTGTCTAACAACATTCTAAATAATAACCTGGACGGTTTGAGCCCCAGTTAGTTCATTGCATATATATAAATATATTATTATCTATTTAGTTACATTTTTAACATATACAAAATCATTTAAATCAATTAAATTTCTTCAAATCTGCCCAAGTTCCAAGTTTGCTTTTAATAATTTGTCTTCAGCATAAACTGATTCAAGTTCTTCTCTCTGAGTTCTTCGCTCCGGCCATGTCGCTAGCATGGAGCTCTTTAAGAATACGCCTTGTGCACATGCTTTATCATGGGATCATTAGGCCTAGTGTTGGCTTGGGCCAGGAGTTGCCAGAGCTCAGTCAGCTAGTCAGATGGCCCTGGGCAGTCAGCAGGCGGCAAACGGCAGATGGCAGTCAGGGATGATACCGCTAGACACCTCGGTCAGATAATTCAATGGACACAAAATGTCGTCACATTGTCGCCTCGAGGGCAACACCAGATTGCGTGCAGCAGAGGCAGCGGTGGTGGCGGTGGCAGTGGCAGTGGCTGCAATCCGTTGTTATGTCCTGTGACGGCATCTCGTTTGGCATCGTTTTGTTTCTTCGTCGTTTATCAAATGGCCAACGGGGCCGCTGTTGGGCGACGCGTCGGCTAAGTGACAAGCAAAACCGCGAATTGACCAGAGAAAGTCCAACTCCAGTTGTTGCAGTTGCTTTTTGGTGCTCCACACACAAGCAAGGACAGACAGAGGACAGGGCAAAGGATACGTACGCATGCATATGCACATGCAGCTAGGTCGTGTGCCTCGGCACGTTGTTAATGGAGGCTGCACTGGGGCCACACGAGCCAACAGCATGAGATAAGGGAACAAGGACAAGGCTGAGCCGGAGAGACGCAAAAGATGCGTGCGTTCAGCTTGTGTGGTGTCTGCCCTGCCTCTGCCTCTCCCTCTGCCTCTGCCTCTGCCCTGTATCTGGCTCTGGTGTGGCCGGCCTGGTCGTTGGCATTGTTTTGGCCCAAAGTTGACCAAAAACTTGGGATTGTTGGATGCTCGTTTTTGGTTTTCTGGCCGTTAAAGTGGGACGGCAGCCGGAAGGATTGCATTGCAGTGCATTGCAACGGCACGGCTCGGCTCGGCTAGTCCACAAATGCAGCAAGTCCTTCATTGCTGCATTTTGGTCGACTGCGGCGACCGGCAACCGGTCGTAGAGCGGCGGCAGGAGCGTGCCGTGACTCAGAGGCGTCTGTATCAATTTATGGTTGAATTTGGTCTCTTCTCTTTGGCTGTTGATTTTTGCTTAGTCCTTGTTTGTGCTCACACACTCTGTCTGTGCCTGCGTGTGAGTGTTTCGATGTGCGTGCTGAAGTCTAGGAAATGTTCTCGGCATGCCGGAAATAAGTTTGCTGCCCGCAAAGTTAGTTGATTTAGGCATTAAAGCGAATCTATTGCACCAGCCTTCAGCCTCAGCCTTAGCCTCAGCCTCAGCCTCGTCCTCGGCCAGCCACGTCCATCGTCCTGCGTCCTTCGTCCTTCAGCTGGCAGGCACTTGTGCATTTATAAACAATGTATGGCTTAATTTGCTGTTAGTTAGTAGCAAATGTTGTTAATTTAGAGGCCAAGCCCGGAGCAGACAATATTAACAGCTGCTCCTACATGAGTGCCATTTAGGATCATACCAGCTACCCTTGCTCCAGCTGGCAAATAGAGCGAAATACCTTTGGGCCATCAATTAAACGATATTCAATTTGCCTTCACTTTGTTGACAATAGACAAATAGTTGAAAGGGAAAATAAATAAAATATATCTAAGAGTAACTTGACTTTAGTTTCGGTAATTACAGAAGACAGTTGCTTCCCAGGCAGTAGATCAAGCATTTTGTATGTGCAATGGGCAGTTGGAGGTTATTTTATATTTGTGTAGTGACAGAGCTTGATCTACATATATCATATCTGTTCTGGGCTTGATAATTGAGCAAAAGTTTTAGTTAATAACTTGGTTAGCCAATGGATTTTAAATGCAACTGTCATACTATAGAAAGTTTGTATCATATGATCTACTATATGTTGAAATATGTAGAGAAAATTTGTTAATTTATAATAAATGTGAAATCTTTAACTTCATTGCAATGCATTGCCAACTGAAATTTAATTTGAAGAATATTGTTATTTTTTTTGGACTATATCCAAAATATTAGAAAAATCAAAATGTAATAAATATACATAAAATTAATTGAAACTCTAGCTTGAAAGATGTAAGAAGTATGTTTTAATAACTGAACTGATACCATATCGATACACATATAGGGTTATGGGTTAAGGGATCTGGGTTCTGCCCCTCCTCCTTTTACCAGTAATATTTTTAAAGAGCACTGAGTCTTAAAATATTATTAATGCAAAACAATAACGTATTCTCTTTGTATCGATGTATTCTTCTATAATTAGTCAATAGCAAAAACATCTCATAGTTGACTTCCAAGTCAACGATCTAAGAATCTTACTAAATATAATTTTTTTTCTTCTAAAATTAATTTTTAATGCTAATTTATTGCAAATGTCATTCATTCCTTATCTGGCTTACATATAATAATATAATAACATATAATAAAATAATAATATAATAATGTATTAACCCCGTCTAATGCCTGACTTCTCTGTTTTATTAAACAAACATTTTAGATATTTTAATTAAACTAATTTAATTTAAATACATATTTTGATTATCTAAATGCGTGAACCTATTTAGATCCACAGAAAATTAATTTAAAATTACAATTTTTAATTATATATATTATAAAAATATAATATGTAGTAGTATATAATATATATATATTACTTAAGTTTTAAGCATATATATATTTTTTAAATTAATTATTTGTTTTTTTTTTTATTGGGAGTAGTTGCTGATCCCACCACACAGAACACAGTTCTGGCTGTTAGTGGCTTGAATAAGGATCTTACCTCCAGCTGTTTTAATTTAAAGCTCAGTTATGACTTGCTCTGCTCAAATATTTAATAATATATAGAACCATATGATAGATAGTTAACTTATAGAATTATACAATTACACTTGAAGCAAACTCTAGGAAATCAAAATACAAAAATTGGCATTAGAATATTATTCCAATCAATGCTTTTTGTTCAAGCCCCGTAGTATGGATTGTTAAGTTTCTCTTTTAATATCCCATATTTTTTTGTTTTTTCCTACAATATTTGCTGATTATAAATAGCTCTCATAACTGAGCAACAGTTTTACTCATCTTGTTGGGCAACTATTTAAATTAGTTGTAAACAAAAAAATTTCATTTGAAGTTTTTAAAAACATTGGAAATCAAATCGCTTGGAATTCTTTAGTTCAGAATTAGTCAACCAAGAACATAAACTTAATTTAACCCAAACTGCCCCCCGCTCTCAGTGTCTTTGTCTTCATCACACACACACACACACACACACACACACACACACATACACACAAAGAGATAGCAATGTCCACACACGCATATATGAAATACCACAAATGGGAAATAAAAACCCAAAGTCCAATTAAAATTTAACTACATCAAAGTAGCAGCAGCCGCCGCATCAGTAGCTATTTTAGATGAGACATGCTCGACACCTACATATATATATATATATATATAAATATATGTATATATATATATATATATATATATATGTATATATATATATATATATATAAATATATGTATATATATATATATATATATATGTATATATATATATATATATATATATATATATATATATATATATATATATATATATATATATACATATGTATATATATGTATTGCTATAATATTAAACAAGTTTAGTATTTTGGGTTCAAGTGCGGATTGGGTTGCTGTGTTCCCTGGGAGCACAACAGCTGCTGGACATGGATGTGGACATGCCAACTATGAGCAAAGCAAAGCGAAAAAACAAAAACAAGAGATAGAGATGGGGTCAGGTCAGCTCAAACTCTCACAATATCCATGGCATGTTGAAAATTGCGCAGCTTTACGGCAAATGCCGCAAATTGAAACAATTTACATGTTGTATATGTGTGTGGGGCCATCAAAGGGTTAAGCTTGCGTGTAAACCGTCGATTCATGTGTATGTCTCCCTCCCTCTCTCCCACCCTCTCGCTCTGTGTGTTTTTGCCCGCTATTGATACCATTGCCGCCGTCGTCGTTTTCTAACAAAACCATGAATTTTGATTTAGCCCCCAAGCCAGAAAGCTTCCTCAAAAAAAAAAAACGCGCCAGTCGCGTAAAAAAATGCCCCAGCTTCCAGGCTAGCATCGAAGGCGACAGCAAGCCCGGATTATGGCGCGCTTTTCAGCTGCTCGCAGTCCACAATTTAATAAAGTGCGGCGAGGCCCACTGCTGAGATGCGCTTCGCCACATGG
The DNA here is from genome assembly GCA_035045555.1 of Drosophila fulvimacula. Lineage (NCBI taxonomy): Eukaryota > Metazoa > Arthropoda > Insecta > Diptera > Drosophilidae > Drosophila > Drosophila fulvimacula. The sequence goes on along the minus strand of JAWNOX010000053.1, from coordinate 7,486,235 downwards.
CCAGGAGGCTTCATAGCGCTGCATATAATAAGGACATAATTGTATAAAATATTGATAATGATCATTTCAAGTCCGTTGTTAAGTCTTCGCCGAGATGCTCGAACGGAACTGCCGGTTTCCTTGGCCGCCATTGCCTCGGTCATTAAACACCCCGCCAGGCCAGACTCAGCTGTCGCGCTCCGTCCCCTGCTCCATGTGGCCCGGTAATAACCTTTATAAAGTAAATTTACAATAAAAGGCAAATGGTGAATGAGGAATGGCGACTGTCCACTGGCGACTGGCGACTGGCGAAATGGCTGCGACACGCAGCAGACACCGTTGTCCATTTGCCTCCTCAGTTGTATTCAGTTTTTTTTTGTATGTTGCTGATGTTTCTCTTGTTGGTTTTTGGTGCTTTGCTGCCCACACGCCGACACGTTTGGCTTCCGTTGGATTTTCGCCGCGATTTCCTTTCGCGCTGTCCACCATGGCCCGATCCCCCGATCCCAATTGCCAGCTGTCGGTTTTTTGTGCTCGCTGGCCAAAAGTCAACCCATGAGCTGTGGCATTTTTAAGTAATTTTTATCGGCCAACTGGAGACGGGGTGAAATGGGTCCAACAGCTGGACAACTGTTTGTGGCATCGTCCATGGCTGGAGCGGGAGTGGGGCTGACTGGCGGGCTGGCTGGCAAGGAAATCAGCAGCTAGGAATTTTAAAGTTGTTCCATGACCAACAGAGCAACGAAATGAAAACTCCGCCTACAAGGTCAACGGATGCGGTCAGTCCACTCACCTCCAGTGCGCCATCTCTCGGTGCGTGTCCATGGAAAAACTTGCGCTGACTAATGATGATGGTGCTGTCGGACGCCTGGACATTGGGCGAGCAGAGTCGAGTGTCGACAAGTGACAAAATATGCAAGTATCAAACCACAAATTCTCGCCCGTGAGTCCACAATCATTTTGACACTGGTTAGTGCGAGGCGCACTCTGGGTGTGCGTGTGTGGATGAGGACTAGATTTGCGTTTGGATAGTTGCATGCCACATCTAGCCACATGTCCTGTGCCAGTTCCTGTTGCTATTCCTGTTGCCGTCTGATAGCCCCGTGCAGCGTCCTTTGTCGCGCGCCAGGAAATTGAAAAGTGCAACGCAAATTGCGTTCCGCTAAAGGTTGCACGTTCAACATTCAGCACTGCCATGCCTCAGTGTCCTCATGGACGCCATTTGCCCTCGCGTCGAGTGGTTGACAATTGATTTGTGTTTATGTGTGCTGTCCAGGCTGTTCACTTGGCTGCCAACCAGCCAGAGCACGGATTCAAGCCCGGACCATGCACCATGCAGCATGCAGCATGCAGCATGCTACATGCAGCGTCGTCATGTAAACTGCCGGTTGGCTGTGATTTAAAGACATTAACATGATGGGCGCCCAACACCAGCCGAAATTGAAGTCAATTTGAAGCTCAGCTCGCTGTGGCCCTGGCTCTAAGAGGCGCTGATATTGTGGCTAAAATGGCTAAATTAACAGATTTTAATGGGGGATTTTAAATTGGTTTCTAATATATAATATAATACTGATAAATCTTAAGTTAATATTTAAAATAATTTCCCACGATTAATATATATTTTTTTCTATATCTTTTTTTTCTCTCTCTCTCTCTCTCTCTTGCAGCTAGCTGAAGCAGCAAGCATATTTATTGTTAATACAACAACGTTTGCCCAAATCAGACAAAATTGTTCGTTTAAAAAAAGTGCAAGCTCACGCTCAAGGACATCTGGAGCAGTTTGAGCAGGAGCCGCAGCACTACACCCACCACCACTTGCACCACTCACAGCAGCAGCAGCAGCATCATCATCAGCATCCCTACAACAATCCATATACCAATCAGCAGCAACAGCAACAGCAACAGCCGCAACAGCACCATCACATCAGCAACAACTACAACAACAACAACAACAGTCACAAAATGCATTTGACAACAACCAACAGCAACTCGGCGGCATCTAATGCCAACTCTAACAATAACAACAACAACAATAGCAACAACACAGCCAATAACAACAACACGAGCAGCAGCAACAACAATAACACCAGCAACACAAATGGCTCCAACAACAACAACAACAACAGCTCGAGCAGCAACAACAACAACACAGAGCAAAACACACCCCCAACACCCGCCCAGCTCCTGAACGAGGCGTACACAAAAATGACCTCGGATATCCTGGCTGAGCGCACCTTGGGAGACTTCCTAACCGAACATCCCGGCGAGCTCATACGCACCAGCAGTCCTTTGTTCGTTTGCACCGTCCTGCCACCGCACTGGCGCTCCAACAAGACGCTGCCGGTGGCCTTCAAGGTGGTCTCCCTCGGCGACATCATGGACGGCACCATGGTCACCGTGCGCGCCGGCAACGATGAGAACTATTGTGCCGAGTTGCGCAACTGCACGGCGGTCATGAAGAACCAAGTGGCCAAGTTCAATGATCTGCGCTTCGTTGGACGTAGCGGCAGAGGTAAGATTATTCAAATAAATTCAAGAGGGAAAGAGAGAGATAGACGAATGTATAATTGGATAGATAGAGAATATATAAATTGCTTTATTTCGATTTTCTACTAATTTTTTTTAATATTACAACATTTTTTGTATATTTTATTAAACAAGCTTCCTGCTGCCTTTAGTGACATTTTAATTTAGTTTTATAAAATAAATTATACAAAAAAAATAAATAAATAAATATATATATATATATATATATATATATATATATATATATATATATATATATATATATATATATATGTATATGTATATATATATGTATATATATATGTATATATATTTTAAAAATTTTCATACGCAAGCTTAATGGATGTACAAGATATAATTTCGTAGCTGAATTTCAACAATTGTAATCGATAAATGAATAGTTATCGAATTTTTTAAACAGTTTTAATCAGCGTGTGCCAAACAGAAGTCTGTATATATAAAAACAAATTTAAGACTCTACCCTTACGCGATTTAATGATATTTAATTAAATTAAATAAAATATAATTTAATTAAATATTATTATCTCGCGTAATCTTTGAAGCTATAGTCTGTAATTTATTTGTATATTTAGAGACTTATCTTTGGCACACGCTGATTAAAATTGTTTCAATTGTTTGTTATTACAGAATTTCAGTAATTTTAATCGATAACATTATAAGGGTTATTATAGAATTTTTGAAACAAACTCAATCTGTGCGTGCTATACAGAAGCCTTTATATATAAATACTAATTTGTAACTCTAGCTTCAAATTAACTAACACAATTTTGATAAAGCTCTAAGTCGATAACATTTAAGCAGGAATAGTTTAATAGTTGAATTTTTTAAACAACGTCAATTCTGCTACACAGAAACTGAAAGAAAACGTCTTCAGCTTTATAAGTTCTGAGATCGACCCGTTCATACAGACGAACGGACGGACAGATTTACGGAGATGAGAAAATCAACACTCGTACCCTCGGGAGACGAAAGGGAATATAGATAAGTTATGACTAAAAGAAAAATATGTTTATTTTACGTAATACAAATGTTACGTTGATAAATAAGAGCTGAAGCTCTTCATAGGAACCCGCAGCTCAGACCAGAATACATTCGAAATTTATAGTCCAGATTTCTTATAGAATAAGAATATAATATATAATATATATATATATATATATATATATAAATCTATATATATAAATCTTATATATATATATATATATATATATATATATATATATTATATATATATATATATATATGGTCTTTATAAATGTCCGTATGTAACCGGCTTCTTGTAGTCAGAGCAAGTCGGGGCGGGGCGAGGCTTGGCCTTTCCTTTGTGGCCGAAATGCACTCGAAACAATTTGTTCAATTATCGCCCCCTGCTCGTGGCTGTCGTCTGAGTGGCAAAAGTTTTGAGTGTGCTCTTCTCTTGCTCTCAACGCCATCTCCTTTGTTCAAGGATTATTCAGCCACTTTTTGTACTCGGGCATCCTTTTTTTATGTTTAATTTTTTTCTCTGGCCATTTCTTTTTTTCTGTGTTTTCACGCAGCTATCCTTTTATAGCCTTTTGTATCCGCTTGTAAAGCGCCGCACAAAATTGTCAGCAGTTCATTAGCAGACGAGTTCGGAAGTCTTGACATCAGTTCCGGGCGCCACTACCAATTGCTCATGCCAGAAACTTTTGCTTAAAGTGCTTAATAAACTGTCAAGTGACGAAGACTGCGGGTTATTTCCAGCAGCTAAATGTACTTTGGTTGAGGGTTTCAGTTTTGCCAACTAATCAAAGGTACCTATGCATATATTAGCTGGGAGATTTGCAAGGGATGGAAAGGATAATATAATAAAGGATAATATAGGATATATAATATATATAAAGATATATGAATGATCTATGTCTACGTGACTGATCCAGCTGATCTCAAGACATATTAGAGCTAATCAAACAAATATGAGTTAATATATCTTGAAGGAGTTGGTTAACGCCTTTTACATTGTTAAACAAGAACGAGTAGAAATTGAATAGGAAAATGAGTCGGAAAAGAGTTTAGAGTTGGATTAGGAGTAGAAATGGAAATGGGTATATTAAAGGGTAGGAATGGGAGTAGGAGTAGAAATTGAAATAGGAAGAGCTGTAAAAAGGAGTACGAATAATTACGAAGCAAGCGGAGAGAAATTAGGAAAATAAGTATTTATAGAAATACGAATAATAGTATGAATCGGAGTAGGGCTAAGAAATAAAGAATAATTAGGAATAGATATATAAATAGGAATAGGAATAAAAGTAGGAATAGGAATAGGAATAGGAATAGAAATACAAGAGGTAATGAGAAGTAATGTAGAAGTAGGAAAAGAAATTAGAGTCCGAATGGGAGTAGCTATGGAAATGGGAATATTAAAGAAATTTTGAGTTTGGTAGGAGTAAAAAGTAGTAAGGAATCGGTAATACGTTAGAGTAGGAATAGTAGAAGGAATATAAATTGGGAAAGGAAAATCGGAGTAGGAATCGGAAAAGGATTAGACAAATACGTGGTTGTAGAAATAGGAGTAGCAGTAAGAATAGTAACATGGGTAGTAAAATATGTATGAGTAGGAATAGGAAAAGGCATTAAAAAAGAAGTAGGACTATGAGTAAGAGATGAAGTACGAATAGGAATAGAAGTAGGAGTAGGAATACGAACAGAAAAAAAAAAATAGGAGTAGGAGAGGTATAGGAACAGAAAAAAAGTAGGAAGAAAACATAATAGTAGTATGATGTATGAGTAAGGTGTAGAAATAGAAAGAAGAAAAAGAAGTAAGAGTAGGAGTAAGAGAAGAAGTTGGAATAGGAGTACGAATTGGAGTAATAAGAGGATTAGGAGTAGGAATAGTAATATTAGTCGGAGTAGGAGTAAATATAGGACTAGAATTAGAATTAAGAAATATATGTAGAATTAGCATTAGCTTTATTCAGCAAACCCACTGAACCAGCAGCAGCAGACTGTTAACAGAGTATCTCTTAGCTTGAATAATACCTGAAGCTTAGACACTTCATGCCCAATGCAAATGGCGACTATAACCAGACGAGATAGAGAGAGAAAGAGAGAGGCAGTTGAATCAGTATGAAGCTGTTGGGAGTGGGTGCTAAAGCTTACGCATCCGCAGCGGTAAAACCGCAAAACCAAAGCTTTAACTGCGGCATTTGTGACAGGCCAGGACAGGATAGAACAGGAGTCCGACGTCCAGCAGAGACCTGCACCAAAGTCTGTCGCATGTGCCACAGAATTCATGCATTGTCATTCAGTGGGCATGCCTCCACTTGCCCCGCCGCCCACTTTCATGGCAGCTCTTCCATTTGCCATAGGCAGTCGCACTGAGGCGTTTAATTGTAAATTTCCATTCATTTAGGCTGTCTGGCACGCTCGCTCGCCCCGCCTGATCGCAGCGCTTGGACTGCGGGAAATGATGTGTTTCATTTGATTTGCATTTCTATTGTTATAAGCGATTCCCTTTATGGTATTTTTTTGGAACTGTTTGCAAGCCGCCGATGATCAGCACGCTAAGACTGCGAGCTCAGCTTGGCTGCCCATTGGCGTTGCTGCTGCGGCTATGCTAGGGCGGGGCAGTCGCTGCTTATGATTGATTTGTGCGTTTGCGTTGCGTCTGGCTTTGCGGCGGCCATTTTGTTTTAGCTTCTGCTGCTGCTGCTGTTGGTGCTGCTGTCGCCTGCTAATTACAATAGCAAAATAGAAAATGCACATTCACCTCCACGCAGCCCACTCGCCATTCTCGCCGTTGGATATCGTGTGCGTGCGTGCGTCATGCAATTTAATTACCCATGCATCGATTTATTTGGCCCAGCGCGCTCTGCGCGAGGCTACACTTTTAATTAGCAAAGTGCCATGCACATGCACGCAATCACACACACGCCGGGCGGCGAGAGTTAGGTCTTAGTAGGGGCTGTCGGTGTCAGTTGGCGATTGTTACGAGAGTTTTTGCCGCCAAAAGCGAGTTTCATGTCGATAACTTTTCCATCGCATCATATCACAAAGACCCTCACCACACGCATCGCACCACACCCCACCACAGCGCACCACCACCGAACCGTCAGCATTATCGATAAAGATAGCGAGTTGAGCTTTGGGCGGGGAACGCTGAGGTTTTTATTTACACAACTCTCTCAGGCCATTTAAGACAGCCGCAAAATGAACTGAACAATCTACCCATGCTGGCTGCTATTCACGCCCCAGCCAAGGCAAACAATCGAAGCTGACAACGTAAGGCGACGGTGCCCCAAAAAATCTGTAAAAAGACAAACGACAAAAAAGTGGAGCGCACGCTCCACGCCTCAACCCTACCCGCTCTCGCCTCACCCTCCACAAGGCCTGCCATTAGCCAAGGCAAAGGAAAGACAAATGCCTGGCCAAAAGTCAAGACCCCCGTGTTAAAAGAAAGCCGGCGTCAAAAAGGCAAGACTCTGTGTCTTATAAATAAAAAGAAAAACAGAAATAATACCATATCCAAATAACGAGAGAAGCAAAAAAAAGAAACTTCTACGAGCTGACACCTCAACTTGAACTGAATGGGGGAGAGCTGGATGTGTGTGTGGGTGTGCGAGTGTGTTGGTGTGTGCGTAGAGGACACGCCTTCAGTCGGAAAATGTTGCGTGCACAATTTGCTTTTGGTTTTGGGTCCTTATTGCGGCTGTGTTTTCAAGCTGAAAATGCTGTGGGTGAACGTCTTGGGTTGAGAGCCTGAAGTTTTTTCAAGCTTGACGAGCGCAACAGGCCGAATTTTTACCAAACTCAAAGATCTCAATAATAAAAAGGAAATGAATTTAAAATAGATGAAGATATGTTTTAATCAGATGATATGAAGGGATAGATAAACAGAAAGAGAGACACAGAGATGTAGCTGGGTAGAGAGAAAAAAGAGAGAGAGAGATAGGAAGACAGAACGCAGATAAATATATGATAGATAGATAGAGAGTGAGAGAAAAAAATTGGAGGACGGATATATAAAGAGATAAAGTGAGAGAGAGGGGGAGATGTGATAAAGAGAGACATATATATATAGCTAGATATCAATTTAAAGATAAAATATTGCATAGATAAACAAATAAATAAATATAGAAAGACAGATAGACAAGCAAATAGACAACAATAGAAAGAGGGAGAGATGGACATAAAGATATAGATATATAGAAAAAATAGATCCATAGAAAAAGAAATATAGCAAGATAGACCAACGATATATATTTTACTATAAACATAAATAAATAGCTAAATAGATATATAGCTAGAAATAAAAAAAGATTTATACAGAGGAAGATACATTAAGAAAGATATCTCGATGGGCAGACAGAAAGAAATATAGACAGAGAGATAAAAAGGAGAGATATGTGGATAGATAGATAGACAAAAATAAAAATATTCCGATATAGAAAGATATATAGATAGATATGTAGATAAATATACAGACAAATTAAGCGATAGATAAATGCTAAAAGATTAAAAATTCCTTTAATTGAATGTCGCTGAGTGTAGATAAACAGATATAAATATATATAGACTGAAAGATAGAAATAGAGTGATAAATATAGATGGCAAGAGAATTATATAATTAGGTAGATACACAAATTTAGACGTTTCTTGTTTCTCCTTCATTTATGGCTATATTACGATTACCTTTCAGACAGTTAATATCATTATTATTAGCATTATTCTCATTTTCATTGCTCAGCAATGAACTGGCCGTCTCTCCGACAGCGCATCGTATAATTTGCTTATGTTTCAACCATTGTTGATACACATGAAATTATGATATTAAATTTCGTTCGCCTACGCTTGGGGTAGTTAAATATTCTCAGCACGAGCAAAGACTGTTTGTTCGGGCCGCCTCAACGCCGAGAGAAGGCATTAAAATCAAAGCTGTTGACAAATAACTGAAATCCTTGCTGCAAATCCTTGGCAATTTGCAGAACAAGCGTCATAAATCAATTGGGTAAAGAAAGGCATACAAAGCACACACACGTGTCCTGCCAGTGAGGGGCCGTTGGGGGCGTTAAGTGCACTCGTGTGTTTGTGTTTGTTTGCCCGCCTATAGTACTTACTATATATGATGATTGCTCACACACACCGACACGCACACACACACACACACACCCACTTGGGCATATAATCGTTTTCGTGGCTTAAAATTCACAATTTGCAGATTATTTGCAATTAAATTTTTGGCTCATCTCGAGCAACTTCGATATTTTTGTTTAAATATTTGCGCCGCTTGTTACACACTGTTGTCGTTGTCAACACACAAATACACACACACACACATAATATATATTTGTTTACTTTTTTCCAAAAATTTCTCTTTGCTTTGTGCTCACCTGCGTGCACTAAGTCCTTAAAAGCTTTCTGAGCCTTCTAATCCAGCCAGTAAGTCGGCCAACACAAAAACGCATTTTGTGGCTTATTTGGTTTCCCTTTCGACTTTTCTTTTTGGCCTCAGCTTTGGTTTTCCTTCATGGTTTTTCCAGAGTTTTTATTGCGCTCTTCTTCTTCGAAACTTGTTTATTTATGAGGCTTACAGCATTCGATAAAAAGTGTTTTGTGCACCGATTAGTCATTGTTAAGGTTCAACAGACTTGGGCATTTGAGCATATGGACATATGAGAGCAAATCCCTTTGCCAATATATTTTATTTATATTATTTTTGTTTTTTAATTTTTACAGCATTCAATTTTGTCTGCTTATTATATTTTCATATTTATTTATATAAGCAATTCTTGGCTTGGCTTCGCTTAGCATTAAAGAGTATTAAACTACTTTATGAGCAGTTCAATAATATACTAGAATTCAAGTCTTTGAGTCGTTGTAAACGTCATTTTAATTATTTGTGGGATATCGAAAGACATGTAGAGCGAGTTATATGATATTTACTATGTGATTTAATTATCTATTCTTAACTGTTGTTGTGAATGAAGTTTTTTCGCGTAGGATTCGTAAATTTCAAAAAAGCAATAATAGTTTTTAAATGTCTTTTAGCTTGTATATCGATTCTTATATCCTTGATTTTAGCTATAAAGATAAAACTACATATCTTCCGATAGAAAATTAATGTTCTGGCCTACACAAAAAAAATGTTAATGATTTCAGTTTTTTTTTTATATATTAAAATATATATATAGTTGTAACATAATGCGAAACTTAATTTTATTTGATTTGAAGAACAATGAAACAGAATTTAATAGAATTTAAATTTAGAACAATAATTTAATTTTAGAATAATTGTAGAACTTAGATCGAATGATGTGGAAAATATTTAAAATTCACGAACAACTATTTTAGAAAAGGTCAGCCCTCATCACATGTTTCAAATAGCTGAAATAAAATACCGTTGGAATTTCTTTATTTTCCGGGCTAATTTTTGTTCAACTCTTGCATTCTTCAGTTCAATAAATTGCTTAAATGATTTCATTTTACGCCACAAGAAAAGCAACTCGAAATAACATAAAAAACGAATTAATAAGAAAAATTGCGCAACAATGAACTAAACTCGACGACAATCAAGACCCAGAGTCAGAGGACAAAGTGCAAAAGCATTCTGCAGCAGCAGGACAGTCGAGCCGAGGTCGAAGTCGGTGTCGGGCTCGCAGTGGGGGCCAAGACAAAATGCCACTTAAGGCAACTGCAGGCAGACAAAAGACGAAGTTCTCGCTTTTTTCTTTCTATGGCAGCAGCGAGTTATAAGCTCTGTTGTGCTAACTGCGGGGTAGCAAATTGATTCAGCAGGCTGAGTGAGACACACGGAATTGAACGACCCCAAGGCGAAGATGAAGACACGTATTGAGGCGCCGTGGAGTGTGGCTGCAACATGTGTAAGCCTTGCTGTATCGCTCTGCCTCCCTCTCTCTCTCTTTCTGTGTGTGGTTTATTGTTGTGCGTGCCGAAATGATTTACGCTTTGTTTGTCAACTTAAAAAGCAAACGCCGGCAACAGGCGAAAAATGCCTTGAAGACATTGCACATACGCCGCGTTGTCATTGACAGACAGCACCAAAAAGGCACCAAGGCTACGGCTCAAGTGGCAAGTGCCAAGTGGCAAGTGAGATCGGGAGTTGAGTGAAATGCTTTTAATTGAATCGCAGCATCCTCGTCGTGGGCCTGGCAACACTTGACAATAGCAAAAAAAAAAGTAAGAGAAAAGTGAAACGAACTCAGCCAAGTTCTGGGACGGCAGGCGGCAGTCGGTAGGCGTAACAAGTTAATTAAAAGAAAACTGTGTGGCACAAATGAAATAAATCTTAGCTTTCAAGTGCCACGACCCACGTGTGTGTGGGTCATGTGTTGCAGACAATGAGTTTGAATTGTAATTAATTCTTTGCAAAGAGAAGCGCCGCGGAAGGGGCGTACTTTGTCACTAACTCGAATCTATGATTTACAAATTTAAATTGAAATTATATGCGCTAGACTTGTTCACTAAGGGAGTGTGAAAACAGTCAGGTGCCAAAGGCAGCTGTATAAATTTTCTATAGTATAAAATTTCTATATATGTGATTCATATAGAAAATAGATTCTCTTTGAGTAATTAAAAATAAAAAGTATTATAATCTCAATTTTTATTCTTTTTCTTTATCTATTTGAAGCACCGAAAATATTAAAAATTTTTAGATTATTTTTTATAGAATAGATAATTGGGGCTTAGAGGATAGGGAAATATGACTTTGCTCGTCCTGCGTGGCGTTATTAATTTTATTGCCTTCAATAATATGAATCAGATTAGCATATAACGAATTCCCTAATTTTAATTAAAAATTAAACTTGTCTAGTAGTCACTGTCTTTCAAGAAATGTTCTGCCTTCCTTACACTCCACAGTCTTAATATTATACCGATAAGACATATATTTAGATCATAATATATATTATATTTCATTTTATTTTATTTTATTTATATAAAATGAAATTTGACTAAAAACGTGAGTCAAATTCAAAATTACAAAATTATAAGATTATAAAAGTATAGGGAAATGAAAAAGCCTAATACTAACAATATATATTTAAACAATATATATATATATATATATATATATATATATATATATATATATATATATATATATTCAGTTCGTTACCTAGATTTAAACAAAGCCATTTCAAGCTGATTTTCCACATTTAAATTTAAAATAAAAATTAAAAATTAGTTAAAAATGTAAATTAATTAAAGTTACAGAGCAGATCGATGTCTGCCAGCAGCAACTTTTATATCTCTTATTATTCCTTCGTCATGTGAGGCAGACAGCTGTTAGTGTAAACGTGGATATTATAGTAGGCAAATCGCATGCAATATTTACGATGTGACAATCGACCGATGTTTTGTGGTGGGCGGGGCGAGAGCTCCATAAAAATGTGGCGCGCGTGCTTGCCGAACATTTGTCGAGCTGTAAGTCGTAAATTTGTCAACTTCAGTTTTGTTTTATTTCGACCTCGTTGCAGGCAAGAGCTTCACACTAACCATCACCGTGTCAACCAATCCACCCCATATAGCCACCTACAACAAGGCGATCAAAGTGACTGTGGACGGGCCACGCGAGCCGCGCTCCAAAACCAGTAAGTATAATTACTACTCAATGGCCAACAACTCTCATAAGCTCTGTCCATGGCCAAGATCACACAACACACACAAAACCAAATCCCGCAAATACATCAGTTTCATCTCCTGCGGAAGATGCTTTATTAAAGCTCTTTGCATACCCTTAAAAGCAGCCTAATTGTTTATTTCATTTTAGCTAATACCCTGCAAAAGGGGAGAATGGAAGAGAAAATGGGGTATATTAGTTTGCGAAAGGAGAGCTTTGCTCGTATAGCCTTAAGTCAGCTTTGTCTTCAAGTGAAGAAACCCGATTTGAATAGATTTTCCTTGCTTCCAGCTTGCCCCTACTATTCGAGATAAGCAGACTTGAGTCCCATAGTTCCATCATCATAGGGCAGCATCCGAACTTGTAGTAAATTATGCCCAACAAGGAGTATTTTCTAGTCCTAGGCGCCTTCGCAGACGCCACGTTTAGCAGCTGCCAAATGCATATTTATAAGCATGGAAATATTTTACTTTGCATATGTTAAGGCAGCCGAGACGCAAACGCAGACGCAGAACAGTTGCAGGAGTTATAGTTGTTGCTGCTGCTGTTGTTGTCATTGTTGCCAGTGTAATCTGTTGAGTCTGAGAGCAACAATTCAATCCATGGCATGATTTATATCTGTGGCAGCCAGACTGCAACTCCATGGCCTCTGCTGTCCACAAACAGGCACAGTGGCTGTGCTGTGGCATAAACACATTCACACAATGACAGTTGGGCTTAGGCTGCTGCTGCTGCAAGTGTCAGACAGAAGGTTATTATTTTATAATGAATACAATCTGCCGTATTGTTGAAAACTGTATAATGGGCGACAGTTTTAGCTGTAAACAAAAGAAAGGCTAAGTGTGTGAGAGAGAGAGTGAAAGGGACAGAGAGACAGAGTGAGATAAGACAGAGAGAGAGAGAGAAAGGCTGAGAGCGAGAGATGGGGAGAGAAAGGGTGAGGGAGAGAGAGAGAGAGAGAGAGAGAGAGAGGGATGAAAGAAGGAGTGAGAGAGAGTGAGAGAGAAAGAGAGAGAGACAGAGAGACAGAGTAAGATAAGAGAGAGAAAAAGAAAGTAAGAAAGTGAGAGAGAGAGAGAGAGAATAAGATAAGAGAGAGAGAGACAAAGTAAGATAATAGAGAGAGAGAGAGAGAGTCACAATTAATTCTTGTAGACGAAAAGCGGAAAGTAAGAGCTGACCCAACTGCAGTAATACTATTTAAGATTATTAAATTTCAGCAGTTGCTTAAGTAAGCCAAATTTGATATAATTATAAAGATTCAGAAAAATTTGCCATTTAATTATAAAAAAATAAATAATTGCTAGTACAGATTTAGCTTCCCAACTGCAGAAAGCTTATAAATAATTTTTTTTTTATAATAGCAATAATTTGACTGAACTTAGGCCAAGTAAAGATAGATGAGCTGTTGTGCTATATCCATGAGCAGCAATGTGTTGAGTAGCAACTTATCTGATGCTTAGCAATTTGAAAAGAGATAGAGAGATAGAGAGAGAGAGAGAGAGTCGCTTGATTTAAATAAACTGCTCAGCTGCTGTGAACGGGCAACGAGCGAGGGCCGAGAGCGAAGCACATGAATGTTTCCGCTCTTAAAAGTTATTTTATAACTTTATGCAAATTAGTTCAAGCGCAAAAGCTTTAACAGTGCTTGATCTATTTTGTTGATCAGCTTACAAGTGTTCAGCAGTCACGATCATATGAGGCATGTCAAGTATTCAGTAGATCAGTTTGAAAGAGATTCAGATTAAATGAGTAAGAAGTTCCTATACTATTTCCTTACTTTTAATTTACGCTCTATAGGCTTTATAGAATTATTTTTGAAATATTTATTATTTGAGCTATAAAGATAACCCTAGCTTAAGAGGGGAAGGGAAGAAGGGCAAAGCACTTTCATAGACTTTGATAGAAAAAAAATTAAATATAGATTTAATACAATTTTGTTTAATAATGATATTAACTTTCAATATATAAAATTTTGTTATACATATACACATATTTTGATTACTTCAATTTATTTCCATACCCGACCTCCACACTTAACACAAACATCAATACAAATACATGCAAAAGAAAAACATTTAGTTAAGGACAGATAATTAAAACTGAAAAAAACTTAGTGTTATCCCTTTTAGGGCAACAACAACAATTTCACTTTGCATTTGGCCAGCGACCGTTCCACTTCTCCACGGATCCACTGTCCGGCTTCCGCATGCCGCCCATTGGCAACTGTCAGAGTGAGTAGCATCCTTCATCTCTTAATACATGCACATGCACAAACAAACATATCTTTGTTATATATGAGTATATTTAATGGATTTACGTAAGATTTTCTGGCAACCAACTGCATTCGCATTTCAATTATTGCTTTTCGGCTTTTCGTTTCTTACTTGAGTAGCTATGAACGCATGCAACAAACGTACTCTCGGCACGCGGCACGGCGGGGGAGGGCGGGGGCGCTGTGGGCTGTGTGGTGTGCCCCAATGTGACCGCACAAAATCACACGAAACGATTAGGGGACATGCTTTAAAAAAGCAACACAAACAATAACAAATACAATGTCAGTTTTTAAACCTGCGGCCAACCAAAACCAATGAACAGAAAAAAAAATAAACTGAAAATGAGAAGCAAAAAAGCGAAACAATAATTAAATATATACAATTTAATGCCATGCAGTGCAAGAGCAAACTATGCGTGTGCGATTAAACAATAAATAATAAAATAAATCTTGACATAAATTTTTACAGTCGCTTTAAGCGACTGCATTAATTAGGCGCTCAATTATAAATATTTATATATTTTTTAAATTGAGCTTTGCGGGCGCCAAAAAGTAGGCAACAAAAAGTTTCACTCTACTGAGCAACGACTGCGCAATACTCTTTTAATAATTGAACCGAGTTGCTGAAGAGAAATATAAATTTTTAAATATTCTTAATTTAGCTGAAAACTAAAACCTGAGCTTATTTAGTTATACTGATTAGCTTAGCTTAGCTTATATATACTTGGCTCTATGAAGGGTATTGGCATATCGTTTTTGTAGCTGTTGCTGCTGTTGTTGTTGTTGCTGTTGTTATTGATATGGCCTGGCTATTAAACTGTTGGCCACTTTATTTAACCAAAGCTTAACAAACAAATAAATGTTGGTTAAACCCAACAACAACAACAACAATAGCAATCGACAAATGGCATAAAAAACGCAGGCGTCAAACAATTTGCATTGCTTTTTTATGTGTGCTTGTGTTGTGTGTTGATGTGTGTGTGTATGTATGTGTGTTTGTCGCCATTTTGTATTGGCATAAAGAACAGCCAGACGAGTTTTGATTTCAATTCAAAATATAGAGAATCAATTGAGACTCCTGACTGATACTAACTGACTGCTTGAGCTGATTTTGATTGAATTCATTAAACAGCAGGAGAAAAATAAGAATATTTAGCACAAGGAACCAGATGCTGTTCTAATGAATTAAATTTCTAAATTGAAAGTATATATATAAATATATAGAAGAAATATATAGAATGGGCTAAAGAAATATATTGAAATAAGTATTAGAAATAAACATAAATAAATTGAAGAAATATATAAAAATAAAGTGCAGAAATTCATATAAAAGTATGAAAGAAATATATTGATTTAATATGTATAATATAGAGAGTAATATATATATATATATATATATATATATATATATATATATATATATATATATATATATATATATATATATATATATATATATATATATATATATATATATATATTTAAGAAATATTTATAAATATATAGAAGAAATAAATGTAAATAAATTAAAGAAATATATATAAATAAATTGAAGAAATTTATATATTTATAAGAGCATAGAGTACTCAGCAGCTAAGAGCGGTGGAGCTACAGATATAATTAAGAAGAATAAGATCCACTTACTCCGTTGTGAAGTTAACGAATAAAATAATAGAGAATAGCAAATAAAGTAAATAAATAAAGTAAATGGCATTCTACATGAAGCAACCCAACGTTGTAAAAAGCAGAAGTAGAGCTAGATTAGAGCCTCTCGTTTAGTCTACAGTTCGAATCGGATAAGAGCAGTTAAAGAATTCTAACTGCTTACATATGGTAACTAAATTCTTTATTAAAATTTAAGTTAACGTATATAAACTAGCTGTAGAATAGAGCTCTCTTACTATACATGCTTTGGCATACCTTTAACTGTAGACTTCCCATAAGATTACGACCAACAAGGCAGTGATGAAGCACCAGCCGCTTGCCAATTCTTTGATTATGTCAAGAATAGTTTTCTCAAATATTTGTTTTATTGATTATAACTTTTTTTTGGTGCGTTAGCTTTCTTTGTAATGGGAATGTCAACTTGCATATAAAATGCTTTGAATCACGTAAAATAATTTTCTAACATAAGCCCGCCTTGGGTGATGATTTTTAATTGAAATTTATGCTTATACAACCTGAACTATATTATACCATGAACCCACTGGAATATCAGGGTATGATAATATAATATTTTCTTTTTACTTTCAAGTCGGTTTCTCCCATGTAATTTTAGAGTATTGACAGAAGTCGCATTAATTCATACAAAATAACTGAAAAATATACATAGTTAAGCTGATACTTTTTAGCTTCGATCTATCGATTTACTGTCTAAGTTCGCACAGTTTAAGTTTTTTAAATTTGTTGGTCGCCAAACTGGCTGGCGGTATTGGTGAGAATTATAAATCAATAATTAAAATTGTGGGTTAGTTTTTTTTGTCTGTGTTGTAGGTGAGTTTAATTTAATAATACGTTTAAAAATGCATTTATATTAAATTTGATGTTTCCATTTAAATGGCGTATTAATTGATTTACACAAAAAAAAGAATAAATAAATAAAAAATAAAATGCACAAAGCCAGCGATTAATGGTTAGTCAAATGTGACGGCAACTGAAATTGGCTTAAATTTCTTTTTGCTTATCATTTGAAATGAGAAAATGAGTGTTAATAGAAGTGGGCTTTAAGGCAAATGCAATTCAATCAGCGCACAAAATATTCAGCTGTCAATTTGCCCCGCCCACCGTCTCAAAGAGAACCGCCAAGCTCAGCCCTCGATTGTCTAGCGCACAAATCAAAATGCAAATTACGCGATTTACAGCCTGACATTTGCCAGGCGACATTGCAACCTATGCCTCTCTCTTTCTATCTATACATATATATATATATACACCAATTTTATACATATATTTATACGTGTGTGTGTATATAGCCACACTGCGTGTGTGTGTGTAAATAATGATTACTGAAAGCGTCTGTTGTTACTGATTACCCATAATTTAATTGTAAATATGCAAAAAGCAAAATAACCTGAATTATTTATTAACAAATTTTATTGACAGTCGCTGCTTGACTTAATTACTGGTATATATTTTATTAATTTCGCAAAAAAGAAATGCAGCAAAATAATATAAAAGTTATATGAATATCAAGTAAGAAGGCCGCCAGAGGGGAATAAGTCTATAGCAGCAGATAACAAATATATATATATATATATATATATATATATATATATATATATATATATATATATATATATATATATATATATATATATATATATATATATATATATATATATATATATATATATATATATATATATATATAATAATTGTCATATTTCACTTATTCAAATACAATTGATTGAGTGAGCGATTGGAGCAAAGAGCACTGCAGAGTGAAGTTGAAAAATCGCACAATATAGTACATGGTTGGGCTCTCGAATTGTAACCTATTCAAAGGACTCCAAATTCGGTGTAGAAATTTATTTTTATTTCAAAATAAAGCATGTGGGAAATTATTACAAAATGTAGAATAAATTTATTTTGGCGTGATATGATCACTTTTTGCCCTGACTATGGGCAGGCAAGCTACAGGAATGGCACTTGCAAAATTCTAAAAGTCGATTTTCGTAATCAAGTAAACTTAAGAAAAAAAACGTGGAAACCATATGAACAAAAATTATTCAAATTGAATAACAAATCGAACTGCATTGCTTGGAGCTCCCCATTCCCTCTGACTTGGTATGTCGCTGAACTGATATGAAAATTTTAAATGAATAACAACTTTGATAAGTTAAAAAAAAGAATTAAAAATATTACAAATAAATTGCAAATAAAACATAAAAATTAAATTATAAAAAAAGCTAAAATATTTTAAAATTTTTTAATGGATTCAGTTTTTTTATTTATGTTTTTTTTTTGCCAATACTGGGCCAACACTTATGTTCAATTAAAGTAAGTTTTCGTTGGTTCGCCGGCACAGCGGGTGCAATTTTCCGCAATTGGATTTGGCTGGCAAACACATGTTTGTTTGGGTGTGTATAAATCGCGCTGGCTTGTTAATAATTCAGTTACAAAATATGCGCAGAGAAAGTCAATCTGTGTGACAACAAACATCAGACAGCAGACCGAAATGCCAGCAACAAAAAAGTATAAATAAAATGAAAACAGCAACAACAACAACAGCAGCAGCACCAGCAGCGGCAGCGGCAGCAGCGAGCTGTACACAAAAAGCAACGTAATTAATGGAGGTAGAAGCATTTAAGCCAATAGCATTAATAAAGCCACCACAAAATCAATATCCGGATACGAAAATGCGCCCGTCGCCTATAAAAACTAATTAATAATTTCCGAATGGGCTATTAATTAAGCCTAATTATCTGTGCATGAGTCTGGACCCGCAACGTGGTCTGTACTTTATCCGAAACCAAATTTCCGCCCCCGCCTCCGGCGCCTAACATTGGCATTTTTGGGGCCGTTGCCCACAGCCCCTCGCTGTTTCGCTGCCTCGCGCTCTCCCTCCCACTCTCTCTCTCTCTCCCTTCGATGTTTGTGGCGTTTACATTGAAACGTTATTGCGCTGGCGTATCCATCGCATCAGATACGTTTGTAATTTTTATGCACAGCTCCAGCCGAAGTCCCGCATAATGGCCATGATGGAGCTGCAATTAGCGGCCCACATGTGCCATAAATTTGAGCGCCATCCAGGCTAGGTGATAGCTGGATAGGAGATAGGCAGCAGCGAGAGATGGGAGATGGCTGGCAGATATGGTGTCCAAAGGGCCGCACTTATCGCCGATAATTGCGCGTAACGAATACGCCTGGAGTACTCTGTTGCATGGCATTTCCTTTTGATTTGATTTTTTGCGCTTTTCCTTTTGTTTGTCGCACACCTCATCTGCTTCATCTGCGTATTCTGGTTTTGATCACGTTCTTCTCTTTGTTTGTTTTTTCCTCATCTCGCTCTCATACTTAAAATCTAACCGAACACACATATGAAACCAAAAACCATGAAACATAAACGATATCAACAACAAAGATATGTCCCAATTTGGTTTAGGTGCCAGCAATACGCATTGGGGCTATGGATCGGCGGCGTCTGCCTACTCGCCGTACTTGGCCAGCAGTGGACTTTCCTCCTGCACCACGCCCACTTCAGCACAGTTCAACAATCCGGCTTTGGGCTTCACCTGCTCGTCGAATGATCAGAGTAACAACCAGGACTTTAGTGGCGCTACCAATCGGGACTGTGTACCAAGTAAGTGGAGATCATCAATCGATATTCATTGATCATAACGGAGTTGATTTGTTGTGCATAATATTCAAGATATATATTTATATAAATACATAAAGTATATATATTTTAAGTAAATAGTAGGCAAATTTGATATAAATATATTCCATCATATTCCATCATTCCATCACGTCTATCGGCAATCGATATACACTGATCGATTAACTCATGATCAATCTAGAAAGCGTCTATGCGAAGATTGTCTACATTTTTAAGTAGTTCAAGAGAGACTAACAGCTAAAGTTGTCTTTTATTCTAGAAAAATAGAATAACTTTAGGATCAAGCTCTTATACTCTTCACAAAAACTTATACATAGTGAAACAAGTTTGGCTGTATGCCAAGTAAGTCCACTAGCAATCGATGTTTAGTGATCTCAATAGAGGCTTACAATTGGAAAATAGAGTAAAATATTCATATTCGTAAACTTTGTGTAAGTTTACAAGTATTCAAAGATGGTTCAACGAATTTAAAGGATTTTTTGGAATAGAATTCTCTAGAACAAAATACAAAAATATGTAAAATTTGTGGACATATGCCCTTCAACTCGTACAGGGTATTTGTCAATATCTCATGCCCTCAAAGAGGTGTAAAATTTGCTTTAGAGTCATTGATGGAGGATCAGGTATATACAGTTAGATTACCCGCTACCAGTAACTACTTACCCAGTTCCCAGTAACTCAAGATCAATTTGAAGCTTCTGGCTCTAAAACTGTGGAAGATATAAACTTTTACGACTTGCCACGCCCCCAATGGCTGTACATATATTCGCCATAACTTTATGATCATGCGCTGTCAACGCAAGTAAGCATTTCAAATCTAAACTCCCTAGCTCTACTACCTGATATACCGGAAAATGCATTTTCCGATTTGCAGCGCCCGTAATGGGCACATCTGGAATATATTCATAATTTATCAGATGAACGAGTATATAATCCAAATTCAGTCTCCAGCTTAAATAAATTATGAAAATTCAAATAATTCAATTGAAACTAGAAGAAGAAGGAGGTTAATAAAC
This sequence comes from Drosophila fulvimacula, assembly GCA_035045555.1. Classification (NCBI taxonomy): domain Eukaryota; kingdom Metazoa; phylum Arthropoda; class Insecta; order Diptera; family Drosophilidae; genus Drosophila; species Drosophila fulvimacula. The sequence goes on along the minus strand of JAWNOX010000053.1, from coordinate 7,465,482 downwards.
CCACTATACCCATAGATCTATATATATATAAACTTACAGATCTATCAGATTCTAGCGAATAGCCTAACTTTAGGAATATATTCTCTCAGCTCACTGTTGTCTTAGAACTTGCCACTTCAATAGCGTTGCCACCTTTCTATCTCCGCCTACAACAACATATATTTGTCTCCCTCCCACTTCCGCATCTTCTCCATAACCTCACTCATCAAATTGGCTCACATCATTTTGTAAGCTCGAAAACCTTTCAGCTAACAAAATTTTTATGTTTCTATTTCTTTTTTCTCCGTGTCGCAGTGCTGCCCGACTCGACAGCCAGTGACTTGGACCAGCATCTCAGCAGCCTGGTGGGCTCGACCAGCGGCCAGATGTCGCACCATAGCTTGCTGGGCGCCAGTGGACAGACTTCGATAACATCGACGGTGAATGGCGCGAGCGCTGGCAGCGGCGCCACCGCCGGCAGTGCAACGGGCGCTGGAGGCGGTGGCGGTGCCAACTCGATACTGGTGCCGCGCTACCACACCAACGCGAGCAACGAATACAACGTGCATTCTAGCCAGAACGGGCCGCGCAGCTTGAGCGACAGCTCGCAGGCCGAGTCGCCGGTGCAGGAGGACCTGCTGTCCACCAACACACCCAATCTGGGCAGCGGCAGTGGCGCCGGGGCAAACAATGGCGCCGCCAACGGGGCGGCCAGTGCGGCTGGCGCTGGCAGCGGTGGGGCGGCAGGCGCATCTGCGGGCGCCGTCAATCCCGCCATGCTGGGCGCCAACCAAAACTTTCCGGGCATCGTGAACCAGGCCCAGCATGCCTCTGCTTCGGCCTACGGTGGCGGCGTCGGCGTGGGCGTGGGCGGCGGGCATGGCAGCGGCGCTGGAGCCACCGCTGCTGGCTGCAACGGCTCGCTCTATCCGGTGCTTCCGGCCAGCCTGCTCTACTCGCAGCTCTACACTGCCGCCAATCAGTCGGCGCACGGCTTCCACTCGCACACGCTGCCGGCGCACGCATCGCCCAACTCGTCCGTGCACGGCGAGCTGCAGAGCGTCATGGATCACATCAGCAACGTGGGCGTGCGGCAGCAGCATAACATCATGACTGGCGGCGGCGTGGCGCATCCTGGGGATCTGACGCTGATCGGCAATTGTGGCGCCTCGGTGCGCAACATCGAGGATGGGAACACCAATCGGCAGGTGGCCGCGCTCGCTGCCCATCGCGGCCACCACAACCCAACCGACAACGGGGGCAGCGTCTGGAGGCCATATTGAGGTCAGGTTCTGTGGTGCGGCTCCGCTGTTCTTTAGTGCCACGAGCACGACGAGGGGCGAGCGGCGGAGAAGCAGCACGAGCCACTGCAAGGCAATGACAATGGGAGTGGGCATCGGGATATGGGCGGGGAAATGGGCGGGAATGGAAGTGGGTGTGGGGGCGTGGATTACTGAGTGTACATTTCTGTATATACATTTTATAGGCCATACGAAAGAAAACAAAAAACATTTTTTTTTTTTTTTTTTTTTTGTATGCCAATGATAAGCAAGAAGTTTTAGTAGAATTTGTTGGAGTTCGCCGAACACAAGGCCAAAAAAAAAAAATGAAATTAAAATGAAATTTAAACAAAAGCAGAAGCAAAAGCAAAAACTATATATGGAAATCTACTTTACGTGTGTATAGCCTAGCAGCATAGTAAAAATTACTCAACTAGCAAATGGAAGGTCAAGTTTGAGAAACGCTTTCGCCTCAGAGTCACAGCGATTTCGGCCGCCCTCGAAAAACGCTGAGACGAAATCGCGCTGAGAACGTTTGCAATAGATATTTAGAGATTTAGATATTTTTAAGATAAGATCGATAGCAGCCCCTCGATAGTCATGGAAGCCAGCCCCGGAGAAGCAGAACGTGCGCGAGTAACCCGCATCACTACGAATTCTAGATTCGATATAAATATATATCTATAAATATTTTATTTTTTTTTGTAGTTGTTCTCGATGTTTATGATATAGGATCATCCTCTCATTTAGGTGTTTTACTCCCCGTTTTCATTTGGTAAATTGTAAATTACTGTATAGCAGGGATTTGGAGTGGAGTGTGAAGAAGAGGAGGAGACAGGGTGGTGGTAGTAGTGCGAAGAGCCGTTGTATATGAGTTCCTAAGCCGTAATCCATGTTCGTGAATTTGTTTACTGTTTTCATGTGCTTCGATATGCGTGTGTCTGTACTTTAAATGTGTATAAATCTGTGCAATGTAAGCTAATACTATTTTATCTACGTATACGTAATATATCAATATGAGTGGATAACTATGCAACACTTACAAATAACTGTAATACATACAATTTTTTTTTGTCTAGTTCATAAAGCTTTACCACTTAAGTGAATGGCAGCATTATCGGCTACAAGTTTCAGCATAAATGTTTCCAGTCGATGTTTTTAGCCGCAGCAACAGCTCGAGGGCCCACAAGTTGCTTAGAAATCATCTCAACACGATCTAATAGCATTATATAGAGTTCACTCTCACACACACATACATACAGTATCGCTAACTTCAAGGTCTTAAAAAGTTGTCAACGTAAAAAAAAAATATATTTAAAAAAATATATACATATATATATATATATATATATATATATATATATATATATATATATATATATATATATATATATATATATATATATATATATATAAAATAAAAATATAAATAAAATAAAGAATTCGTCGCATAAGCGCCACAACCACGTGGGATTAGTCTTAGGGATCTACTTATTTGCAAATGTCCAGTAGCACATATTTATTTTTTTTTTTAATCAAAGTTGAAATTTAATGAATATAATATTTAAATATAAATATAAAAAAAAAACAAAAACTGATCGTAAAGTATAATTGATGTATACCAAAAATAAAAAAAAATTCAATAAAAATAAAAAAAAATACGAAAAATAGCATTAAAAGAAAGCAAAAAAAAAACTTTGTGTATAAATAGAAAAAGCCAAGCCAAATCTGCTTGACGAATTTGAATTTTGCATAAACATAGCCATAACTATATATATTTATAGATATTTGGGACGATATTGTGCAGTAATAATTCCATGTAATAAATTGTAATGCAAAATTGAATTTGAGGCAAAAGATTTCAAGCAAATACCAAAACGAAAGCAAAGTAAATATAAAAAAAAGAAAAATAAATAAAAAAAAGGATCAGAACTATTTAATTAAAGAAATACATTAATAAAATCATTATGGAAATTAATAACAATTCAAAACTGTGAACTTTTTTGGGGCGAAGAAATGTGGGTTTAAATTGTCCTCACGGCAATCTTGGCTCGAAATCTAGCTGGAAAAGAGCTAAAAGTTAACTCGCAGCATATTCAGCACTTTCATGCTTTAAACCCGTGTTTGGCTTTCAGTTTGATAGCTTTAGCCGTTCATGGTCGGACGGCGGGCAATACAAATTACTTGCCACTTTTTACGACACAATCGGGACAATTGGCAAAGGTGGAATTATATCGGAGACGAGGTGAGCAGCATCTAGCTGCGGTTTAGATTGGCGGGCTACGTAATTTTCCGCTCAATTTATTTCACATTGTGGCATCCAATTAAGCTGCAAACCAGCAGCCAGTCAGGCCAGCACAGACAGCGGCTACTCCTGCTCCTCCTCTATGAGGCCATAAAGAAGGCAGCTGACAAGGATGTGGATATAGAGTCGAAATGCCCAAACACTCTCTAGCTCTCCAGCTATGACCGCAGTAGGTTAGTTAGCTCTCGCTCTCTGCGAGTGAGAGTTTCGGCTGCGAGTTCAGATTTGAACTTTATGTTCGTCTGGGGCCAAGTTTTAATCATTTTATTTGCGTCTACTTAGAGGAATTCGAAAGATGGCTTGCATAGCAAATTAGCAGTCAGCCGACGCCCGAAGCATGCAGCAGACTACCCCGTGATGCCATTACGTGAGTGTGTGTGTGTGTAACTGTGTGGCGGCACTGAATAATTAAAAATGTTGCCCATTACTTGCGTCGCTTGATAAAATTTCAAACAAACATAGTAAGAGCCGCACACACATGTCTTTGGGAGTGGCTTAGCTGCTTGGAGACTGCCAAACCACTTGAGATGCTGTCTGTGAATTCCTTTCGAAACAAGTGAGAAAGCTCTAGCCGAGACCGCTCGACTAGGAGATACCCTGAACTCTGCGAATTGCCGAGATGACTACATATATGGGGTTGAAGAAGGCGTGGCATCTAATAATCCAAAAACTACAAACTGTCTGTATTCACTACACAGATGATTTAATGATACACATAAATGAAAGTCATTTTATCGAAATTGATCGATAACTATCGATAATTCAGAAGCGGCATGAGGTATCGAAAAGAAGAAAAAACTCGTACTACATATGACATAAACGAATATATACGTCAAATTTCAGATCTCTAGCTTATGTGCGGACGGACGGACATGGCTACATCGACTCAGCTCATCGAGCTTATCATGAATATATATACTTAATGGGATTTGCCTGGCCTCCTTCTGCCTGTTACACACACTTTCACAAAAGCGTTATACCCTGATTTTTCCATTTTCTATGGGTTGAGGCTATAACAAGAGTGTTGTTGCTCATTACCTCTAGCCCACTTTCTCTCTCTCTCTCTCTCTCTCTCTCTCTCTCTCTCTCTCTCTGCTCACACCTCCTGCCTGGTTGCGTGCCTGGCATATTAACACTTTTCATATGAGGAGCAAAGCGCGTTCCTTGGCAACCGCATGGGCTGATTGACGAACTGACTGAAGCTGAAGCCGAAGCTTTAAAGAGCAGCACTGACTGCTGTTGCCTGTTGTCAAATGAAGGAATTATCTATATGGCTACTGTACTATACTACAGCTAGAAAAGTTCTGGCAGCTAATGACCTTTGATGAGCTATTCCAACATTTGCTAGATCAACAGCGTTAAATACAACGGATATTCTTGTACATAAGCCATTGGCTGCCGTTACTTTAATTAAGGCGATAAAGCTGAGACGAGTGAGGTGCGCCCAACCCAACGCTGAACAAAAGGAAAGAAGGCAGCTTAATTAAATGAAATTAAAAAATATAAAATAAGTAGCATGTTAGCACGGGTATGCAAATTAGCGAACAGCTTAAGAAATTACTCAAAAAATATATATATTATTAAGATATACATATATATATATATATATATATATATATATATATATATATATATATATATATATGTGTGTGTGTGTGGGCTGCAACCCTCAGGCACTTGGCTTTTATGCGTAACGACAATCATCTTTCCGAGTCGCTTCATTTGCGCTGAAACTTTGTGTCTCAATTATGCAAGTGATGAGCATGCGTGTGTGTGTGTGTGTGTGGGTGTACATACAAATTTTATGATGATACCAATTAAAGCCACTCACATGACACAGCAACCGTGCAACTGCTGTGTGTCTTGGCACACGCTTAATTAGCAACACCTACAACAAATTCCAGGCCGTGCCCAGCCCCTTGGCGTTGCCTTGAAGAGCGGCATAACAAACTTTTTAATTATGTGATAATATATTTAACTTGTTTATGCAGCCCCAACCACAACGCACTGCTATAAACCCCGTCCCTGCCCACATCACTCTTGCTGCTCTTAGCCATATTGACGCAGTCGAATCCAGCTGACAGAGCATCATCGCAGGCAGGTCTCTCTGTCGTTGGCACACCGAATATGAAATTGCCTTTGTCTAATGACTGTTATTAGCTGAGAAGCTTAAGAAGGCCATATGCCAGATATAAGCAGATGACTTCAGCAATAAGATAAAGCACATTTTTAAGATTTTATATTCTACCAAATTTGTTATTAGAAAATGGTTTTTACTAATTGATATTTTGATTTTGACTATGATAAATAATTATATATTATTTATAGAAATATAATAAGTTAAAGAACTGTAAAAAATACTATACCCGTGCAAAGTAGATGCCTGCTGTTAATAGAAGGCATATAATATAATAATGGACAATTTTTAATTTTTAAATGTGGGCTAGAGTTCTCATACAACATTGAGTGCTATAGCTACATAATGCATATATATATATATATATATATATATATATATATATATATATATATATATATATATATATATATATATATATATATATTTATTATTATTAGATATTATTATATTATACAAAAATATTACATATATTTCTTATGATTATATAATACAATATATAATATAATATAAAAAATATATACAAATAACAAATTATATATACAATAATATAATAAATATACATAATATATAAAATATAATAATAAAACAAAAGTATATAATTTTATTTAACATAATTTAATATAAAATAATAAATTACATCCATTATAGGAAACTGAAGCATTCAAAGTCTGAAACTAATAGAACTAATTTTGAAAAAATAAAAACTAAACATAAACACAGAAGCTTACTAAAACAAAGAATATAATTTGTCGTGTGTCTTTTTGTATTTGTTTTTTTTTTTATTATTAGTATTATTTTTATTATTATTATTGTTATTTATCTCTTTTTTAGGTTTTATTTATGCATAAGAATTTCTTTAATGCAGTCGGGAAAATAATATTAGCCGCTGGCAGTGCGGCTTACCATTCTATGACATTTTTTAACACTCTTGCCAAAACTTTGCTAGATAGATGCTTGTATGCCTGGCGTATATTTTTCTCAAAAGTTTCGAGCGTCTGAGACTTGTTGACCAAAGTCTGTGACTACAAAAACCTCTTCAGAGCTGTTAAGTCAGTCTGTAGAAGGAGCGACCAGAATATGCTTCCGTAATTCGTTATTTCGTAGCATTATTCAGTAAACCAATTCGTGGCTTATTCAATTATATTTTGTATTTACAATTTGGCTTCCACTAGAGATCTGAACTGATCGAAAGCCCATACGAATTTCCTTTGATATTCCTGCTATAATTACACTTGAGTAAGTAGAGTCTTTATGGGGAACACGAAACTTTATTCATCTTTATCTTAAATAACTCTCTTCTTTTAATTTTACTCTATGATATCATCTTTATCTTAATTACTACTCGACCTGCTATTGATATGCCCAACTCATCTGATCGTTACACAATTCCTAGCAAATCGCTGATACTCTCTGCGAGAGTGTGTACAAAAAATACATAAAAATACTTGTAATCCCACAAACGAAATACAACAACAACAACAACAACATCACCAGCAACATCACCAGCAACAACATCAACAAACGTTAACAATTCAAATGAGCAGAAAAGTTCCGAATGGCTCCCAAATGGACTCAGATGCAGGTGAATGGCCAGCAAAATATTGCAGAGATTTTGGTCGGCGCAAATTATGCGACGACTCTCTCACTCTCTCTCCCCCCCTCCCCCTCTCTCCCACGCTCTGTATCCTGGTTACTTTCTCTCACTCTCTTTATCTTGTTGGTGCATTTGGAAATCTGTTGCCGCAACTCGCGTTGTTCGCAACGCGCAAATATTTAACGGCTGCTACATATGTGCACCCTGCCACACACACACACACACACACACACACAGGGAGAGAGTTGTATGTGTGTGCACACACAAACGCTGGCGCTGACTAAAAGGTATGAAAACATTCTTTGCTGTGGTTTCCATTGTTTTTCTACATTTCCGTTTGGTTGGCGTTGCATTTTTGGCATTCGCGCTTTGATAGCCTCCCCGGTGGCAATGGCAATCGCAGGACGCAGGACGCAGGTCGCAGGTCGCAGGTCGCAGGTCGCAGGTCGCCGTTGGCCAGCTCCCATGGTTTACGGTTCACCATTGCCCAAATGAAAGGATAAATGAGCTCAAAGTTACATTTCTCCGCGCATTATTTGCCCTGTCATTGTTATTGGGCGCATTTGAATAAATCGAATCCAATTTTCACTGCTATATCTATCCAAACCATTGCATAATAACCCAACCCGACTCTGCAATATAGTTTTATAGAATTTTGCTTTTCATCTCCTCATCTGCTCCTCGATGTTATGAAAAAGTTAAATGAATTCCATAGAATTTCTCTAGCCAACAGTCTAATCCATCTCTGTCTGCCTATCGATCTGCTCAGTTAGAAATCGTTTTTTTGAGTTCCCCGAAAATCGATTTGAGAACTGCATTCCTTGCTCTGTTAGGCTAAGACCACTTACAGTAGCTTTATCAACTAATTGAAATGTGTTTCATCCGCATGGCTCCTGTTTATCTGAGCCCGGCCCACGCCCCCGCCAGCCCCCATCCGGTGACCAGTCGACAAGCAATCATCGGCCACATTTGTGTTTAGTGTTGGCATTGCAATTTTTGGACAAGGCAAATAGATGCGCCAACGAAGTCCTGGCCGACTATGGCAGCTGCAGGAGAGTGGGTGGGGGGCAGGCGGTAGGAGGAGGATGAACAAAACTGTCAGACAAATCAAACTCAACTCTCTACGATTGGAGCACGTTTTCAATATGGTTTGTTAGTGTGGCCACCACGGCGTTGCTGCTGATGAATGTCGATGTGGATGTCGGTGCGACTGGGGATGGCGACGTGGATGCGTATGTGGGCAATGGACGGATATACACATGGTGGCGCCGTGTCAGCCGTGTGTGGAGGGGGTCGGATGTCACCGTATTCTGAGGGCTGCTGGTTCGGTTTTTGGTTAGTTTTTCGAGCATGGCCCAAATGCCGAATATTGATTTGAATCAATTAATTCGTGCGGTTGTCGCTGGAATTACTCCCTCGAATCTAATTAATTTTAATGCTCCAATACATACAGAAATTCACACACACACACACACACACGCGCAGACAGAGGCGACAGTTTGGCAACGTTTTAGTTAGTCGAAACGAACGAAAATGTATATTGAAGTCGAATTATGCAATTTGCTACTAAATTGATTGCATTTGCACAGCTGCAGATTTGCCTGGGCAAAGGAAAGAGACGGACGACACAGCTGAACAGGGATAGCATATTCAGAGAACATAGTATACAGTCTAACTAACTATATGCATACACATAGAAAACGGAATGAAATTATTACAAAAAAAAAAAAAAAAAAGGAAGAGAAAAGCAAATAAAATGTTGGTTCATTAAAAAGTAAGTCTGTATTCAGTTGGGGTTGAGAGCCAATCCGATTCGATTCGAAATCAAAGAGAGGAGATATGAAATAATAAATATATATATATATATAAACGATTTTATTGGGGAGTAAAACAGATATATATAATATATAGCTAAATCTAAACATAGATCACATAAAGTATATATTATCTATTGCAACTCATTCACTGCCCCACCGATCTCATTGGGAGCATGAAAACAGGCAGCTGTAGCATATATTAGCAGTTCGGAATGATGAGAATATTGAATCCAAATTGCTGCACAACTTTAAAACTGCCAGCGTGGAGCTCTATATGAAAGGGGGTGGTTAAGACGGATGCAATATGTATAAATATATATATATATATATATATATATATATATATATATATATATATATATATACATAGAAAATATTCATATATGTAAATATATATAATATGTGCCCCTGCCTGTACCTCTTTATGTTTGTTGAATACTGCTCTTCTATGTAATTCTTATGAATTCCGACACTATCACAGTTCTTTATACCAGTCTCTTTAGAATATTAAAATGGCTTCTCAACTTTCGTGCTGTAGTTGGGAATGTTTGGCATGACCAATACTGAATACTGCTTTTCTATGCAATTCTCATGAATTCAATAGCAGACAACAGTAGCAAAGATTTTTACTAAATTAAAATTTAACTATTAACTCTTTCAGAAAAAGAGTTCAGTGAATAGAGGAGTGGCTAGAACGTATGTATATTCATATGTATATTCATACATAAATATATATTTTTGTATAGATGAGAATCGCACAGTTGAGTAGCATTCAGAAATATTTAGTTAGCTAGATAGGGCACTGCAAAAATATATATATATATTATAGCATGTCTCTATCTGTAACTCTTTATATTTCTGAACGCTGCTCTTCTATGCAATTCTCATGAGTTCAAAAAGTACCGCATCCTTTTATAATGTCTCCCAGAACTTTGTCATTATCAAATTTCGAATCGACAGCAATTGAAAATGCGTTTCATTACTATCATTTGATTATTTATATATAGATATTAATAGATTAATAAATATAAATATCAATTAATTTTAATTACTCTACGCTTAAGAAAATTCTCATGTTCTCTTTTTTTGCAAAAGCCTATTTTAAGGCAAATTATGCAATTACATATTATATATATAATATATATATAAATATTAATAGTATACAATTTCCATTACCTAGTCTCTGTCCATTATCTGAACTCAATATATTTCAACTTTATTATATATTATACTAAAAATCATTTTAGAAAACATTTGCACTTCTCTTCTAATAGGGTATTTAATTTTCGGTTAGCATGATTTCATTTATTTGTGCATATATTTATATTTTAAATTGGCGGCAAAAATCATATTTCATATTTAATAAAATGCGCTGCATGCATTATTATTATATTCATTATATTAAGCATATTTCTATTATTTTCGGCTGGAAGCAATCAAACTGTTAAACATTCAAAGCGCTGACCACTCCAGCCAAACGCACAAAAAGCGAAACTCGTTGCGTTCACCGCACAAAAGGTTAACCCATACACACACGTACACACACACACACACACACATTGTTGTTCATGTTTTTGGCAGCTGCAGCCGCTACTATGGCACCAAAAATGATTTTGATTTTTGGCAATTGCAAAATAAATACGATCATTTTAAAACAAAATGGCAACAACAATGCACACGTGTGCATGTGTGTGTGAGTGCGTGTGTGTGTGCCTACATGTGTATGATATGATTTGAATACATTTTGGGGACCCGGGCCGAATGATTTGAAATCGTTTTGCGGTTTTTACGAGTTGCAAATCATTTTAATTAAAATATCAAAATTAGAAAATGGAAAATGATTACATTATTCATTAGTTTTCATTACGCATGTTTATTTATTAGCAAACATTTGTGGCTCGTTGCACTTTTCGTTGCGCTCACTGCACGCCTGGCGCCATCTAGCGGCGCCTGTTGCTCCCAACGGCCGCATGAAAAAAATAAACAGCAGAAAACAGAATAGAAAAAATATCATAAGCAATTTTCATAAGCAGCGCAAAAGCTTGCAAAGTTTTCTTAACTTTTCTCAGCAGCAAAAAATTACTTCCGAAATACTTGAGGGTTGCCCAATACAGCTGTGCGCGTGTGTGTGTGCGTGGGGATTGCTGCGCGTCTGCGCATTACTTTTAACTTAGACATTCACCCCCTTTCACTTGGATTCAAGACCTGAGACCTGACTCGGCGCTTCCTTGACGCACCAAGTCCAAGACGTTGGCCAAGGCGCAACTTTGCATTGCTTGGCGGATTTTTTTTCTTACTTCTCGCTGTCAGCTGATTTTTTTTAGAGCTGAGTTTCCGCCCAAAGCTAATAGATGGCGCCAGTGAAAAGCTTTGCTCTCCCCCAAATCTTAAGTAAATTGTTTCTTTTTTCTTTTTCTATTTTCTTTTTACTATTTTTTTTTATTTTATTTATTTTTATTTTTGGCAAATAATTTCATCTAAATTGATAACTCCTTGTTCCAAGAAATCGCCATTATTTTATGTGCACACACACTCACACAGACAGGCGCACACTTTAAGGGTAAGTCGTACACACAGAGAGTCGCCTCATGCTCTGCTCGAGCGTAAGGCATTTCGACCAATTATAAGTTGTGGTTAACCGCAACATTTATTCAAGAAAATGTTCGGCATATGCCTGACTGGGCGTGCGTGCGAACGGGCAGGCAATAGTTCAAGAGCAACGGGCTGGGTTGGCTGAGCGGACTGGAAGCGAGTCTGAGGTGGAGTCTGATGTGGGTGAGTGACTTGTGTCTGACTGTGGAAGCTAGAAAGCTGGAAGCTGAACTGAACAAATGAGCTGCCTGCTATGCACGAATTGGGTTTTTTATTTCAAATATTAATTAAATAAATAATAAATGTATATAAGATATGAGCATTCAATTAAGCTAATGCAGGGCATTATCTGATAGATTCTTTGGCCAATTTCTCTATTCGAACTTGTTTAATTCTCAACAAACAAGAATAATATTTTAATACTTTTATAGAATATGCAAAAATGAAATATATCATTTTATCAATTATTTCATTTGATTTTAATTTCAAGAAGTGAAAATGTAAAATTTAAATAAATTTATTTTTTATTGATATACAAATTCAAATTGGTCTCGATTCAAACTTGTTAATTTTTCAATTAAAAGATTTATATTGGATTATTTTATTCTATAAAAATGTAGAATTTAAATAAGAAATAGTAATTAATAATATATTATATTTTTAAGAAAAAATATAATATTTATAAATATAGTTTCCTCACTTTAAATGTAAAATTTAAATTAATTTTTTTTTGCAATTCAAATTAGTCTCGAACTTGTTTAGTATACAATTAAAATAATTCTGGATTTTGGTTATTTTTACAGAATATGCAGAAATTCAATTAGAAATAGAAATGAATAATATATTACATTTTTGAGAAATAATTAATTTTTTTTTAAAATAATTTCCTTATTTAAAATGTCAAATTTAAAATAATATATTTTGTACTCAAATGAAAATTAAAAACAGTCTGGATTTAAACTTGTTTAGTTATCAATTAACAGAAAATTATTATTTTATTTTTTTTTATGGAATAAGCAGAAATTAAATTAGAAATAGAACTGAGCAATATATTACATAATATATACATATATACATAAATGAATGTTTTTTAGAATTTCTAAAGTGAAAATGTAAAATTTAAATTAATTTATTTTGTATTGAAATTAAATTTCAAATCAGTTTCGATTCAAGTTTGTTTAATTATCAACATAAAAAATTAAATTTTTAAGGAATTTACTCGAATTAAAATTAGAAATATAATTTAACAATTTCTCTAATTAAAAATTTTTGAGATACAGTTTTAACCAATTTAAAAATTTAAAATATATATATCATAGCTATGAGACCTCTTATAAAAGCTATTATACTCTTATACTTTGATCAAAGACAAGCATTTTTAAATTTACGTGCAGTTAGTTCATATATCTATGAACTGGAATAAAACAGAGAAAATTATATTGGAACAGCAGAACCTTGGGCAAGCTTGACTAGAGCAAAGCCATTTAGTGCTCTTATAACTTATAGCTCTTATACTTTGATCAAATTGCGAAATTTACATGCAGCCTTAACTTATTTGCGGTGAATTGAGTTAATATCAAAAGGAATGTTTTTAACCAAGCAGGGAATTGAGCACTTCGCCAAGCCTATAAGAGCTCTAATAAAATCTCTTATACTCATATACTCCTAAGATCAAAGGCTTAAAGGGAGAAATTTACTTCCAGTCTTAACTCATATATCTGTGAACTGAGCTGAGCTGAATAGCACGTTAGGCAGCAGTAGAGACGTGGGCTACAGCAAGTCAGCTGTCCCTCTTATAAAGTCTCTTATACCTTGATCAAATTGAGAAATTTAGTTGCAGCCTTATCTCATCAGTTTGTGGCATTAAGATAAAAAGCTTAGGCAACTTAGCTCAGTGCCTTGGCATGTTGAATTAATAGTTTAGCAGGTTGAAACGAATCGCCTTTTGAGTTGGCAACCGCCGACGATATGTCGGCGCAGAGGCAGACACGGGCGGTGGGCACACCTTAGCCAGCCACAGGGCCAACGGTACGACATTAGTTTAGCGTAAAATCCATTAAAAATCCATTCTAATATATGTCAGGGTAAGGCAGCGCATGCCACTGCGCATAATGAGTGACGGGCGGCCGGGTGGGTGGTTGGCCTCAGCTGACAGCTTAAAATAAGATACCACATGCTCTTTGTGCGCTGTCTTTGCACTTTTCCCGCTTTTCCACTTTTCCACTTTCGCAGCTTCTGCCACTTTTTCGCTCTTCCACTTTTCCACTTTACCTTTTGGCTTAAGTGCGACGATGCCATTTTTCAGCGAGCCGCAGCGCGTCGCTCTGCGAGCAGGAGACGGCACGGGCAGGCCAAGTGGTTGCCACACTAATGAAACTACGAGATTGAGGGACGAGCATAAAGCTAAAGCAGCTTCAATGCGCTGCTGCTAAAAATTTTGGCATTCTCATCAAGTGCGCCAGGCCAGGCCCGCCCAGCCCCGCCCAGCCCCGCGTGCGGACGCAGCATGTTATAGCCGCCGCTTTTTATTGATTTCATAAAATTTTTATTAATAAACATTCGTGAAATATCCTGGCTGCAGAAAATTGAAACACTGCGGAATTTTTTAATGGAAGCAAACAGCTAGCCAAAAATAAAAAACATAAAAATAAAAAAAAAATACAACAAAAATAATAATAATAAAAAGACGAAAGCGAAATTCAAACCAACAACAACAATTGAGCGCAAATCAGCGTAATAAAATGTGCCAAGAAGCTGAAGTTCCTGCTGCGTCTCTGTGGCAGCGGCATGTGGCAAGGGCAAGTGGCGAGCGGAAGCGTCAGCAATTAAAATGGCGCTTAGCCCCGTCGGCCAAAGAGACTTCAAAAAATGCCAAAAAGTTCAAATACTAATGAATTATCCTTTATTAGGATAATGTATGATGTGGTTCACTGAAGAGTTTGCCTCTTCACGCAGCGCCAACAACAACAAAACAAACAACGTCGACAAGTCGAAAATGTTTCGCTGACTTACAGCAGAAAGAGGGTCGATTTGCTATCTACAGCAGCTTGAGCAGAGAGAGAGAGAGAGAGAGAGAGAAAGAGAGAAGAGAGTGGAAGATATATAATTAAAAAATATTTATATTTAAAAAATATATAAATAATATAGTATACATTTTTAACTATTTAAATTAATTATTATATATGATATATAATATTGCCTTTCAGTTCTTTAAATTAATAGTATCATATATATTATTAAATATTTAAATTCACTATTAAATATATTTCAGTTTATGACAAAAATATATAAATAATACTAAATAAATACTTAAATATTTAAATTAATTATTAAATATATATAAATATAAATTATTTAAAAATTGCATTAATTATTTTATGTATAATATTGTCTTTGAGTTATTTTATTTACATTACAAAAATATATAAATAATATTATATGAATAATTAAATTAATTTATTAATTACTAATAATACATACTATTGTCCTTCACTTCTTCTATTTATATTGCAAAAATATGTAAATATCATAATATACATAATAAAATATTATATAAATTATTAAATAATTTAATTAATTATTAACAAGTTAATATTTTTTTCAGGCTTAACTTAGATATAGTAAAGAATTGAGTGTATTATCAATTCGTTGTGTGTCGACCTGCTAAGTTGTTCTTCAGTTGTTTTGTAATGTAGCTCGGGCGCTGCGGACTTATCTTCGCCTAGGGTTGCCGTCAGTTGATGGCGCAGGGGAGAGGGTGCTGGATTTTGGGGCAACTGCGGCTAGGATACTGTTGGCAATTTATGAAAAGAGCCAAATTAATCAGACTAATAACGAAAACACGCCGACGAAAAGGCGGCTGGGCAAAAAAGAAATGGCTCGCAAAGGCAGTATGCGAGTGCGGATGGGGTGCGGATGGGGGTGCGGGTGCTACTACGGTGGAGTGCTCTGTATGAAAGCAACAACAGCGACAACAACAACAACAACAACAACAAGCTGCAAAAACTTATGCAAAGTTTTCTTAATGAAAAGATTTACGATGGCAATACTCAAAATTAGCAAAAACTGAGGTTGTGGTAAACAATAAGCGCAGGGACGGGCTGACAGCGAGCGAGTGAGCGACAGAGGCTGCGGCGGCTGGACTGGTTAGTAGCTGTTGCCTGGCTGGATACTTATAAAGTTTTTACTGCCAGCGCAGAGACTCCACCGCTAGCGGTTGAAATAACAAACTTTATGAGAAATTTGTGGACCTTCTTGTAGTTTTTCTGTTCCAGTTTGTTGCCGTTGCTCTTGGTGTTGCTGTTGCTCTATGTGCCTTGGGAAGCTGACCAGGGCTGCACTCATTTTTGTGGTCAACTATGGGCAGCTCACTGGCCTAGCCATCCCAGCCCAATTAGCATTCATATTTGAATAAATATAGAGGTAGATACATTTTGCTGACCCATGGCCGGACCGACACACGCAAAATGCGAGAGAGCACAAGACAAAGACAAAATCGAAAGCTCAAGTAAATATGAAATTAATAAACTGCAGGGCTGCCATGACAACATGCAACCAGACTTTGCGGACAAGGCTTAGAGTTTAGCCAGCCAGGCGTCATTATGCACGGTCGCCGAAGCAGAGATTATTAAAATAATTCGCATGACATCAGTTCACTTGATTAGCAGTGCTGGACACAGCTTGCAAGTGCTCGACTAAGAAATACCTAATACTTAGTGAGCATCGAGAGTCAAGGATACATCAATAAATCAATGCAATTGGTGAGATATGAAGTTCTAGTCAATTATGCTGTACTGACAGCTGTTTAGTGCTGACTATCGAGAGCAGATATCATCTCAGAAACTCTTAACTTGCAAGCTGTACTCGACTACCCCATATACCCCATATTTGACATGCATTAAAAGACAAGAAGCTAGTAGTAGACAATAATAATAATATATAACAATAATAATAAATAATAATAATAATAATAATAATAAATAATAAAAAATATTAACAATAATAAAAAATAAATAATAAAAACCTTTTATAGCTATTTTCGGTTCATAAAGTCAATAGTCTTTAAATTTTCCTACAAAGTTAAACCTACATATCTACCTAGAGATAAATTTCGTTTAAAGAAAATCAGTTTCGTGAGCTATACAAAAAATTGTTTAAGAAGAATAATATAGAATTAAGGAAAAAAATGAAAAAATGAAGCATTATTGTTATTATCTCTAATATAGAAAATATACAATATTTAGAGGGGACATGAAGGGTGAACGTGCAGTGTAGTATATTGCTCATATGGGTAATTAATATTAATGCTACCAATTAATATTATTATTATTATTATTATTATTATTATTATTATTATTATTATTATTGAATATTGAATTTGAATACATAGTTTTCTATATTTAATCTGATTGTAATATGCTCCTTCACTCCACACACATAAAGGGTATCGACATTTATTCTTACACAAATTTCTAATATTCACATTTTAAAAAGCCGCAAATGTATTTTGATTCCTTACTATAAATACCATAAAATTTATATTTAAAGGCGCGTAAGTATCAATTCACAATTTCTTAGCTGCTGCAAATTGAATTGAATTTCTTTTCATTTGTTGTTATTTTTTCGTTCTTTAAATCGATTTCATGGAATGCCACAAATGCCACTTCTTTTAGACCCCACCCAGAAACCCTTCCACACGAGCAGCAGCAGCAGCAGCATAAATATATATACATATATAGAGCAAAAAAAGAAGGGTTAAAACAATAGAAAATGTTGCCAGCGACATTGTGAACCAGAATAACGACGAGTGGCTGGGTGCTTCCAGCTGGAGTTGAAGTTGGAGTTGAAGTTCGCATTGGTGTTGGAGGGCTCAGGCTTCGCCAAACAATTCTTTATGTGTATTACGCTGGGAACGTTTTTAACGGCCCGTTCAGCTGTTGTGCTATATAGTGTGCTACGTTTGCTCCTGCCCCCGTCTGGCGGCTGGGCGAGCCAAATCATTATTACAACAACAATGAACTCTAAGCGCTACTGCTGCTGCTGTTACTGTTTCGACTTCTGCATCTGTTTTGAGCGCCGTAAGCCGTGCGCCCCATTTGCTTGGCATTTTTCAACTGCTGCAGTCGTGCCTTCCTGTCCGCTGCCCCTCGACTCGATGCGCAGACGAACCCAGTGCGGACATCGAATCCTTTCGTTCATAAATCAAGTCTTTGGTTTAATTAAATCTTGTGTTGGCGGTAAAAACGCAGAAAGAAAAAACCAAAAAGAAGAAAACGAAACAAAAATCAGTGAACAAATAATGGCACGACTAGCACATACCCTATACTGAACAGACACCAACATTTCTAAATTTTGGAATATTTCTTATATATCAGTGAACGATATACTGGCGCGACTAGCACATACCCTATACCCAACAGACAAATAAACTTCAAAGACAAAAAATTAATATCCATTTAAGCTGCAAATTTTTAAATTTTTATGTATTTCTGCCTCTCAGATTCCAACTGCCCATTTGCAAGGTATTCCAAAGTCAAGCTCCCGTCAGCTGCTGCCAGCCAAAGTGTGAGCCAAATAAGTACAAGAAATGTGAGCCAAATATTGTACATAGCTGGAGGCACTCACAGTCAGGCACTGAGGAAAGCAGGATGACTTTTGGGAGAGACTGTTAGGAGCCCTGTTAAGGGCAAAGCCAACACAGCACCACGTTATAAAATTTCGCCGTGGTTGCCCTGCTCACATTTTCCTTTTCTAGCTCATTTCCGCTTTCAGGTTTCAATTCTGGATTTTTAGGCTCTGCAATTGAAGGCATTTGCAAAAATAACAAATAAAATTAAATTTTTTTCTGTCGTTATTGACTTGAAACTTAAGCGAAATGCAGCAGAGATTATAGAAACAGATTAAGCTGTAATTTTTCGGAACATTTTGTATGTGAAAAGTGCAGCTAAGAAATTTATTTATTTAAAGCAATGCCTTGAACTGTGGGACCTCTTATATTATGTAAGCGATCTCTTATAAATCTTTTAAAAAATTTGTAATTTTATTAATATAATTATTAATCTAACACTAGAAGTATGTGAAATATACTGATGTTATTATAATATTATATTTTATATTTGTCCTTTATAATTGTTGGGCCAATGAGCTGATTCCTATAGACTTACAACAATAAAGTATATAACAAGAATATTTTTCGGTATACACAAATTCACTTTACTATATTTTTATATGTGTATTTTTGTTTTGTATGTATGATAATAAATTATATTTGTGTGTAAATTGAGCTGAGCTGCCTCATACGATAACGAAGAACCTACTTGCCCTGCCCGATCGATCCAACCGGCCGCTGCGCCGTGAGAGCGAAAGTGCATGCATAGAACAAAAGAATGTTGCCGAATTCTCTTATTAACAATATGCGCTCTTATTTTTATTGAAACTAGGTATTGCTGCGCATAATAATAATATATCTACGTGTTGGGATATATGTTTGTATATGTATTGTAATAATAATATTATTATCATTATTATAATTATTATTAATATTGTTTGTGCTTTTGGGTTTTTTTCGGGACATCAAATTTGCACTTTAACATCACATTATGAAATACATAAAATAAAAACCAAATCCCAGCACAATGAGGATTTTAAATTTGTGTCCTACTGACCCAGTGTTTTAGCTAGACTAAAGCCGTTTATGCTCTATTATTATTAATATTGTTATTATTATTATTATAATTATTATTAATATTACTATTATTATAATTTTTTGTTTTATATTATTTTGTAATTTATTTGTTTTTATTTTTTATTATTCACACTACTATAATGTATATTATGGTATAATAATTATATAATTGTTTATACCAAAATTTTTAAATTTGAGTTCAGTTCAGTCTTTATTATCTTTCCTGTTATAACAAATATATTTGTATGGCATGAGCTTGAGTTTTGCAAAAGTATGTAAGAGCATTAAATTGTTCTACTATGACATGGTTATATATTTGAAAGTTATAGTAAGTGGATTACTGTTTTAAACAAATTTTGAAAATTAAAATCTGATGTCTGCTTCTAGACTTGACTTTGTCCGTCTTGCCTGTTCTTTGATAATATAATAATATAATGTATATAATCTATATATATAATCTTTGGTGATATTCGTAATATATAGCTTCCAGATTAAAAAATTCTATTCAGAATTATTAATCAATTATATTATATAATATATAAAGAAAAAGGCAATCTTGCAGCTATTTTCAGTACATTGTCAAGCAATGTGCTGAAGTCATGTTTAAAATTTGAAATTTCGCTGCGAGTTACAGGCGTAAGACAGAAAATTGCAATGAAATTGAATATGGTTGCTCTCAGGCGCAGAGTTCATGGAACGAGTTCTACGGGGAATAGCAAAGGCAAAGTGTGAGGAAGGAGAGGGCAAAAGGCGAGCATTTAAAGTCACGGAACTAAAATGTGAGAAACCGAACAATGACAACAAGTGATGAAATATAGTGAAAACCGAAAGGGAAACGTAAAATTGAATGCAGGACACGTTGCAGGATTTATGGCCAGCAAAAGCAGCCGCCAAACCCAGACTAATAAACACTGAGAGGCAGAAATTAACACTAGAGAGAGTGGGAGAGGGGTAGGGGGTGTTAAAGGGACAAGACACGAAACAGCAAAGTGGCTGAGAGAATTATAGGCAAATGCCAGCGGCATTTTGGCCAAATTTTACGTGATGCAATGTGCTGACGGGTTGCCAATGGGAGTTGAAAACTGAAGTTGAATTTGGATCTAGATTTGGATTTGGATTTGGATTTGAATTTGAATTTGGACCTGCGACTTGGACCTGGTGGTTGACTTGGCGATGCGGCCGTGCGGCAAGGGCCAAATGAAACGAAACGAAATGTAATGAAATCCTTTACCGTAAGAATTTCATGGACGTCAACACGTGCCCAGCGCGATACAGAGCCGTTGACAGCGCACACCCACAGCACGCAGTCACAGCCGAATCCCCTTTTCGGCACAACTTGTAACAATTTCTAATTCATATGTTGCCAAGGCAGCGACCGGCTCGACCGGCTCGACCGGCTCGACCCGAGCCCGATGATTTATGGTGGACGGACGCGAACACGAAATGAAAGGCGCTGCCAGGCCACGTCCTTGGGCTTACAGACAGCCTCAGCCTCAGCTACAGCTCCAGCTCCAGCTTCGACTCCAGTCTGTTTAATCATTCAATAGGCAATTTGTTTGGCCCGCTTGCTGAACGCATCGAAATGAAATGAAATGAAATGTTTTACACATTAGACGCAGCCGAGGCACAACTACTTGCAGTTGGCCATGCTCGCCGCTGGTCATGCATCTTCAGCAACCATATTTAATATCATTTGTCTTGCCCACTGGCTCCAGAGTGCGGTTGGAACACCACCACCCAACCCAGCCCTGTGTCTCATGTGTGTGTGGCGGGGGAGGTCGAGGTTGGGTCGTGTTGTGATTTATGATTATCAAAGTATTTGTTACCTTTGTGTCCAAGTTATTTGCTCGCACATAAATCATTTCGCTGACCCAACTTTGGCGCTTTGATTAATTTCTTCAATTGCTGTCGCGATTGGCGGCCTGGGGCAGAACGACAGCTCAGCTCCAGCCCAAGCCCCAGTCCCAGTACCAGCCCCATCCTCAGCCTCTGCCAAAGTGTTAACGGCCAACATAACTCAGGCGGTCAACAGGCCTCGCACAAATCAGCCAAATAAATGCAATGGAATTTACTTGTATTAGCCAATCAAGCAGGCAAGAAAATATACATTTGATATTGTATGTATATATGGACTATAATATTAAAATAAATCTAATAAAAAAAAATGTACTGAAAATACCATTAATATTTTAATCTCAATTAATTTAGATTTTTTATATTTTGTTAAATATTTACTTTACTCATTTAGTCAATTTACTAACTAAAATATATGTATATAACATGGAGTTAAGAGCTAGCAGCGCCATCTATGGGCTAGCTGACGAACTTTTCAAGCCAGTTACAAAGCTAACGTGGCTTTGGCATAACTTTTTATACAAAATGCAAAGCATTCCGCTGAGATAAACCAAAGCCTATATAGATTATATTCCTTCTTGATTGGCTAGTCAGTATATATCGTGTATACATCACATTTGAGCCGCTCAAATGGTCAGTCACCCCGTTTGGGGACGGCTAGAGCTGTGGCCAAAGCCTAAAAGTAAACTCAGCGCCATGAATTATATATTTGGATTTATTTGAGGCCAAGTAAAACAAATGACCCAACAATCGTCGCCGCCTTCGGAAAACGCACATTAAAAAAAGGTCGCTACAAAAAGCAAACACAACACAATCAAAATGAAGGAATGAGAAATGAAGTGAAGAAGGAGGCGATGAAGAAGGCGCAAGAGCGCAAATAAATAAACGACAAAACACAAAGCATATTAGGCTAAGCTACTTGCGATTTCCGTTACATGCCCGCCGGCCAGGGCAGCTCGCTATAAAAATCCGGAAGCTGATTAGCCTTCCGCCATGCCCAGGCCGAGGGGCTGCGGCCCACCGTGCAGCCGGGTGGTTGAGTTTTATGAGGTACAAAAATTAACAACGCCTTTGGGGTTGTCTTGAGGCGGCTAGCGACGACAAAAAAAAAGAAAGAAGTTGCCAAGTCTCATAATCGAAATTGGTCACAGGTGGCCCCCAGCAGTTGACCAGAGCCGTGGCCCCCGGCCCGACCTGATCCCAGCTCCAGCTCCAGCTCCAACCCCACTGTCCGACTTGACTTATTGAAATTAAATGTGCTGGCCAGCAGATAATACCCATTTAAGGCGTGTTTAGTTAAGTTGAGTTTGATTTGGGTGCTACGAGCTGCGTCCCTCTGCCCTCCCACTTGGCCATTAGTTGGCTTTTACTTGAGTCCCGGCTGTGGAAGGAGCGCCCAGACGGCTGATTATATCAACCCACACGGTCCATCGTTTTCATTGAGCATGCTTAGTATAAGCCGAGTGCTTGGCCGATACAAAAAAACATATTGAAAGATGCTAAGACTGCTCTAGTAGGCAGTGCTCGACTCGGACGTACCCTGACCAAAGTATTGCACTACTTTATGGGGCTTTTCTGTAAACATGTAGCTAGCAATGCAGGCACACAGATACAATACTCAATTCTATTTATAGTATATGACAATAAAGCCGGAGCTAAATCAATTCAGCTATTTCGCTATTTTACTGATCATGAATATTTGAATTTTATGAAGTAAATACATTTTAGATAAAGTGGTCTACACTGAATACCTTTTTTTCCAATTAATATATATAGGAAATGAATATAAAGTATAACGTATTAATACAAAAATGTTTATAGACAATATCTCTAATGACTTTTAATATATGTAAGAAAAAGTTGAAGTTTAATGAATAATCTGAAAAATAATCAAACTCAAGTCAATCAAGTCTGATAAGAATTTCAGCAACAATAATTTTAAATTAAGAGAATGTAAATCTTTAATAAAATGTTGATACTGTTTGATCTGAATTCAATATTTACTAACTTAATTTTAGATAAATTAAATATAAAATAATATAAATATAAATAATAAATAATATTAAATAAATTAAAAGTCTACATAAGAACAACTTTATTATTATTCCTCCAATAACCTTATAATATATTTTAAAATATATTTTTGTAACTCTATTCAATTTTATTTTATTTATCAGAGCAGCATAATGATTATGCAATTAAAAAATACCTTGAATGCCTATAGCTCAAATGTATAAATATAATAATTTTAATATAATTATATTTATACATATATACACAATAAATTGTATACATTTATGTGTCTTTAACATAAATCTTTTATAAAATATATAATATAATTTACAATTTTGATCATATAAGGGAAAAAATCCTTAAGCAAATACTCTACTACTTCCACCTTCAAGGCAACTGATAGCAAAATGAATACCTAGAATAGTATAGTATTATTAAATCCCAGCTTAGACCAACTACTTTTTAATCAAATACTGGCCTGGCCGTGTCCCGCCCCCAAAACTGTTTTCGATAAAAATGGCAGACAGACGAAAAAAAAATGAAGCGGAGAATGAGAGCTTTACAGCATGACAAACAAGTTTGAGAGATAGATGGACAATATACTCTTGAAGTTCGTCAACGGACACTTTGTCCACTAAGCCGAAGTGAACCCCAGACGACAAGCTGACACCGAATGTGTCAGGGCAAGCTGAAGACGGCCTGACATGCTGGGCGCCCGAGTCGACTTGACTTGGCTTGCCCCGCCTTTCCTCACGTCACCTCACCGCACCGCCACGACTTTGCTGTAAATTTTTAATCAAATCTGTGAAACGACAGCAGTCATTAATTTTCCTTCCGTGTCCAAGATTGTGGCCATTTTTCTTTTCGACTTTGTCACGCCCGCTTCGACTACCTTTGTCACATTTGCATGTTGGGCCAAAACGAAGACACGACTGACCACAAGCTTTGAAAGGCGCACAGCGCAGACACCAGCCGATTTCGTATTCTTCGTATCAAAATGGATAAATAAAATAAATTTGAAGCTGACCAAAAGAAACTAAATTTGTAATTTACCATTTCTATAATTAACATGAAGCTGATATGAGTTGTTCTGTTCATGATTTCTGTATGTATTTATATAAGTATATATGAAGATTATTTTAATATTTTCGCATTTAATATGATTTTGTCTGTGGGCAGCGAATTTCAAGGCCTAGGCCTTGTCCTTTTTCTTACCAATCTTAGAATGTGATTATTCGCCACGTCAGCACAACACTCTAGGCTGACAATACCGCTAGAGATACGTTCGATATTAGTGTTGAATAATATTGAACATAAACAAATTATGCAACACTGTTTTTAGCACTGATTGATGTTAAAAAAAGTGTTGCATAATTTGTTACATATATATACATATATTTAATACATACATATACGAAGCTAGACCCAGCTTCGCTTGAATTTTGGGATGATTGTAGTAAAAGACTAACTATAACTAGTATATATGACTTATTTATATTTATTCGAAATCTTTTTTAGAAATCTATCAAAATTTCTTGAAATATAATTTGGCTTAAAATCAGTTGAGAATGGCTATTGTAAGTACGTATGTTGCATAAAATTAAAGAATGATTATTATATAGTAGGAATACCATCCTCTTCCCATGTTATTCAGAGCTGATTCATAGCTGCGATTTGGATGGAAGAATGTTTAGCATTGGCATTGTGTAGATCGTATTTAAAAGCCGATCTATTTTACAGTGAGGTAAACTCGATTGCGTACTCTTGTCTCTCTCTCTCTCTCTCTCTCTCTGATCTGTGGATGCTCAGAGGACGATTCCCTAGCACGAGATTGTATATAAACATGCTGCGCATAAATAAATAAATAAATATATATATATATATATATATATATATATATATATATATATATATATATATATATATATATATATATATATATATAATATTAATTTCAACTGACGCCCTTTGGGCCAAATAGTTTTGAGCCAAAGAGTGAGACATATGCCGCTGACACATGGCCAGCAGTAGGTGAAGGCACAATGCTGGCTGGCAATAAACATATATGGGGAGGCGAAGGAGCCGCTGGGCGGCCGAGGTCGAGTACCGAGGTCCGATGTTAGCCTGGATAGATGGATGATGGCATTTCGGACATTGATAAATCACATATGTGTACTTTTCTATAGAAAGCGCGGTACTGCGCCACATGCCGCTCTATCGCGGGCTTTTTGAAAACGCGACGTTGCAAACAAACCAGTGTACCTCAACTAAACCTCCCGCCCGCCCACACGCGGAGTCTCCCTTCTGGCAACAACATTTTGCAATGCTGTCATGTGATGTGTGCTCACACACACACACACACACACACACTCTGGGAAATTCAACAATTTTCTGCAGCGACATCAAATTACGAACTCATTATTGTTAGCGACGACAATGGGCCTTGGCCATGGACACAGGCGGCGTGTCCCGTGTCCAGCGTCCATCCAGGGTTCGTTGGTGTTTGCATTGGCGCGAATTTTGCCAAAAATTCGTTAGAGCCGCGGTGCGGCGCGGCGCAGCAGCGGACAGCATGTGCTATGTGTTTTAGGATATTTGTTGACGTTGATAGCGAGCTTTTGGGCGGGCGAACTCGTTGCGTTACGCTTCAATTTTTTTTCCCTCAATTTCTTTTTTCATCTCTATTTTTATTTTTTACTTCTGTTGCCGCTGCTCCATTCTTGCTTTGTTTCGCAGCTGGGCGTGTAAAGCGCATGTTGAAAACGTAACGACACCCAAAACGTACCCACATCAAACTGACCAAAATGCATGGAATGCCTATGAAAATTGTAAAGCCGTGCTCGGGCATGGCCTAGTCGGGCTACAGCGCTGCGCTCATTAAATGACACTCACAGCAAGTGAGCCAAAATTGCACGCTATAATGCACAGGACGCGCGAGCGCGCGGCTCTATCTGTGTATGGGGGTGGGTTGGGGTGCTCATAAGGGGCGTGGCATTGCATAATTTTAGTTGCGCCATCGTAGGCGCCGAGAAGCCATGCCATACCATGGCACCCATACGACCGCCAATCCCTTGCCACCTCCCCTCACTCCGGCTCCCGCTGCCGCTTCAGGTCCATAAACCTACAATTTCTATTGCTTGTCACACGCAGAACGCAGAGGGTGCTTTTGTTTTACGCAAAAGTCCCCTCGCTCCCGCCGCCACGCCCTCTTACACGCATATACCTTCACTTTTCCAACCGGCTATCTGTGCATGTTGCTCCGGCTTGCTCTGTGGGTGATCGCAATTTGCTTTGCCACGAGTCAAAGTCAACCGAAATAAAGGCGATTTGAAACAGAGAAAATCGAGATTTATTCCTTGAAGCTTTTCAATGGCTTGATCTATGCTTGGAAGAGTTTGACAGCATACATAAGTGACCAAAACAATTTTTTTTATAATTTATTCTTTTTGGAATTATTATGAGGTCCAGAAGGTAATGTCTTTTCAGTCCTCGAGAAATGCAACTTGGCTTGGATTTGCTGTCAGCACATTTTTTTTTATATTTTATTTATTTCTTTTATTATATTTATTTTTGATTATTATTATTATTTATTTTATATTTTTTATTTCATTTATTTTGATTTTTTAATATTATTTATTTTATTCATTTTATTTAATATATTTACTTTATTTAATGTAATAAATAACCTTATTTATTATTTATATTTATATCCATTATTTATTACATTTATTTTATTTATTTACTTTATTTATTAATAATCTTTTTAATATAATATATAATAATTAAAAATTATTATTATAAATTTATTTAATTTTAAATTAAATTCAAAATTAAGCAGAAGAGGTCAGTAAAATCGGAATGATAAATAAAGAGAGAGAAGGGAGATTTCTTTAGTTCAGCAGTCTGCTCACTGCTCTGGGTACCTAAATTGATCCAAAAGAATTATGTATAATTTATAAGAATATATATATATATATATATATATATATATATATATATATATATATATATATATATATATATATATATATATATATATATATATATATATATATATATATATATATCATTACCAAAGAGTCTTATAAGCCCAGTCTTCAATGAGTTATACGACCAATTCGTATATGTTTCTGCGATAATTCTAAGTGTTTTATCATTGCAACAACATATCATGCCCTCTGGAAATCGCAGAGTATTGGCTGTGCGAACTGCCCGACACTACCACTAGCTTCTAGTTTAGTTTTTGGCATCGAGTTTTCGTTTACGTATTTTCTCGTTTTTCGTATTTGCGAAAAACCGTGAAAATTACATGCCGCTGACGCAGCGGCGCCGTCACTCATGATGAGGCTGCTCGGTTTTTTGGTACGGCCAACCAGGCAGCCATCCGCCCACATTCTCGGGTAGGACTCGCTGCTGCCCCTGCTCCTGCTGCTGCTGCTGCACTTTTATTTTCGGTCATTTTATTCGCGACGCGCTGATACGGCACGAAGTTGTCCCTGACCGCAACATCGCATGTTGTAGGTGCGCCAATGACGCTGATTTTGTTCCTGCGCACGGGCGACACATTATTAACAGTTCCTGTGACAAAGCGCGGGCCCCGACTGCTGCTGAGTAGTGGGAGCCTAACGGGAGCGTGTGTGTTCGGCATGGATAACTCTTGGTATGGCCAGGCAGATGGCTGAAATGGGAATGGTGCGGTACTGCCACCTGTCATATTACGGACAACGGGCAACGGGGCACCCAAGCGACGTTGTCGTCATTGTTGTTGTTGTCGTTGTTGTTGTTGTTGCTGTTGCTGTTGCTGTTGCTGTTGCTGCTGTCCTTTGCCGGCTGTTTGCTGTCCAACAAAATGTTTTGTGGTTCCCATTGCCCGTTGCAAAGTTTGTGCCTCCGGCTGGTTGTTTATTTTAGATACGCAGCGACATATCTGCAACTACAACTGGGACTCATTGCCAAAATGAGTCTTTAATAGTGGAGCACAATTATGTAAGTGTCTCGTTGACTCTAGATGGATCAAGACTAGATCAAGATACTAGTTAACTGCTGCTGAGGTAAGCTTAATGAGATATGAGTGGATCTTGATAGCAGCTGGAAACTAAACTCTGAATGTCAAATTGGGAGTAAGGTATATCTAAATAGTATTATCTAAGGTGCAAAAGAAACAAAAATATATTTTTTTTTATTACTTGAACTCTATTTATTATTTATTATTTTATTATTTTCAGATTATTTATTATTAATTATTTTGGGTCTATTTATTTTTTATTATTCTATTATTTTAGGTCTATATATTACTTATTATTTTTTTTATTTGTAGTCTATTTATTATTTATTATTTTATTATTTTCAGATTATTTATTATTAATTGTTTGGGGTCTATTTATTATTTATTATTCTATTATTTTAGGTCTATATATTACTTATTATTTTTTTATTTGTAGTCTATTTATTATTTATTATTTTTTTATTTTAAGATTATTTTTTATTTTTAGCCTATTTATTATTTATTATTTTTTTATTTTTTCCAATTAGTCGAGTATCAATCTAAGCTTCAATTTATAACTTCTATAGTAATTTGAAGTATTAAAAAAAATACATTTTCTAGCCTACACATACAAAAATTGGTTGCTGAAATATTCGCAGTTTAATTTATGATCAGCTTTTTTCAAAATTAAAAAAAAATTGCTGAATTGATACAGTTCCAAATTTTATTTTATTTGAAAAAGAGTTAAATTGAAAAGAAACTTGAAGATATGAAGCTCGAATGATAGAGCAGATTTACGCTTATCTGCTATATTTATACACATATATTATAATGAAAAATATATTTCTTTTTCAACAATTGTTTGTCACGACATCCATAAGGCACATATGTGCAGCAATGTGGGTAGTCCCACACGCAATCAGTGTCCTGCTATTAACATAATATTAGAATAGTTGCATTATTTTTAGCCCGCACAACCTGGGGCACAAGGCACATATCCCCGAGAAGTTAATGTCTCGTGTGGAAATCATTAACAAATGGCATAGAATTAAATTTGGCTTATGAGTTGGAACTGACAAATCGCCAGCAAAAGACATGGCATACGAAATTAACATGCTGAAGTAAATGAGGCAAGAATCCCTGGCCCGTGCTCTTGGGGCAGGGGATTGCTGCCTCACAACATTTTGGACAAAAAGTGTAAAAACGTAAAAGGCAGAAATTAAAAATGAATAACATAAAATAAGGCAGCCTCGAGTAGAAAGAAAATGAAACTCTGAGTGGGAATGGGAATGGGAATGGGAATGGGAAGTGGAATTGGGTTCAATGGGGTTTGAGCGACAACCGGTTGGACCTAAACATGAGCAGGGCTGTCGGAAGCAAATCAACACGTCTGGTTCGGCCACAGCCCACTGCAGTGGGCACTCGATCTCAGTCAAACATTGTATGTGTTCTTCTTGGGGTTGTTTCATTTTAAATTGGTCGCCGTCGCCGTCGCCGTCGTCTTTATGTCACCTTTGACACCGTCTGGTCATTGGCATGACGAGGCAACCAAGGCTGTCGAGCAACTTCTTGTCGGAATTGGATTGCTTACTGTAGCGGTGGCTGCTCTGCAGCCTGGGACAATTTGACGTTGTCCTGGCGACCATTCAGCTCCAGCTGAAGCGCACAATAATGGCAGGAAGTTGGCTGGCTGGCTGGCTGGCAAGACCATCTTAAGAAACGATAATGACAACCTAATAAACTGTTGCCCCCGACAACACGGCGCATCGGCAGAAGGTGCTGGCGCCGCCTCGTATCAGTTTGAGGTTTAAGTAGCTACGGAATAGAAGGACACACACCGCAGCTCATGCAGGGCTGAGCGAGTGGCGCTCAAGCGTTAAATAGAAAACTTTATGTCTGCTCCGTTACCTGGCAACATGTTGCCCTTAGCCCTGGCGACAGCAATTGAAGCACACTCGCATATCGGCTGCTCATTGCAGTAAGTGAGCTTTCAATTAACATACGGCCTGGCAGCCCCGCCTCCTGGAACATTCCTCGATGACACTCCATGCGCAAGCAATTTGACTTCAGGTCATTATTAACGCCTTCAGTTGGCGCCTGACGATGCGTTTGCCCACCAGCGCATCCTTTGGGGCCTGCTAATTATGCCATCATTAGAGAAACACACACACACACACATACACACTCACACAGAGCGAGACATACTCATACGTGCAATAAATTGAAATGTCATTGTCTCCGTTATGCGACAATTTGCGGATAGGTGGCGTGGGTGTGAGCGTATTGCGCCCCCCTAGCACAGCAGTATGCCGTCCCTCACCCAGCTCGAGTCACGTTGTTTGCAATTTATTATGATTCGCCTGTCAAGCTGTCTCGCTTTCTCTCCTCTCTCCCTCTCACCCGCTCTGTCTATCTCAGCAAGTGTGCATATCTTTAATTGTCAAATTTTCGCACAGCAATTAAACGATTTTCCGCTGTTAATTTCTGCAAATTACCGTAATTATATGCGATTGAAATTGCTGCTACCCGAGCCTTAAATCGATTATAAACAATTTGTGCTGATTGTTATATGATTTATATCAATTTTTAGGCAACGTCGCTCATAATATTGTTGGCTTAAATGAATTAGTTTTGCCTTTGCTATTCGGGGAGTTTAACATGATATCTTACATGTTGACAACTTATATTTGTAAATTAAATGTTACTCGAAATATAAGCTATTTATAAGCTGATAGAAACGTTTAATTGAAGAGGCAATTGAATAATTTTTTTTCTCATATGTGACAATTTTTGATCTAATATGTGAAGAAGACTTAGAGAGATTCTTACTTTTCAGATTTAATTAATTATAATTAATTGTATATTATATTGGTTTAATATTTATACAAATATGTTACTAATATATATTTTATTTAGTTTTTATTCTATTAATTTATTTTACAATTTTGTAATATAATATAATTATATATAAATATAATTCAATATAATATAATTAAATTGATATATAATTATATATATTACATAATATTATTACTATGTTGCTAATATATATTATAATTTTTATTATTTTTATTATATTATTAGTATTATATTTTATTTATTTACTATTTTTTTTATATAATACAATTATATATATTTTTTATATCATATTTAATTATATGTTATTAAAATATATTAAAATTCATTTTTATTTTATTTTTATTTTATTTATATATTTTATATTATTTATTTCTCGGACTGTCGCCCATCTTGAAACGCTCAATATGTCATCGGTGTTATCTATTATAATCCATTGCTAATAATAAAACAAATAATTTTATGTGTCCAAATTGCTTTTTTTTCTTCGTCGTTTCAGCTCGTCAATCTAATCAAATATACCCGTTAAACAAATTTTTCAATTAAGTATATATCCAATTTATTTTATAATTTATTTATTTTATTATTATTTTTATTTTTTTATTACTTTTTATTTATCAGATTGCCCACGCCTCTTCAAGTTTCCTACCCAAGTAAACCCTGTACAGTAGTAATATCAATTTTCTACTGATTCAACATAATAATATAAAGAAATCAAGATAAATATAAAAAAAAATAAATTTAAAAAATAAGTAAATTGGAATAACATAATAACTGAACCGAATAATATATTATATTAAACAAACAAACAAAAATTACAGTTTAGACTTAATAAAATTATAATTTTATTATTTTTAATTTTAAATTAAATTTAATTTAAGTTTCTATTATAATTTACAATTGTATTAAATCCAAACTTATTATTTTTATCCATGTTGAAACCGACTTTATTACACTTTGATTTATACCTGACAATATTTAAAGCTCGAGCCCCCTCTCCTACTAAAGCAATTAGTCCATAAGGAAAATTTCTGTTAAGAAAAAAAAAACGCTGAAATTTCTGTAAATTAAGCTGAATATTTCCCTGCAATATATCAAAGGAATTGTGAATGAGTATTTTTAGCAGCACTTGCCAGGGCTCAGTTGCATTAGCTGCTTTGTCATGATTATTAGACTTTCTTTTTCTTCTCGCTCTCTTCTTCTTTTTTTTTTTTTTGGGTCTGCTTGGCTAATTGTGTTATTTATTTAAATCTGTCAGCGTAATTTAATATGCGCTTAGCGCTCATTTATTATTCGGCGACTTGAACAGAATTGAATGGGCCAAAGTGCATGCAAATGGCCAAAGTCCTAGATCCCAGAAATCGAGAGGAGAGAGAGTGAGACAGAGAGAGAGAGAGGTAATCATATCCTAAATACGAACGTACGTATGTGTGTGTGTGTGTGTGTGGATGCCCATTACCGGTTGGTTAGTCTCTGTATCTTTCAGCAGCTTCGGTTGGCGTTTTTCGCCTTTCAAGTTTGCCCATTAATTTCAACTTTTTATTTGCCAGCTTTCTATCCAACGCCAACTTGGAAGACCCAGCTATAAATTCGACCGGCCGTTTTAACCCCTTAAATTAGGGCTGGAGGGGGCCTGCAGGGTGCAAAAGAAATGCGAATTAATTTTCTTAAAAGCTTTTCTTGGCGGCGCTGATTATCTGACCAGCTCTCGCCCGCTCTCCTCCTCCCCTCACTCTCTCTCCCCCTTTCTCTCTCTCTCTCTCTCTCTCTCTCATTTACACACCTCAGATTTCTCTGCTTATTTGCTATCTGGTTTTCTGGGCATTTGCCAGCTACTCAAAGCCTCTGATTATTCCCGTAAGTTAATTTATATATATTTGAAATTTGTGTTGCATTTTAATTGGAATTTTATTAACGAAACTTGATACGCTACTTAAGAAACTATATACAATATTTCTGTTGGTTTATTTGCATTGTGCTTACATTTATTTTGTCATAAACTTTCAAATATTTTGTGATTTATATATTTAATTAGTTTTAATAATATTTTTAGTTTTCTTTTTTTTGCGCAAAAAAATTGTATTTCCTTATCGACTTAACGAATACTTGCAATATTTGTGGAGCATAATAATACATATGTTCAATTTCTCAATTTACACAGATTGGTAACTCTCACTAAATATATATATATATATATATATATTTATATATATATGTATTTATATATGTGTTTGTGTGTTTATATATTATAATAGTTACCCAAAACCTCGACCAGCCACTGCTAATAACTGGCGCATTTAAGCACATTATTTGCATTTAGTTTGGGCAATGCTAATTAGTTTAAATTCGATATGTGATCCGGCTTAATCTAGAGTTCTAAAAAAAATTTAAATAAATTATACACACTGTGCGAGGATCGATCAAAGAGTTGTGAGTTGTAAGGCTGACCTTTTGTGGAAGTTGGAAATTTGAAACTCGAAATTACTGAAGTCAATAAAAATACAGGAAATATCTGCTATATGTAGGAGCCATATATAAATAAATATAAATATCAATATATATATGTATATATATATATATATATATATATATATATATATATATATATATATATATATGTATATATACATATATTCTTATTTATTTATTTATATTATTCTCTCAAAAAATAAAAATTGAACTTTGCATAAATTGCTTTAGCGTAAAGAAAACATCTTGTGATATGAAAGGGTCGTTTGATTGAAACGTTAATACTTGTTGGGCAACCCTCGCACGCTGCGATATGACCTAAATTCACACTTGTCCAGCAGCTGCACCAGCCTACGGCTGCGCCCGTTGCCTCTGTCCTTGTCCCGCCAGGCAAGTGCCCAGCAAGGCGGCCGCCAGTCGCTAGTACGGACGCCAGACGTCCGTTGTCGGCTTGGGAGTGCGCGTGCGTATTGGTCCGCCCGCGCCGCTGGAGCCGCTGGCCGATCTCGAGGTGGTGCTGACATCGTCCAGGTCAATTGTCTCTACGGGCGAGGGTGAGCGGCGCGACGAGCTGACGGGTGGCGAGGCATTCGGATTGGCATTCTCCGCATCCGGCGGATTGTGCGTGATCAGCGTGACACAGCGCTTGATGAGATTAACGCCGTCGGCATCAGCGCCAGCTGCGGGCAGCACTAACGGCTCATGCTGCTGCTGCTGCTGCTGTTGCTGCTGTGGAGCTGAGCTTGCAGCTGCTGCCGCTGCCGCGCTGCGTAGCCAAGGTAGTTCGCTGTAGTTGCCGTAGAGCTGGGTGTAGAGCCACTGGCTCGACTGCGGCAGCAGCGGACTCTGCAGAAAGAGCTGCGCCGCCAGCGCCGGATTGAAGCTATGCGCCGTTGGCGCAAAGTGGCCCGCACCCGCCGCTGCGAAGCCGCCAAAGAGCTCACTGGGATTCTTACTGCGCTGAATAAGAGCGGTGAAGGCTCCTCCGCCGCCAGCGCCTGCGCCGCCACCACCGCTACCGCCTCCACCAGATGTTGGCTCTACAAGTGTCGCCACGCTGCTGGCATCCGCGCTGAGCAGCGTCGGACTGCGGCTTCGACCCGCCTCTGGATCCGGCTCCTCCTCGTCGTGTGTCAGTGAGCTAATGCTCTTGCGCGGCGATCCCGTCACCGAGATGCTGTCGCTCTCGAAGCCCGCATCGATGTTGCTGCTACTGTTGTTGTTATTATTGTCGTGATGCTGCAAGCTGCTGAGCATCAGTGGCGGCGAGCTGCCCGCGCTGGCATTGCACGCCGGCGGCTGCACGAAGGCGCTCAGCGTGGCACTCGTCGTGGTCGTAGGCGAGCCCTCCGGGCTGGTGGTGCTGTGCGCCGCGCCCACTGTCGCCAACTGCTGCTGATTGTCTGTGGCGTCAAAAGTGGAGAAATCACAGTAATTAAGATGAACAAGT
The DNA here is from genome assembly GCA_035045555.1 of Drosophila fulvimacula. Classification (NCBI taxonomy): domain Eukaryota; kingdom Metazoa; phylum Arthropoda; class Insecta; order Diptera; family Drosophilidae; genus Drosophila; species Drosophila fulvimacula. Next base: position 7,430,465 of record JAWNOX010000053.1, on the reverse strand, counting down.
TCGAGCTGAATAAAAGACGAATTACCGCTTAGTCCGCGTAGACCGCCTGTCGCAGTGCCCGGAAAGCTGGCGCCGTGGTGATGCGCGAAGAAAGGGCCAGCTGGAAAGCCAGGACGTCCGCCTAGCGCCATGTGAGCTCGCCAATCGGGCGCATGCAAGTGACTGTGCATCCCGACCAAATGGTGTGCAAATCCTGCAAGGCAGAGGAGAGACCAAATGAATCAGGAACCAAACAGAATATTTTCTATGAGATGAGATCAAAGAAGGTCAACTGTGCCCAGTTGCTAACATTACATTGGCTTTGTATAAAGTGAGTTTACATATAAATTAATGAACAAGGCTCTGAACATATTTTTATTATATGGAATAGAAGCCTGTGGTAATGTATCACAAAAATGCCTAAACTATTTACGTGTCACACGGATCAACCTCATTTCAGAAATGACTGTGGTTGCGTAGCCCTCA
>JAWNOX010000053.1:7332500-7427500 GCA_035045555.1 Drosophila fulvimacula | reverse complement strand
CCGCCCACATGCGCGCTCTCAATTGCAATCGCTTTGGCTCTCTCGCGCCCAGACTGTCTGTCGTACTCTGGTTTGGCTGTCTCTGTCCCGCTCTGTCGCACTTGAGGCCAAATACTTGGCCAAGTTTTGCCAAAGTTTGCAACCAAAATTTCACCGAAAATGTGACACCAACAACCCACCAACGAACCAACCAGACCAACCAGTCAGACAGGGACAGGACCGAGCATAGGAATGAGTCTGGGCGCACAGTCAGAGACAGAGTCTGAGGCTGAGACCGAGGCTGAGACTGAGGCTGAGACTGAGGCTGAGACTGGGTCTGAGACCAGGCAGCCCTCCAAGACGCGGCACATTCACAGACACAATAAGACTAGCGCTATATTTGCTCTGGCACATTACTTGATTGGCATGCTGCGTTATCCTTATCTTCTGGCATACTTTCAGCTACAACTACTTCATGAACTGTACAACAAGTTGAAGTTGATTCGAAATCACATATGACACTTGATACCGCTGCTAAGCACAAGTGCTTCTAAGTAGGTCAAACAACTCTGATGCTGAAGCGTCTGTCTGAGATCTTGAAAACTTGCCTTGATTATTTTTTTCTTCTTATTTCTAATTTCATTTGCTTGCAACAGACAAAGCAATTCAAATTGTTGAAGTCGTTGCTCAGTCGAGGCAAATATCCTTGATTAAATTATTTTATATTTATTTTTCAAATATATTGAATTTCATTTTGAGAGTGTTTCTCGAATAATTATTTAATATTTTTTATTATGTTAGGGAAATAGTTTTTTTTTTTATTTAATTATAATTGAATATAAGAATTACTTTTTATATGCAAGAATTGAAATTGAAAAATGGAATATACAATATACATCTTTTCAAAAATTAATTAGTATATATATTACCATTAGTTAGTTGGTAATATATATAAGTATATTAATTTTTTTTTAATATTTATGGATTTATTGTTAATGGGATAATTTTGAATCAATTATTTTAATATTTTTTATTAGACTATTTTGTATAGTAAATTAATTGATTATGTATTTAATATATTATATTTATACATTAAATATTTGTAATTAATTTTATATAATATAATAAATAATATTACATTACATTTTTTGAGAATTTTTAGAAATTTGAGAAATTTGAGAAATTTGACAAATATTTTAAACATTATCTAACATGTCAAAATGATCACTGAATCACTATATTCTATGTATTTAAATACACGTATATACATAAGTAAGGCAATTCTTGCACTATAAAAACAATAAATTTATTATCGTAAAAAAATAAATAAATAAAATTAAGAACTGTAATATATGTATATCTAATATTCATACATCCATCTATATTTTCATAACTGAATTAAATATTTCAAGCCATATGCAAAACAATCTAAATATTTATAAAAAAAAAAATAATTTTTTGTTTAATTTCTATATTCGATATATACAAGACTCATAAATGCAATTGCAATGCTAAATGCAATTTACTCAGCTATTATATATTATAACTCTTATCACACTTCTGAATTAAAATATTATATAACAAAATCTATCTCTACTTCACTTGGACAATAATAAATTTCGAAATCGAAATTCTAAACATAAACAATATATTTAAATATAATGTATAAATAATATACATAATTAATTAATATACTTAAATAATATATATAAATAAACAAAAACTTTATACCCTGATTTCCCATTTTTAATGGTGTCAGGGTATAATAATATACATACTTAATAATATATATAAATAAATGATATATTGAAATAATATATTTAACTACTTTTATATTTTAAAAAAGTTTCGCATATGGTATAATAATTCCGTCTTCCTATGCTTAAGTTCCTTTTCTCCTGCGTCATCTTGCATAGCCCCCACATGCATTAGCAGTCATTATAGTATTTATTTGAGTTGTATATCATTAGAAAGTTGTGGATGCGCCCATGCCATTAGCAAGCCCAGTGCACCAACTGGTCCTTTTTATGTTAATACATATATATAAATATATATATTTGTATATAGTGAGATAAAACTATTTATGTATATGGCGCCAGCTATGTACATCGCCAGCTGGGGTATTTGGTTGGGGCCACATTCGTTGGATTTTAGTTGTGTCACACAAAATGGCAGCAGTAACAGCCCACAGAACTGCGACGATCAGAAGCATTCGCACACACTCGCACTCGCACACACACAGACACGCCCACGCTCTCGAGAATTATTTGAAGCTGGCAGCGGCACCCGACGGTGAAGCAGCGACGGCGACGGCGACGGTGACGGCAACGGCGACGGCGACAGAGACGACGACGACGAAGACTTCGATGCGGCGGATGCGGCGGCAGACATTGAGCAAATTGTGTTTCCATATAATATAACATCACGTCGATTTTGGTAACCCAGACTATATGAATGTGTGCCAGAGTGTGTGTGCGTGTGTTTGCGGGCAGTGGCCAAGCCCCCACACACACACACGCACACACACACACACATGTGCAAAGAGAGAGAGACCGCATGAAGGCATACCAAGGATGGCGACAGTGAAACCCCATAACAAAAACCTAAATATGCGGTCCTGTAAGGAAACCCTATGTGCGATAAAGGGTTAGCCGCGCTTGGTGTCAGTTTGGGGTCGGGCTTTCTTCGGCACGCCACGTAACGGTATTCGTCGGAGTCGGGCATTCTCGTCTGGGCCGGTGGGCTAGGTGGGTGCCAAGCCTGTTGACGTCTGTTGGGTTTCGGTGTGGTGGCATTCATAGCCCAGCCCCCATACATGAGTGAGCGTGTTCTCTATGTGTATGTTTTCCTACATCTGGCTGTCTCTCTGTGTGTGAGCGTGTGTGTGTGTATGTGTGTGTGTGTGTAGCGGGGCATAACGCGGTGCTATTGGTGCGCCACAAAAAGCTTTCATGCGTCCAACTTCCCACGCTTTTTTTTCCTTTTGTTTTGCTTTCTTTTTTTTATTTTTTTTACTCTTCTTTTTTTTTGTCTCTCTGGGCACCACATTGCGGCGTGAGTCGGCAGTGTGGGGCAGGGAGCAATAGGTCTGAAATTTCATTGCAGCTTAGGTGTGAACGAGTGCGTGTATGGGATTAAGGTCTCAAATCTATTTGATATAGAAGTGGACACATAACGCCATCATCTACAGTGGGCATGGATCTACAGGCATTCCAGCGGCTGCTAAGTCAGCATTCCATTGCCTGGAAACGTAAGTCGCATGTAGCGCTGGGCGCACTTGCCGTCGGCCAATATAGCGCGTTACGTTTTTCCGACGGCATTTCCACTCGACGCTAGCGCAACGCCCCCAACCCCCAGCGCTGGCCGGCAATGAAAACGAAAGGCGCTCAAGCAACGCAGGCAGCAAAAAAACGAAGAGCGCAAGAGAAAAAGGGAAAAGAAATAAGCTCAACAGCGCGCAACAATTTCTCACCACAAGACAGCGACTTGGGAAAAAAACGCATCGAAGTCGTCGTGGCCTAAGCAAGTTGCCTTCTAACTCACCACAATGTGTGGTGGGTGGCCGGCTGGCTGGCTGGCTGGCTGGCTGGCAACCCCCCACACGCATACGAAGCACGCTGAGCGAGCCAACGAACGAATCAGGGGAAATCGCCAAAGTACATGGCTCGCAAGTCACTCGACTCAATTTCGCCAGTCGCTGGAAATTTCACTCAGAGAGAGAAAGCGAGTGAGAAAGCGAGAGCGCGTGTTGAGTGCTGAGTCGCTCACAGTTGACGCCTGCGCCAAAAGTTGTTGCCGTTGACGTCGCCGACAGCGACGACAGCGACGGCAGCCGCAGCATCAGCAGCAGCGCCTACACTGAGCAACGAGCGACAATCGCTTCTGTTGCCTACTTTTCAGCGCGCTCGCTCGCTAGCTCCAAATGCTCCAAATGCTGGTTACTTTGGTGCGCACTTTGCGGTAAATGTCCTTTTTTTTAATTCGGATTTTGCCTTTGTTTTTGTTTTTTGTTTTTGTTTTTCATTTTCCCTTTTTTTTTATAAATATTATTGGGCAATCAGCAAAAGTGGCTAAGCGCATACAGCCGAAAGCCCAAAGCAAGTATCCATGGCAGGCAAGGGCTACTACAGCTTTAAGTTCACAGTAATAATAATAATAATAATACTAATAATAATGATGATGAAGCTAAAACCCTGACAAGTGTGTGCGTGTGTGGCAACATCTGCTGCGTCTAGCTGCCAGAGCATAGACTGTGAAGCACATGACTTTAAGTCTATTGACTTTGTGCTGCAAAGGCATAGAAATATGAGCTGAGTTCACTGTGAATATCACCTATCAAAGTTCCAAATATTTTACTATGATAATGTGCGTATGTATGGCTTCAGCATGTAAAAGAGCCATCTTGAGAGCGAGTCGAAAATCATAAATTTAAAGACTGCGACTAGTTTTTGTTGTTGTTTATAAAACATATTAAATATTTTTTATATTATATTATATATTATATATTATATTATATATTATATATTATATATTATATATTATATATTATATATTATATATTATATATTATATATTATATATTATATATTATATATTATATATTATATATTATATATTATATATTATATATTATATATTATATATTATTTTATTTATTATAAATAATTTTTAAAATTACAATTAAAATATGAATTAAAAGACTATATACACAATCTAAAAAATATTTATAATAATATCAAAATAATTTCCTTTTTAACTAGAGAATAATATAAATAATCATACTAGCATTTCTCTGATTAGATAAATTTGTTTTCTTAAAAATTTGTAAATTTCATTCAACTAGTTTTCTGCTGGCTTTAGTGACAACTTAACCTAGTATATTCAAATGTTCAAACATTTAATCGGAATGATTATCTGTTATTGCTTTCTTCACGCTAGCAATTGATATGTTTACTCCCCTACTGCCCTATCATAGCTGAAGCTGGCAATTTGTAAAATCGTCTCACTTAATAAAGCTGAGGCTAATTCAGTAATTCAGCAGGCGGCAGTCCGCCGCCACAGGTGAGCTCAGCGCAGTGGGTCTTTATCAATTTCTCAGGCAGTTGTTGCTGTTGCTATTGTCAAGTGGCTGTCATATCAGTATTTACACGTATGCGAATTTGCCGTAGCTCTGCAAATTGTTTTGGCAAATTTGCTGATATTTTGTAAGGCATGACAAGAGCTTAAAAAGACCCCAATTTCAATTGGGAAACCCAGACCCAGACCCAGACCCAATTCGAGGCATTTTGCCACCCCCGTCCACACCCCCCGACCAAGAGCCCTACTCCACCTCCCACTCTGACTCCTCTGCACGCACAATACGCACAAATTTACCGTTACACAAGTGTTGTCAACACATGCGAGTGGTGCCGGTGGTTGGGGAATTGGCGGGGTTGGCGTAACACACATTCCAGCCCACCCACCCCCACACACTCACACATCGGCCATGTGCGTAACAGGCCGCAAGTTATTACCAAAAAAAAAAGAAAGGCAAGGAATGAAAAAAACGTAGCATACTTTTTGGGGCGCGGCAAAAAGAAATTGCAAAGCGGCGGCAACTACGGAGTTGTTGGCATTTGGCAAACATATTTTCGCAAATGTTATAAATAATTTTAAATGCACACCTTGGCCCCCGCCCACCCGCCTACCGATATGTCGAGTGTCGAGTCGAGCCGTGCCGCATGTCAAACGGCGGGGTCACGACTCAGGGGTCAGGGCGTTCAGCAGCTTTCCGCAATAGCCACGACCCTTGGCGTATTAGTGTCGCATTGACACGTAAATTGACATGAAATTGAATCAATGCTGTAATATGTCCTTGGGGGGCAACGACACACACACACACGCGCACGCACACACACATCCACACAGCCCTCACAGTCAGGGCCACGGACAAGCAAGGACGATGACTTTAAAATTTCCTTTTTGCCAGCCAAATTGAGCTGTAGGCCTTCCCCACGGACTTGCCAGCCTCACGGTGACTGTGCAAATTTGTCTGTCTGTCTGCATGTTTGATTATTTGTACTAAATCATTTCATTTTTGCACAACAAGGGCTGGCTGCAAGCGAGTTTATCAAGTTGTTTAAAGATATAATGCTTAACCCTTTGCGCACGAACATCTACATACAATTATATATTACTTCAAGCACCCAAAAAGGAAGCGAGCCCAAAAAAAAAGAGAGAAAGAAGCGAATGTTTTCACTGATATATTTGGTAGGGCAAACAGTGAATACTCTTGAAGGCGATCGCATATATTAAATATATTTGTATAAATGTATAAAATAATATAATATAATATAATAATAATAAATAATAAATATATATAATACAATATAAAATAAAGTGCCTCATAGCATATGTTATACAATATGGTTAGAACTTGTCAGGGATTCTTAGAGATTTTAGGCATTTCACAGTGGAGCTCAAATGATGAGACGATAAAAGTTGTATTACGTATCTGAACTAGGAATCTTATATATATATCTTAGTCATATAAGACTTGTGACCTCTGCATGAGAATTTATATAATAATGTATTTATATATAGTTAGATTTCGAATTTTCTATTTGAAATATTAAAAATAAATTCAAAATTCAATGAGTCACAAAATAATGAAATTATAATTATAATACTAGTTTATATAATTATAATTTCATTATTTTGTGACTCATTCAATTTTTAATTTATTTTTATTAATATATATCGAACATTGCAAATCCTACTATATATAAATATAACTTGATAAATTCTTTTATATTACGCTATTTCGGTTATATCAGAGCGCAAAAAATTTTAAGAAAATTAGCGAGAGAAAATTAAAAAAATAATCAGATAGCCTCGATAGCATATCTATCTTTTCAATAAATATATATTTTAGTTAAAGGGTATTTTTGAAATGCAGAGAAAAATAATAAAAGTAATAGTAAAATTATTATAATAAAAAAAAATAAAATAAATTATAATAAAATAAAACTTTACATGGGTATAAAAAACTATATATTTTGTTTAAATTCAATTTAAAGCACGTAATACTATATAATACTATACTACTTACAAACAATTTAAGATATTTAAAATATAAATAAGAAATCACAATTGAGATAGATACAAAATTTAAGAGTTTAGCTTTAAGCAGCAGCTGCCCTAGTTGAGTGCGCTAATACAGGCACATAGGCCTAATGCCCCAAGTGAATATATAAATAAGTAAAAAAAAAGGAAAAAAAGAGAACTGCTGTGTGTGAATGCTCTCTGTGTATAATGATGTGTGATGGTGTGTGGTGCGCACTTTGATCTTTGCTTTTGCCTTTTGCATTGCCTTTGACGTGCTGCGCGCTTACAAGGTCCTGAAAGGCAAACAACACAAAGCGACTGACGGCAAAAGGGTTTTAAATAAATACGTTTGCCCGAAATTTTAAATATATATAAATATGTGTATATACTGTAAATATATATATAAAAAATATATGAGCTACTTGTTGGTGTGGAACTCAAGACAATGCGCGGAAAAATGTTTTCAAGCTGAAAATTAATTTAAAACATTAGCACCCGCATACACACACACACACAGAGAGAGAGAGAGAGAGAGAGTGAGAGAGTCTGTGTGTAATTATGCACACATGTGTCTACTCTCAGATGGGTTTTATGACATAAATTACATCAAGCACAAAATTTTAATATAATTTTCACTAAAAACGCGAACGCGAAACTTTTTTAGTTGCTTCTGCTGCTGTAGCTGATGAAGGCAACTTCAAAAGGCTTGCCAGCGCACACACACACACACTCACGCACACACACACACACGCAGGAGAGGGCGCGCGTGTATGAAACAGGATATCCGTTGCGGAAGTTACAAATTTTCCACTTTCCACACACTCGTGACGTGGCCCCCGGGCACCTTGCTATTCAGCAGCGAGCGAAGAGCAACGCAGGAGACGGTTCTGAGGGGCTAGAGGCGTGGCACTAATGTGCCCTGCTTACGACGCCATTTAATATTTATTCCGTTCCATCAAGAAAAGCACTTGGCTTCGCTTTTTCCCAACCAGCTCAACTATTTTGCTGGCAGCAGGCACCAGCGTCGAGTCCTTTTAATCATTTGGCAAACTTTCTGTGACACGCAGCACTCCAGTGTCAACTACATTTTGTGTATGCCAAAACTACACACACACACACACACCCAAATACACACACGCGCACACACATACATGGCTAGTGCCTTTTAGTTTTTAATGTAATTTTGAGACACTTTTTTGCTGCTGTGTCACTTTGCAGTTTCGGTTCGCAAGTGCAAAAAACTTTTGGGGCGTCAAAGTTTCAAAAAAAAAAAATAAATAAAAAAATTAGAAATAAAAAAAAATTATCTGCCCCAACTTGTATCGAAACATTCTTCAACAAAAGTAAACTCATTTCGAGACTAACATAAAACAATAAGCAAAGCAAATACTAAAGATAAAATAAAAAGAAGTTTCATATTTTTTTTTATATTCAATTGGTTTTAATTTAAAATAATAAAATATAAAAAAATTAAACTCTAAAAATATGAGAATTTATGTGGAAAATACTGGAGTTTTTTTTTTTCTTAACCAATGATATAAGTTAAATTTTTGAAGTGTGGTTAGTGTAAATTAAGAAAACATTTTTAGGAATTCATTTTAAATGAAAACAAATATTTGAAAAAAAATTAGTTGATATTTTTTTAAAAAATGGTCAAATATATATATTCATAGATATATTTTTCAAAATATGATTGTAATAATTACATACATTTGTTTCAATATTTTAAAATATTTGCATTGCTATAAATACTTTGACAAATATAAAAAATATGAATTTTTCTTATTCATAAATATATATTTAAAATACTCTTGTAATAAGTTGGGCCAAAAATATTTTTTTTTAATTAAAAAATTACTAATTTGTTTCTTTAAATTATTTTCTTTAGTATTAAAAACATATCAAATTGTTAATTTTTCTGTGTTCAAAATATTTTCTTTAATGATGGCTATTCTTATTGATACAAATATTTTTTTTTTAAATGCAAATATAAATTTAAGTTTCTCAAGTATCATAACTTTGTGGAAAACTTAATATTTGAAATGTTGAAAGCCAAGACTCCAATTGGCTTAGTTAATAAGAAGCTGAGGCAAAAAGAGAAAGTGATAGAAGCAGAGACAGCAGACAACAGCTAGCAGACAAAAGACAAATGAACGGTGCCAGCGGTCGCGGCGGTGGCTGTGGTGGTTGCACCACCTAGCGAAGCATTCACCCACTTGTCGCCTCATAAATTTCATAGCGAAATTGTTAAATTTTAATAAAATCAAAGCGTATCAAACGGGATTTGTTTACCAGGCGACGATTTGGATGTCGATGTCGATGTCGCATCGACGATGCCGACGGCGACAGCAGCGACTTTTCGCAGTCTTCAGCATTGTCCTTGCCGTCGTTATCCTTGTTCGCAGTCTGGTTATATCGCGTGTTTATTGTTGCAGCAGTCGCGCCGAGCGCTTTAAAATAATTTAAGTCTACGCCTGCTGCTGTTGCTGCTGCTGTCAAGCTGAGGGCGCGTATTATTGTTAAGGGTTGGCTGCGGGGAGGTGGCCCCTGCTGATGGCTCAGGGGTTGCTGCTCAAAGCTGCTCATCTTCGAATTGTGCGAGTCGAAGTTGACGCCGCTGCCGTTTTGTGACTCGTTAAAGGATTAAAATCATTTTAATGGATTTTTCAAGCTGTTGTTTTGTTACATAATTGTCGCCTCTATTCTCTGTGTGTGTGTGTGTGTGTGCATTATGGGCGCATAAATAGGGCAAACAGATGCATTGGGGTTTAACAAAAAGGCAGCACGAATCTGTTTGCACGCCTGTCGCCAGGACCCGGCGCCTGACTGAACACGCATTTGTCATCGTCCGTATGCTAATGTCCTTCGACTGTTAATGATAGCTGGCATCCTGCTCAGAGTTACAAATGTAAGGCAGACACTGACGAGCGCCAGCGAAAACTGGTTATGAACAACCAAACCTTTAAACCTCAAAACGCACTGTCTATATGCGGGGCAGCTTAGATGTAGACTGTTCGAAGTGATGTGCCCACTCAATTTCTATTATCTTAATGGATTGCGTTGAATGTCTTAAAGTTGCCTTAAGGAAATCCTAAATTGGAAATGGCAAAGAAATGCGCCTGAAAATATGTTATCATGGGCAAGCTGGAATATTGATTTTCAGGAGTTGAATTGCCGCTGGTTTATCATAGACACATAGACGTGTGACTTTATTTTTATCGATTATAGAATAATTAAATAACTAAAGAAAATTATAGAATAATAAAATGGGATTTAATCAGGCCATCTTGCTTTATAGTTAATTGGATTATTAGGTAACATTATACTTCTGCTTTAAAAAATTTCTGTGCGTCAATTATTATTAATCAAACTAAAAAAAAAAACAAATATGACTTTCAATATAATTATTATCTATTATCAAAAAAAAAAAAAAATAATAATAATATTAATAATAATTAATATTATTATTATTTTTTTTTTTTTTTTGAGGAGGTAAGCATTAAGTCAGTCCGACACACCATCCATAGTGACGACATGACTGACGGTGCATAAAGCATTTTTACCTACCTCAGCGACACAAAACAAATTTATTCTCATCTATTATTATTAAATGTCATTGATTCATCTCATCGCCCTAGTTTCAGACTTAAAACTTAATTAATTATATATTTTCAAGGAAAAAAGTCATATATGACTTTGAGTCCACGCGAACCCTCAGTTAACACTACACATACAACTTTGTATAAATATCATAAATAATAATTAATAATTTAAATGGACACTAATAAATATGTGCAGTAAAAAACACAAACACAATTTATTACATAAAATACATAATGAAACTCACACACATATAAAGATTTCTTTATTTTCATATGAAATTTAAACTCTTCAAGTTTAAAGACGTGTTTCAAATAGATTTGATATGCCCTAACATTAAATTAGTTTTATAATTTTTTATAACAGATCTTTTGTAAGATTTTTTATAACAGATTGAATAAAGATTTCCAACTACTCTTTACTCTAATTACTAATATGATGTTAAACTACAAAATTGATGTTCTAGTTTTTCCCTTAATACAGTAAAAAAATAAATATAAATATAATAAAAGACAAAGCTTACTTCACTTATTACAAAATAAATAAATAAAAATATAATACAATTACTCTTGAACGACATCGTCGGATTCTCTCAGCCTTAATCAAGTTGTCTTGGCTTCTGTGCTTATTTTAACCCCTCCCACTTACAGAAATCAATTTAACTTACACATTTCCATCTCACCGGTAAGCCCTTTAGGCCATTTATTGGCACATGACTAAGATAATACCTCAATTTACAGCCAGGCCTATCTAATTGCCTGTCATCAGTTAAATTTCGTAATAAAGTAATTTAATCCTCTTTTAATAAAAAGTTTCTGTTGCCGCTGGGCAGACGGCGCATTAGCGCTGTTTAACCCTTATAATAGACATGTTTTTATAAACAAATGATTAGGGCTTATCGTGTCTATTCGACATCAATACCTGCCCTAACGAGCAGCGAGGCGCTTGGGGCAATGGGATTTTTGCGAGGTAAACAGCTTACATACCTGGCAACTTAAAGGGTAATCCGGCCATAAGTGGATCCGGGCCAAAACGCTGTGGTCCAAATGCGAACGGATGAAAGCCCTGATGGCGCACCTTCGAGCGTGGCTCACGTGGCCCATCTACCGTTACCTTTATGGCCTTCGTATAGGTGGCGATCTGTATCGGATTCGTCGAGATGACAATTGTCAGCGTAAAGCTCTTACCTTAAAGAAAGAAGAGGAGAGATTGAGTAAGTGATTAGGCTATAATTGATCCACCTGCATGGCATGGCATGGCATGGCTAAGACTCCGCCTCTGCCTTAGACATGGAATTTATGTGAGCTGAAGTGCATGCTGCATGCCTCATGCTCAATTAACCCTAACGTATGGTCAAAGTCACGCAGAGCTGCTGGATAATCATTAACTAAACAAAGCAGCCACGCAGACATTACATGATTGAACGCTTGAATTGATTGATTAACCAGACAACGTTCCAGCTCTAAATAACTGTGTGTGCGTTTGTCTGTTTGTTGGCGAATGCATTGGTCAAACAGTGAACTGTGGAATATTAAGTAACTTTGGCATGGCAACCCTATAGTGGTTGCGCATGCCAGAGTTGCCATAACAGCCAAAACGTCAGTGGACCGCACTGAATGCCGCCCACTCAAACCAGGCCGAAAACTTGAAATATTTCGAATATTCATAAGGCGGCATGAACTTTCAAAATGTGAACAAGAATGAAAATGCCATTTCCATTGCGCTGACATCCACTCCAGTTCGCTCCCTCACTCACTGACTTTTTAGCTGCCTTCCCAAAAGGGGCGCGAATACAGAATTCGTGGCGCAAACACTTTGAATGCCAAACGCATGAGTTAATCAACAAATATGAATGTTTGGCAAAGTTGCTGAGTTCATCGTTGCCTCACATTCAATTTAAATAGGTTTAGCAAAGCCAATTGACTGCGATTTCAAAAGATAAAATCTTAAAACCGTTGGAAAATATAAAGATAGTACTAGAAATACTACAATTTAATAAATATATACATATGGAAATAATATAAATAATATAATAATTATAATATGAAATAATATAAATAATATATTGAAATTCTAAAATTAATTACTTGTATTAAGTATATTACAATATTTCGAAAAACCAAATTATTTTTAAGATGACTTCAAACAGTAAAATTAATTTTAAGGAAACTCAATAATTAAATTTCTATAAAATAGAGAGGAAATAGATAGAAATACATACATATAATTTTTTGAAAGAAAATTATAAAACTTTCCACAAATTATGAATTAAGCAAATAAAAGAAATAATTGTACTGTATTTTTTAAGAAGAGATCAGAAAACTTCTGAACAAACAGAAAAATATTAAGAAAATTATAGATATGCTAAAAACTATTTTTTTTTAGACAACTCAATTTTATAATTACTATAATCTATAATTTTCCCTATAAACTAAAAACGAAATAAAATAATTACAGTAAATATAACCTCAGTCGATTGGTATTTGGATCGTAATTGGCAAATCAATTAAATCCTTTTAATGATATTCCATTTTCAATATTTGCTTTTAATTTTAACTAAAAATCCTCTAATTAAAGTGCCTAAATTTAAATATAATTCTAAGTCGAGGAAACTAAATCCGAAAATAAGATTCCTTAAGTTAATAAAGCAGTAACTGGAATCCGAGAGGTGCTTATAAACAACCCGTAAGATTAGATTACAGATCCAAACGTCCTGGCCAGGCGACAAGCTACTGCACCATGAAGCCCACGTGCTGCAGAAGAGGAGAAGACTCAAACGACACCACCTACCTGACTGAGTCTTGACCTCAAAAATTCATGATGGAATCCGTTAACATTTTCCTGTAGATACACTATATATACCCTTGCCCCCTTACAGTCTATACTGCTAAAAATGTATTCATTCATTTTGAATCTGATGCGTGTTGGTATAGTTTATTATAGTATTAAATCCTTCACCGACCTATATCCAGGACTTAAGACGAAATGGCCTTAATTGAATTTCAACAAGTATGGAAGCTCTAGTCGACACCGCTCGACTACGAGATACCCTGAACCCTTCGAATAGCCGATATTGGAAGCATGCTATGATTATTTTACATATATATAGTGCAAGCCACACACGGACGCAATAATGAGCACGCGCTCTGCTAACTGAGCAGCAACTGCGCTCAGGCTGCAATATGCCTATGAGATGGGAAATTAAATGTTTAATAACTTTGTTAGTAGATGAACTGTTTTAATCAAATTTTCACAGAGTCTCTAGTATTTGCAAATTGAGGCGAAAGGGGCGTGGCATCCAAAATCCAAAAACTACAAAATGTCCGCATTCACTACACCTATCTGAACAGTAAACTTGAAGTCTCTAGCTTTAATGGGTCACATAAATGAAAGTCCATTTATCGAAATTTATCGATAAATCGATCGATAGTAAGCACATGCTAAAAAACGTGAATCTATATATATTTATATTAATACAATATTCAGAGCCTAGAATATGGCTCTGAACATATTCGATGAGCAATCGCTGCCACGCCCACCTAGCAGCACATGTAATGGGAGCAAAACTTTCGTCAACCACATGGGAGAGTAGCTCTCGCTGATGATGCGAACTATTTTCTTTAGATTTTAGGAACATGGCTAAGCCGTAACTCATTTGCAAGTTTTCGCCGACAGCAGGCCAAGGAAGGACACGAATAACACGCGAAAGGCAAACAAAGTTCTTAGATTAATATTAAATTAAACGAAGCATGCAAAAAATGCTAGAAGGCGGCAATCATTAGGGCGAGGGCGGCAACAGCAGCAGGCTGCGCCACCAGCCTACAAATATATTGCTTGCTTGTGGCAGGCGGCGGGCGGCGGGCGGGGAATGGTGTGAGACATGCGGCAGTCAAGAAGAAAACCCAAGAAACCTACACAAGAAAACAAATGAACATAAACAGACGAAACGAACCAAGAAAACCAACAAAATGAAATGAAACTTTTTTAATTATGCGCCCCACAGCCTCTCAGACCCAAGCCGACGGAGGCGAGCAACAAGCGAGCAGCGGCCATGGGTAGTTGGTTTTTGAGGGCGTGGCAGCTGCTCGAGTAAGCGTCAACAAACTAACGAAGTGGTAAGCTGGAGGAGGCCAACCAGCCGAGCCGAGGCGCGGCGAGGCGAGGCGAACCGAGGCGAGACGAAGGCCCTGACGCGATGGGGCACAAAGTGGCTAAGACAAAAGACTCGAATGTTGCGTCGACGGCGTTTTGCCAAATGAGCAAATATTGCAAATAAATCTGTTGCTGTTGGCCATTTTGTGCAGTGTCGAGGCAGCGACAGTGGGTGTGGGCGTGCCAACAAAGGCAACGGCGGCAGAGAACTTTGCTGCTAATAAGATGAAAACCATTAAAAGTCGACACAAGTCGCGTCCGTTGCAAACCAAAGGAGAGCACTGCAAAGAATGAGCAAGAAAATGAGCTGAGGTGGACGAAGGGCGAGGGGCGAAGGGCGCAGGACGCAGGGCAATACCAGAGAGGGGTGGGCCGTAACAGGAAGCTGGCTGCTGGCTGTTGGCTGCTGCCGGGTTAAAATGCTGTAATTTTCGCAACAAAGCAAAAATTATCACCACTTTGCAAAAGGCGACAGCGACGAGAAAAGCTCTGCACCCTTTTCAACTATGCATGTGTGTGTGTGTGTGTGTGTGTGTGTGTGTGTGAAGCAGACGCTAAGTGATTTTAAAACAAAGTTTTTCAAACGTTTAACGTTACAATTTTGCCAAGTGTAATAGAAAATGTTACGTTTGCCGCTGGCTGCTGTCTGCATTTTAACTTTCGATGCTGATAATGAAGCAAGAAACAAAACCCAGAGACAGAGCCAGAGCCAGAGCCAGAGCCAGAGCCATTGCCATAGTCAGTGCCAACGGAGGGTTCGCATACTGCGCATAGGCAATTTAATGGCGCTGTCGTCACAACCCTGCAGCCCCAAGCCATCAGCTGCTGCTGCTGTGTTAATGTCGTTAGTAGCATGGCGCCATAATTATAATTTGACATAAGACAAGAAGTCTGAGGTTGACAACAAAATGACATTTTAAATACACACTCCAACGGCGTTACGCAATGAATGAATGGACAACCCTCCTGAGTTGGCACGGCCAACCACCCCAACCACTCAACCGCCCAACCACCCGCCCACACAGCGACCATCAGCATCGTCTATTCAGCCGTCGCTCTCATCTTGCCACTCTGTGCGTATTTAGACACTTAACAGATCATAATTTTAACACTTTGCCTAATGCGCCTGGAACGTTTAATGGAACTTCCAGCAAGCAGAGAGAGAGAGAGAGAGAGTGAGAGAGGAGGGGTCGCTTTTAGCGAATCTCTGCAGCTTATCATAGATTTAGTGCCTCTTAGGGCAAGTCCAGCCACAGCTTGACCTGAGTTCGTGAACAAGACGCCTCACACTCCTCGCCAGCTCATTAGATTACTGCGATGTGATGCAATGCCAGCGGCAGACTTGGCCGCAAATATTTGAAATTTACCTGCAATTTCCGACTGTTGAATTCCTTAAATTTCCCTTTATTTCATCCAATTTGTTTGCCTTTTTTATTTTCAGCTCAAACTTGACTGCAACGAAAATCCCAGTGGAGGAGCGTAATCCGATTTACATATATGCAAACAATTGTCAATATAATCATAGTTTTGCCCTTCTTGATGCATTGGCATCTATCTCGCTATCTCTCTCTATCTCTATCTCCCTCTCCCTCTCCCTCTCCCTCTCCCTCTCCCTCTCCCTCTCCCTCTCCCTCTCCCTCTCCCTCTCCCTCTCCCTCTCCCTCTCTCTCTCTATCTCCATGTGTCTGTCGTACACTATATATATCGTTTACCCTTTCTCCTCCCTTCTCTCTATTTCTATTTCTAATTCAATTTCCAGTTTTTCACTTTCTCTCTCCCTCTCTCTCTTGCGCTGTTCTCTTTATCTATCTACCTCTCTTTCTCTCTAGCTTTCTCTTCTCTTTAATTTCCTTTCTTTCTCTTCATTCTTTCTTCTATCTTCCATCAGTTTCTTTAATTTTCTCTCTCTTCTCAGCTTAACTCATTATTTTTCTCTCTCTTTTTCCCTATCTCTCTCTCTCTCTCTCTCTCTCTCTCTCTCTCTGCATCTTATTTGTCTGCTATCTATCTACTGTGTCTGTTTCAATGTGTTATCTGCATCTCTCCTCTGCCTCTCTCTTTCTCTATCTATATATTTCTCTCTGTCGCTCTACATCTCTCTGCCCCTCCATCTCAGCCCCCATAGTTTCACTCTCTCACAACATTTTTCCGCAATTTCTTTACAAATTGCATTTCAAGTAGCTTTAAGCAAAACGCTCACAACAAAAATTCGCAACTTTTCCCCGTTTCTTATTCTTGTCCCTCTCTTTTTCTCTCGCCAGCTCCAGCCTCCGATCCATACCCCGCCCACTCTGTGTCTCTCTGTCTGGCATAAATATTCATATGTTTATTTTATACGTTTTGCCAACGAAAACGCTGCACTTTCTTTCTGCCCTCACTTCAGGGGGAGCCTCTCCAAGCACTGCCCGCTTTATAACTGCCAGCTTAGAGTTTTTCGATTTCCACTAACCGTTGCCCTTTTTGCATAATTCTTCAAGTGGGTATATATGTTTCAGCAAGAGGAAAAGTTTTTAAATTCCCAAATTAACTGAAGTTTTCAAGTGTTTTTGTATTGTACAAATTTGTACAGTTAAGAGAATACCACTTATAATTGCACAAATATTGTTAATACTCTATTATAATAGCTGACTAATAGATAATAATAATAATAGATAGCTAATACATACAAGAAGTAAGAAATAAATAGTTTATTATGTTACATATTATCTTTTAAATATTCTTCAATTGTGTTTGGTTTTCAATGCTGACTAATATGAATAATTAATTTTAAAAAAATAATAATTTATATAAAAAACTATTATAAATATTAGAATTGTTATTTGATGGCAAACTTTATTTCCAATAAATTTAAATATTTCACAAGTAGAAATTTAAGAGTTCTGCTTACACCAACAAATTTTTGTTATATTTGAAAGATATTATACAAGTATTATTCAAAATCCCATAAGCCCAATAAACTATTAAACAGTATTTTTTTTTAAAGATATTCTTATAAGCCTAAAATACAAAAATGTATTTTAATTAGGTTTAGGATGATTAAAACTTCGAGCATCTCTAACTTTGAGACTTATATCTTTCGTAATCATCCGTAATAAAGATACGGATAAGACACTTTAATGTGCAATAAATTTATTGCATTGTATTAACCAAATTAATTAATTAATTAACCAAAGTTTTAAATCAAAAATATAAAGATAAAGTTTAAAAAAAAAAAAAAAAAAAAAAAAAAAAATATATATATATATATATATATATATATATATATATATATATATATATATATATATATATATATATATATTAATATATATATATTAAATTATGAACGGTACGACGCATACCCCTCATCTATTCACAGCTCCAGCATAGGGTATTTAACGTTCGACGAAGAGGGTGACCCAACTGTTCTTTTGCTGTTTGGTTTGCTCATGATACATTTGTTGTTTTCAGCTTTTGGCATTTGTCGCCGCTTTGCCGTTGGCTTTCACTAATGCGAAGGCGGAGGTGGAGGTTGGATGTTGGGGTTCAGGGCATGGTTTAATAATCATAAATTTTAACCCTTTTTAGCGCGACACTTGCCGTTCTTTTTTATGTTTGTCCCGCTTTTGTTGTTGTTTTCGTTATGTTGACATCCGTTTTGTTCTTTGGCAGCCGTTTAACCCGATTTGTAATACATGGCCCAAGGGCAGTGTCAGTGACGTTGACTTTTGCCTCTGTTGTTGTTGTTGTTGATGTTGTTGTTGTTGTCGAGTGTTGCTGCCGCCGCTGCTGCCACGTAGCTGCCAATAATGTGAACACGAAAATTGCCCAAATGCCACCACAGACGAAATGCAGCAGCAGCAGCGGCAGCGGCAGCCAAAAAGGAAATTAAATTTCCAGCAAAGTCAAATATTATATTGGCAATAAATGAAGACGCAGCAGACGCGACACGATGCTACCAGCAATTACTTTGGCCCGAATCAGTCTGCTCCTGCCGCTCCTGCTGCGTGTCCTGGTGCTGGTGGTGGGTTTTCTCGCTAAATATACGAGTTTATATGGCGAGAATGCGATGCCAGCAAATAGGAAGCCGGAATCGACGTTTATTAAAACGGAAACTCGAGACATTTGTGCGGCGGCACAAGAAAGAAGAAATGCGACTTTGACGATAAAGCCAAAAGCGATGGCGATGGCGATGGCAATGGCCATGGCCATGGCCATGGCAATGGCAAAAAGTAACGAAGCAGACGCTGCCAAGGACATAATTCCGTCTTAGCTATGCCAATGGCAAATAAAGTCCTTGGCCGACGGCAGCACCGGCCCGATGCTGCCTGACTGATAAGCAATCACCCATCAAGCTCAGCCCCAAAATTGTAGATTCACACAGCTTGAAAGTGACCAACGGGGAGCAGCAGCCAAAGGCCGCTAAATTGCAATTTTCAAGATTTAAGCGTGAACAATAAATGTCACATAATCTGTAAGTAGCTAAATAAAAGCGCCCGCAGCCGAATGACTCCACAAAAAAACAGGACCTGGCCATGTCCCTGGTCTCGGTCCCGGTCCCAATCCTGACCCCAGCCTCAACCTCGATGCTATTTAATTTAATTTATCGCATTTTAAACAGACGACAAACAATAAAATGAAGCGACAGCTTCAACAAAATAATACAACAAATTTATTTGTTGTTTGTTTCCCTTTAGGCCAGACGCATTGATTGCGGCTTTGTCTTTTATGTTTCGCAGAGGGTCCGAGGGTCGCATTATGGCCAGAACAAGACTCAATCTATCGGGCCTACAAAGCAATTTGTTAGCGTTTCACACGATAAGCGAAACAATAGGGATGCCAACGAAGTTGCATGTCTCATTGAAAGTATCTAGATAACTACAATAAAGTATCTACATACAATAATTATAATTTAAAAGTAAATTTCTAATAATTACAGAAAAGTATGAAAACTCTAATCAAATATGAATGGAAATAAAACAAGATCACATGAGCTGTCTTGTTGACTTACAATTTTCATTATTAAGATGTTTCCATACATCAAAAATAATAAAATCAAATAATAAATAGTTCACCTTTCAAAATAAATTTGATGTAAATCAAACCTAAGGCACAAATTTCAGGTCATGAAGAACGGGAAACAATTTTAAAAATTTGATTTAAACATAATTTGACTTCGATTTAGACAAATGTTATTAGATTTGCTTTGAACTCTATTTTTTCATATAATTAATATTAAATACAGATAGTTTAACATCTCTGATGACATAGTATATACTCATTTTACGCTACCTGCTTAGTAGCAACACACTAGACAGAGTTTATAGACAGAATCCAGTCCTAACTATCTCTATATTATTTCACTTCAAGCTGTAGTAAAGATCATTAATAGAATTCAGGCATTTTTAATAATAATAAAATATTTTTATTGAAATAAACCAGTTAATTAATAATAATAATTAATAATATAAATATTAATCCTTTAAAAACATATTTTAATATTTTTATTTATTTTTAATTATTAATTTTTTTTATTAAATTTTTTATAATTTTAAACAAATAAATTTAACTAATAGTATTGGCAATTGATATTAGAAATATAAATCATACAAAATATCAATAAATTTTAGTATATAAATTAAAGTAGATATTTGAAATAAATAGAATCAATGAAGATGAAAAATATTTTATTTTGCTTTTTTTTAGAAATAAATTAATTAATAATAACAGTTAATAATATTAATCATAATCATACAAAAACAAAAATAAATACATTTTAATATATATATTAAAATAGATATTTTAAATAAATTAACATTTTTCAACTCAACATTTCGTACAAAAATGACATTTGCCATACGCGGCTATTGATTTCCTGATGCCTAAGGAACATCAGTTCATTCATATATATAAACTCTTTATTTTAATAGTGACTCACACTATATATGTCAATCTCTTGCTTAGATGCAGCCTTTTTAAAGTACCTTAAGCTGCATAATTAACACTTTTGTGAACGAGCAAATTACCGCTTTATTACTGTAATGCTTCAATCGCGACAGCAAGAAGATTATCGAAAGCAGCTGTCTGTCCCTCTTTATCTCTCTCTCTCTCTCTCTTTCCGGCTGTGGCTATCTGTGTAGCTCAACTTGTATGCTGCACGCCTCGCCACCTGTGACCCGATGCGGGCAAGAAAAGCCTATGACACATTTCATTATACAAATATCAATTAAGCTCATTGCAAATACTAATTGTGAGTTTAGGCGAAGGACATTTGCTGCCACCACCACCATCCGCCACAGCACCACCACCCCAACACCATCAGCAAAAATAGCAACAAGACGTGGCACAACAAACGCCACCCCACCTCCCCCAGCTGGCATATGCACTGACATACATGGGTTTGGCGTGGCATAAGGGCTGACTCAAGGCTGCAAATGTTAATGAAAATTAAAAATTCAACATCAAACTGAACGACGAAGGACGAAGGACGAAAGACGACACAGGATTCGTCAACATCAAACGGAGCCGAAGTACCCAAATATATACTTCGAGGCAGTGGGTTGGGCTCGAGGCTGGGCACATCTCCAGAAAGAAGTGTTAATGTGTTATCTGATTTATTTATGTTAAGCTCATGTGTGAGTGTATGTGTTATGCCAGTGTCTATGTGTGTGCGTGCTTGTAAATTGCTTAAATTTGTGAAAATCGTGACTTCAATTAAATTCCATTCGATACTCAAGGAATTTTCAACTGATGATGCGCAAGTAATTTCGGAAATTGGATACTGTATGCCAACTGTAAACATGCAAACAAACAAACAAGCAAACGTGTGTATGTATTGCTCTCTGTTCGAGTGTGTGCGTGTGTGTGTGTGTGTATGTACTTTTGTATTAAATCAAATTTTAATTGCGCATACTTGTCCCTCAACAAATATTTGCAGCGAGCTCGCCGCCTTTGACTCGCCTGTCTCTGCTAGCCAAAATGCTAAAGCGACAAGGAATGTAAGGCAGCACAACCAACCAGGCAACCGACCGACCAAACAGGCCCACAAACACACACACACACACACAAACAATCTCTCTCAGTCACCAATGGTCCGCAAACAAACATTATGAGCAAACAAACAAGCAGAACTGAATTTTAATAAACCACACAATGACGCTTAAATACCCTGACCAACAGGTATTTTAATTAAAGGCCAAAGCGCAGCAAAATCAAGGCCTGCCAGATCCAAAACAATGCAGTTGAGCTACGAAAAAAATGTAGTTGAAAACATTAAGCGTTTACAAAGATACCAAAGACAACAAGTTTCTTAACTGTTTTCACTCTTATTTGCTATCGATTCCTTGAATCGATAAGTATCGATACGTTTAGCATATTAACAATAAAATTACGTCTCGTCCTTTAAGATAACTGCAAGAGCAAAGCGGAAATATTGAATAAAAGAACTTTTTACAGCTCGCTGACTTCTTAGAAACTTTAAAAAGTTTTCTTGTATTGAAGCATGCAAAACGGAAGTTATTCAATAATGATTTTTTCATAGCACAGATGTGGGAGAAGAACAGTAACTGACTTTGGGTATAAATTTAAGTGAATACAAATATATTTAATGGAAGCTGCAAACGGAGAAACTTGTTGGCAAGTAACAGTAAAATAAATATAAAAAACAGAATATAATAAAAATAAAATAAAATAAAAAGATATGAAATAAAATAAAAAATATATTTACAAAAAAAAAATCATTTAAAATAAATAAAATTCAAATAACAAAATCTAAGAATCAATTAAAACAAATTTTACAAAAATTTAATTCAAATAAAAAAATTAAAACAAAAAAAATTAATCTATTTATTTTTATTTTATTTTTTTATTTATATACATTATTATTTTTCTTTTTTTATTTATTTTCTTTATTAAAAATAATAGTTTTTATTTACAATAATAATAATAATTTATCCATCCAGACAGACATGTAGTATATATATTTCCTTTTATAAAATAAAAAATTCTTTAAATTTCATTTATTGATTTTGCCAGCTTCAGGAATTGCAGCTCTATCCTTGCCCTAAACTCTCCTAAATGCAACTTTATAACATTTCGCTAGACTTTATTAAAGCTCATTGTGTCACTGCTTTGTATATCTTCATGGAATTTGCCGCCCAACTTGGGCCCGTCTAATGCCTGAAGGAAACTGTTTTGGCATAATGTAAGCTAAGCTAAGCGGCTGCGTTGCAAATCTGTCAAATGTCAGCGCCAGCAGCGACGCGACGTCGACGTTGGCTCATTAGAGAAACAAAAAACAACAACAACAACAGCAACATCAGCTGGAAGAAGAAGAAAAATAAAGTGTGCCCCAGTTGACGGCTCGATGCCAGCTTTCAGCTCTCACTGTAGCTGACACCTGGCAAAACTTTGCCAGTCGCCGGGCGAACAAAATGGCGACGTCGGCCTCATTGCAACCATTTTGGCCGGGTGTTTATCACATTGCTGCTATTAATTAAGCTTAACGAGGTTACCGTTCGCAACCACACCCAGTCAAGCAAAGAAACAGAGAGAGAGAGAGAGAGAGAGAGAGAGCGGGAGAGCGGGAGAGGGGGAGAGGGAAAGAGGGGGAGAGAATTGCAGGTGGGTAGATGGGGTTAGCCAAGGCATCTTGGGCTGACGCCGTGCTAGTCCCCAGGCAACTTAATAATGAAATTTCGCCCTCATCTCATTAAAAGTCTTAAGCAGTTCCCGGCAGCAAATTGATGTGTGCTATGCTAAAAGGGTTCCACAACCAGCCTGGGCAACAGGCAGTGAGTGGGCGGCTGTCGCTTAGGATCAAGAGCAGATCAACCAACCACGCCCATTGCTGCGCCCAAAAACAGCATTTGCTACACAAAGAATCCAAAAACAAAAAAAAAAAAAAACAAAAAAAAACCAAAGCAGTTGCCAGTTGCCAGTTGCCCGTCGCCCAGATGGCAGCTGCCAGCGCTGCCAACGCTGTGGCGCATATTTAATTTTTAATGAAGTTTAATGGATGCCGGAAGCTTTAAGATGGCAGATGGAAGATGGCAGAGAAAAGCCAACGTAGCGGAATACGCCCCAAAAATAAGTATGCTAACATATTGTTTACTCTGCAGCTTAGAGCTGCCGGCGCACTTCCTCAAAGCCTCAAGACTTAGCATTCCATTGGAAAGGTCAAACAAATGTCTGAAATAGGCAATCCCACTTCAATAATTCAAGCATCCGGATATACGACTTACACGCATATACTACATACACATCATCTCAATTCAATATCAGCTAGCGCTGCCCTAATCCATCTTATGCGCATCTAATTAGTTCTCCAAGAGTCAGAAAAAAACCAATAAAAATTGTTATTTTCTGATATTAATACTTTCTAATTATGCGAATATGTATTTAACTTATATATTTAAAAAATAATAATTTGAAACATTATGTATACATTTATGCTCTATATCTTTCTAAATTATATATTTTTAAATTTTCATTTAATGCTAAATTATTTTAAAAACACCTTCAAAATCCTTCACAAACTAAGAAATAAAAATAATGAAATTAATAAATAATTTAATAATTAAAAATTAAATATATAAAATATATTTATAAATTATCAAATAAATATGTTTTTAAATATTTAAAAAAATTTTAAATATATTTGTAAATTATATAATGAATATGTTTATAAATGTTTTCAAAATTTATTATATATATCTATAAATTATAAAATAAACATGTTTATAAATGATTTAAAAATAAGTATCAATCAATCAAAGACGCCTTCCAATGAGAGCTACAAAACCGTGTAGAAGACCAGAGGAAAAGCCAAAATTAACAATGGCAAAAAATGTTGAGATGAAATCAATTTTGATATTCTTTTTTCTTAAAAATTAATAATTATCGATATGATTAGCATAAATTTTGTAATCAGCTCAACAGTCGAAGCAGGACTCTGTAAATAGCTACAAAAAACAGGAATATTGAGTAAAAGAAATTTCTTAAAACTTTTTTTGTATTGAGGCATGAAAGCGGAAGTTATTCAAAAACGAATTGTTCATAGCATAGATCAAAAGGATAGATGAAACCTTTGAAGAGCTTTGGTTCTATATTTAAGTGAATAAAAATAAGTATTGATTACTCAAAAATAAAATAATAATAATATATATATAAAAATAAATAAATAAATATAGATAGATGAGATAGATTAGAATATTATTGTAATAATTTACATTTTTATAATATTCTTCTATTTATTTATTATAAAAATGTAAATTATTACAATAATATTCTAATCTATCTCATTCCCTCCCATTCCATAGGTAAGTCAGGAATATTGCTAAATTTTAAATACAATAATAAATAATCTTGATTGCTATTTGCTGTTCGACGTCGAAGGCGCCCTAACTTGCTTAAGTATGAGGACCCAATATTTGGGTTCGTGTGCAATGGTCTGAAATGCACTTAACTAATGAATTGCAGCTGAGGTGCGGAGACATTATGATGGCCATGCAGCGGCCGCACAGCTGCACTTGGGACAGAGCGCACGGCTCAAGTGGCAAGGCGTCAGAATCAACTGAACGATAAGCACGCCATAATCGGAGCGAGCGCCAAACTCCAGTTAATTAACATATTATTGCAAATTCAGCAGCAGCAAGAAACTAAGCTGCAGTTGCTTTAGCTTCAACTTCTGCTGCTGTTGCTGCTAATGCACTTTAGTAATGCACTTCAATGTGCTTACACAGCCATGTGCAACATGCAGCGCACATCTCATTTACATGCATACACATAGCAACAATAATTACATGTGCCCGGCCGCCCTGCTGCCGTAGCCGTCCAGAAGATTTTAATTCATTAGTAGACAACGGCCAAATGCATTTCCCATGTGTGTGGATTATTCAGTTTCCGCTTGAATGCAACTGCTGCAATTGCAGTTGCTGCAGCAGCAGCTGCTGCTGCTGCTGTTGCAACAGTCGATGCGCCACCATTTTATCTAATTGCGCCCACATTACGCATACGCAGCATAGAACACATCATTAAAATTACGAGTGGACAAAAATGCAAAAGCAGCGCCCGACCCTCATGTTCGACGCCCTACCTCAAGCCCAAAACGATGGTAGTTCAGCACCGAGGGCTGTTTGAAAAGTTTGTACAGAGACATATGAATATTCGCTGACAGATATTACGATATTCCTGACGATATCTGCATTGATATTTTTTGGTTATTGCGCTGAGAGCTTGCTTAAGACAAACAGCGAGGGCTGTTCCAGAAGTTTTTTTAGACATTTAGTATTGTGATTAATTTTCAATGTGATTAATACATGGATTCTTTTAGTTTATTAAGCTAATAGCTCAAAGATGGTCTAGAACATCAGCGAGGGCTATTTGAAAAGTTAGCATGTGTACTTTGCCTTTGTTACTATATTGCACACGACATGCGAATATCGAATATTGGTATTTTATTGTTCGATATAAAGAAAACGCGAAGATTAATTGGCGAGGACTATTACAAAAGTTGACCTATAGATATTGATAGTTATATATTGTCTTAATATATTAATATATATTCATTAATATATTTTCATTATTATATATGCGTTTTCTTTTTTTGTTTGTTGAGCTAATAGTTTGTAGATAGCTTAGCGTAACAGCGAGGGCTGTTTAGAAAGTTTATAAATATTAGTAAAGGTATACCCTACATTATCTGTATCTATTCTATTCGAATCTATTCTATTGTATTAGTTTATTAACTTAACGATAGGGCCATTTCAGATACATATCTGCGGCTCGTATCTGCTCGCATATCAAAGTACGATTTGTTTTCTTGGGAATAACAAAGGACAACTAAAAATACATTTAATATTGATTTTAATATAATTTTATATAGATTTGAATATAATGTATTTAAGAGTGTGCTAGAAATTACTTCTGTTTATACCACACTCAAATCTATTCTCTTTACTTTGCAATTCCCAACTGGTTATAGCTTTGCAAGGCTGATGGTGTCACTTGGCAGCTCTTCAAATAGCTAAGCAGACAATCTGGTGTCTCAGAAACATCTTACTGTCAATTAGTAGCGTGCAACGCGCTCTTTTTCTGCTGTTCGCTACTTTTCTAGCCACCCTCGATAAGCGCTTGAATATCCATTGAAGCACATGCTGCACAAACATAACTCGTAGCTGACCAGATGGGGCTGGGGGAGGGAAAAGGCATTCCGTTTCTGAAGCCTTGACAACTGCAAGTGGCATTAGTTGTAGCAACACAGGCTGAGTAGACAGCGACAACAACAACAACAACAACAACAGCAACAGCAACAACAACGGCAACGGCAATTGCATGCATCAGTTTTTCTAGTACAAGGGATTTGCATTTGTTTGCTAATTGAAATTAAGCAAATATTTACAAACATGGAGCCCCGAGTGGGCTCTGTGGAGTTGACCCACGTAATCCTTTTGTAGCGCATTAAAATTCATGAAATGAGTCCCAAAATAGAGGAGAAAAACAAAATGAGGACCAATAGCATTGCCAGATAATTTAAATCCATTTGTATAACAGTTGCCGCTGTTATTTTTTTTCATTTTATTTTTATTTTTCTGGTAATTAGTGAGAAAAGAGCGGGGCAGAGGGGCGACCGAAGCGTAACTGTGACCGGGTCCCATAATCAAATGTTTAAAAAAAGATTTGCAAGTAAATCCCAAGGAATTATTTGCCACTTGAAACGTTTAAAAATGCCAACAAGAATCTGTCGATGCTGATGAGGGTGACAGAGCGACGCAAAGCTGAAAGCTCTGAGATAAATAGAAAAAAAGGCCAAAAGGCAAAACCTGGCATGGCCCAGCCCCCAAGCCCGCGGACGTCTGGCAGGTTGGGGTCAGACAAACTTAATGAGCAAATTGTCAAATGCCGCGGCAAAGCGCACTTAAACATGCCGGGCTCTACAAAATTACGCCCTCTACAACAACAGCAGCAGCGAAAAAGAAAAAGAACTTGACGAAATGATAAAGATTGCAAGAAAATATTCAAAGAGGCCAACAACAACAACAACAAATGGAGAAAAAGTAAAAGTTGCTGTCGCCGTTGTTAGCCCATGTTTGGGGATTTGAATAAACAGTTACGCTGATTTAATTTGGTTCGGCCGTGGCCCAGGGCAGGGCCTAGGGCCAGGGCTAAGGGCGAGTCATTGGCGAGGAAGAAATTCTATCACAGTATGTCGTCTGTCACCCTCGATTTGATTTTTAAATTGCTTTCGTGATAAATTGACGAAATGAACAGCAATAACGCCACCAAAAAGAAACGCGAAAAAAATACACGCACCACGGGAAAAAAATATGCGAAGAAAATTGACAATTGTCAAGGCGGCGCCCCCTGAATAGACATATAAAAATTAACTACAGACTACTTATCTTATTTGTTGACGCAGCCAGCACGAAGTAGAAGAAAAAACCAGAAGGCTACAAATCCAGACAGACGCCAGCACAAGACTCGAGGCTCGAGACTCGAACCCACAGCCGGGCGCAATATGAACGGAAGCCAAGCCGAAAAGTTTGCCCGCCGCTTTTGATCTATGCGGTGGTGCGTGGTGCTGGGTGTGTGTTGGGCGATATGAATGCGAATACATATTCCGATGGCAATATGCTACAAGTATCCTGGGGCGTCGACAGGAAGCAGACAATCAAGCCAAATGATACGCTGAATGGGATTATCCGCGAGCGGCGGCAACGACAACGGCAACGGTAACAGCAACGGCCATGACAGTTAAGAGCTTAGAACTTCTTTCAGTTCTTATTTCCACTAATGAGCGCTACTTAGCAGGTGCTTTCTCCATAAACAATCGAACAATCAGCGCAAACTTTACAAACTTCCGGGAAACTTAATTAAAAAAGTAGAAAAAGAAACCTTTTCTAGCGGCGGTTATGACACTTGCCATGCAGAATAATTAGATCACAAGTTTAGCCTTGATGGAGGGTGTACAGCATAAAGAGAAGATAGATAGGTAGATGGAGACATTATTAGATACTCTCGAGCCGATCGAAGTTCACGTCGCTCTTTAAATATGATTTAAACCTAATAATATCATTTTTATTGTATATGATAATTTTAAATAATATATATGAGAAAAGTAGTGCACTTCAAAGACTTTTGTCTCATATCGATAAATATCGATATCCCAAAAAAGCTTTCATATGATTAGTTTGCGAATTGATCAGCCTACATAAACAGATCTCATCTTGTACAAAACTTGTAATATATACAAGCAGTGCAAATTGGATTTAATATATTAATATTATTTTTCTATAATATTGGATTTATTTAAATTTATGTAAAATGGACGATAAATTCAAGTATTTATATTTCAAGATTCTATTCAAATTCGAATATTATTTGACCCCTTAACGGCTGCTACCTCAAATTAGGGTAACACTTAAGACACAATAACTTTTATAACTTTGTTATTTGTGTGCGAAGAGATACCCGATAGGTTACTTCAATGTAAGCTTTAGAAGTTAAAAAAATATATATATATTCAATAAATAAATACAAAATTGTTTGAAAACAATCATGAAATGATAAAATGAGAGAGAGAGAGGCAGAGATCTAGAGAAAAGTGTGAGATGGCGAGGGAAATAGAGAGAGCGAGAGAGTTGATTTCTAATTAGGGGCCTTACGAACTTGACATCTTTAAAAGTCAATATTTTTATCATAGATACTTTTTCTATAAATCGATAAAATAATATAAAAATTGAGGAATTTAAATACATATCATTCCTTTATCCAAGATTAAGGTATTTATAAAGTTGATTATTATTTATTTTGATAACATGTCCTAATTAGCCAAATAGAGCCGATCTTTAAGAGATGTTCCCTAAATTTTTTTTTATTTATTTTACTGTATTTTAATTTAATGGAATTGAATTTTGTATTACTCCATTGAAAATGAGTTTGTATAATAAGTACTTGGTATCTTCCTCTTTTAGAAATGTTGAGCCATTCAATTGACTGAATAACTAAACTCGTTGAAGTGATCAAGAATCAAGCATATATATATTAAGTACGTATAAGTACGTAAAATTGTTCAATGAAAAAATCCAATAAGGTAAAATTTTAATTTTCCTCTCAATAATTTTCCATAAACATCAGTCGGTACTCGGCCAAGCCATAATCAATTTTTATTAAATATATCACACCGATCTTCCTTGTAAGCCCATACTTTTCCGCCTCAACATGCCGTCCCCAAGCCCACTTAAAGCCTATCCTAGTTTACTCACCCCTGCCGCTGCGTCCAACGAAACGCAGATCATTGAACTTGGCCACTTGGTTCTTCATGACGGCAGTGCAGTTGCGCAGCTCACCGCAGAAGTTCTCATCGTTGCCGGCACGTATGGTGACAATGGTGCCATCCATGACCTCGCCCAGTGCCAGCACCTTGAAGGCGATCGGCAGCGTTTTATTCGAGCGCCAGTGCGTGGGCAACGTGGTGCAAACCTGAGTTGAGATAGCATGAGGATTAGGCTTATCGAATGGACTTCATTTGCTTCTACTTCTACTACTTCTGTTGCATACTCACTACGTGTGGTGAGCCCGTCTTGACCAGCTCGCCAGGATGTTCGGCTAGCAGGACGTCGACCGTGCGCTCGATCAGATTCTCGGGCGTCAGGTACGGACTTGTATCCACGGTCTTGCTGTTGTTGTTGTTGCTTTTGCTATTGTTGTTGTTGTTCGTGCTGCTGTTGTTGTTGTTGTTGTTGCTGGACTCAGCATTGCGACGCTTCGTTGTGCTGCCCGTTGTTGTTATGGTTGTGGTTGCCGCCGTCGTGTGTTGCTGTTGCTGTGTTGTCTGCTGCTGTTGTTGCTGTTGTTGCTGTTGTTGCTGTTGCTGCTGTTGTTGCTGTTGCTGGTGTGATTGATTTGAAGTGGTCGAACTGACCTCGGCTGAAATGTGCATTATTGCTTATAATTCCAAGATCTTATGTCCTTGATTGATTTTCGTTAATATCTCGATTGAATGTTTTCCTTTTCAGCTGCTTCATAGAGTCGCACACTTGATCATCTGCAATATGTTTGCCAATGGAGACTTTAAATTATTACTATTATTATTATTATTATAGAATTATTATTGTAATTATTATTAGAATTAGTATTATAAATTACTGTATATGTAAAAATTTTTCTTATTAAAAAATATATATTTATATTTTTTTAAGAAAGATCTTAGGGACCCAAAAATAATAAATAGAATGATTGTTATTATAACAAAAATAATTTTGTAATTATTTTTATTGCTTTTACAATCATTATTACTATTACTCTTATTATTATTATAATTAAATTATTGCATATTTAAATTTAATATTTTGAAAGTTTTAGATTTTAGTTGTGATAAAGTTGGGATTGAGTTCTAATATGACAAATAATGATGCTTTAAGTCTTAGCTCATCTTCAAGCTTTATATATCTAGCTGGAAAGCCTAGCTCTAAACTTATGGAGGATATAGACTTTTTTGACATGCCGCGCCGCCACTATATATTTATTTAATTTTTAGGTATTTAACTGTTTATGCTATCGTTACATAGTGGAGTGGACTTAGCTAGAGCTGATAATATTTAACTGTAAATGAAATTATCTTGTTGAATTTTGTTTAATAGAAACTCAGTCTGTGTCTCTGTTTCAGTTGGCACAAGTTCCTCACTCTATAAGACTTAGTCTCAGTCACAATCTTCACAAGCTTCCTTCATTGAGCCTATGTCTCTGTCTTCTCAAATGCTCCAGTCTTAATCTTGAACAATTTCTTATTCAATGAGACTTATTCTCAATCTCAGTTTTCACAAATTCCCAGATCATTGGGACTCAGTCTCGGTCCTCACTACTTTCCATATGAAGACTGTCTCCGGCTGAATTTTCACAAATCCCTAGATCAACGAGACTCTGATTCGATCTCAATTCTCAATCATTTCTTATTCAATGACTCTTACTCTCAGTGAGTGAGGCCTACCCAGTGCAGTCTTCACGAATGCCTATTCGAAAGAGTCTCCTTCTCAGTCTTCACAAATGTCCACCACATTGGTGGTCTGCGTCTCATTCTGACAAATCCGTAGATCAATGAGTCTCTGATTAAATCTAAGTTTACAATATTTCCTTACTCAATGAGGCTCACTCTCAGTCTCAGTCTTCAATCTTCAATCTTCACAAAATTCCTCACTCACTTGCTTTGCCACAAAAATTTTGCCCGCAAAAGTATGCAACAGATTTTGTTGTCAAACTTATCACATTTTCCTGATGAGTGTGTAGAGTAAATGTAGTGCTACTCCTGGTGCTGCTAATGCTGGCTTTCGACACTACTTGCGGACCACGTACAACCGCGCACCTTTGCGCACAATTTGCATTTAAGCCGCCGCCATCGAGCGCAACTCAATTAAATATTAAAAATCATGGCCAATACGTAGCGCAAGCGGCCAACTGCTGCCAGGCCCTACTCAACTAAGATGGATGGCGGCCCACAGTTGCAATATGTGCTAACGGCTGCCCCAGGACATCAGCGAAAACAAAAAAAACAAAAAAAAAGCGACGTGAAATGGAAACAGAGATAAAAAAATTGTATATAAATAAAAATGATAATAATAAAGCGGCAGCTGTTGTCCGTTTGTGTTTGGCCACCAAAAAAAAAAAAAAATACGAAAAAAAAAACAAAATCAACAATGTGCAATCACACACACACACACAGTCACCCACTCACACACACCTTTTTGGAGCTGAAAAGATTCGCGTGCCGCGCGTTGCGTTTTGCCATGCGACAACTATTTTTGTTGCTGTTTATGTAGACACACACACACACACACACAGGCAGACAGACAGAGTGCATGTGTGTGCACAATCTGTAGGTTGTATATGTACTCGTTTTTTACAACTTCCGTTTGAATTTTTGCATACACAACGGTCGCAGCTGGACAACAAATGAGCTCGTCCAGTGACTATGCGGCGACATATGTGGCCACAGAGACGGCACACGAGCCAAAGGCACTGAAACACGCAGCAGCAGCAACAAAAACAACAGCAGACAGCAGACTGAAGGCCGAAAAGTGGGAAAATGAGTTGATGCGCGAAATGGTATGAAAATGGCAGCTTGTTGGGGCAGTCTTCATAAGGTTGCTGGGCTTAAGCATCTGATCGGCGCCATGAAATTATTCTGACCTTGTTAAGAGCTGGAAAAGCGACTTGAAATAAACAAAAATTCTGCGGTGGGGCGTAATGGACTGTATTATATGAGGTCTCGGATAACGGACTTTCTCGATATAATACCCAAGAAATTGTATTATATCGAGAATTATATTATATCAAGAAATTGTATAATCTAACTGTAAAATTATAGAAGATGCATATTTTGCCCATTTCCACTTTTGGCCAATTCTTTGACACTTTATAGATTAGCTTAACTGCTTCACCCTGGCAGTAAGGCTATAAAAGTTAGAGTTTTAAGATAATTTCATAATTTAGGGGCGATATAGCACGTAGATATATAGAAACAATATATTTTGATACCAGGTTGTCAAAGCGAGAATGTGTATTCTAAAATTCAAGTCACTAGCTGCAATAGCTGACGATATATGAGACGGATGGAGGGATGGACGGACGGAAGCATTAAAGGACGGACTGAAGGACGGACGCATTTACGGATATCAAGAAGGGCATTGCACAAAACCAAAATACTCTCACTTTGTGAATGAGCACTAAAAAAAAACGGACGGACGGACAGAACTTTAAACTATACTAAACTAAACTATACTATAAATTCTCTCCTTTTGTGAAAGGGCATACAAGGAAAAAGATCTCTGACAACGACGGACGGACAAATGGATTCACGGACGGATATATGGACATTAAGAATTACTTTGCACAAATTAAGTGTATGTGAGGGAGAGATATTTCATATTATGTAAATGATAATAAGAAGCTAAGAGGAATACTATATACCAATACTATAAGCCCTCTGCTTTTATGAATGAGCATAAAATGGGTCAAGATCTCTGACATCGCCGGACGAACAGACGGACGGACAGTACTTTAAACTATACTAAACTAAACTATCCTATAAACTCTATCCTTTTGTGAAAGGGCATAAAATGGATAAAGATCTCTGACTTTGACGGACGGAGTAAATGCTGTAAGGAGGAACGGATGGACGGGCAGATATGCATTACACAAATACAAAAAGCAACGAATTTTATGCATAAGCTTAAAATGGGAAAATATCTCTGGTAGCGCCGGACGAATGGACGGAAGGACAGACAGGAAAGGGAAACAAGAAGAGAAACGTAAAAAACGAATAAACCGATTTAACCTCGTGAATGAGTACAAAACAGAAAAAGATCTCTGAGCTCTTACTGAGCACTTCAGCATTGATTGATCTCAGCTTAGCTCAGCTTAGCTCAGATTCTGCTTAACTCAGCTTAATTAATTATAAACTGCATACATTCAAAGTATTCAGATCAATATGAAGTATTATTGCATGCATCAGAATCAAGTCGTATTCAAATAGCTTACATTTCTTCTGGCACTCAGCGTATAATCCAACTGGGCGTATTTGAGTTTTGAATTCTTCAAGTAAATCTAAGCGAATTTCATTTAATTTTATTTTTTATTATTATTATTTTTTGTTTATTTTTATTACACGTTAAAAAAAAAAAGAGGGAGAATGACTTTAATGATATCACAATTAGGCACGATAAAAAAATGAATATGGAATATAATATATATATTTGAATTATATTCAATATATAACAATTGAATGAGTACACACACACACACAACACACACTGATACGCACACATTCACACACACGCAACACTGATTAATAAAACCGACTGTAAATTGAGCTTCAGTTCTGTGAGCTGTGCTATGCTCTCTTTGGCTGGCTGGCGATCGAATCAAACGACACGGAGATATTAAACTATTTTTTTGCGGTAACCATGAACGCGACCACTATGAGCGGTTGGCGACGCCGGCAGCGAAGTCAACAGCGCGTCATCATAATCACGACGGCGGACAAGGACGCCAGCGAGAGAGTGCGAGGTGGGACCAAAGGCGCCAACGAGAACGGGACGAAGCAGCCGCAGCCGCAGCAGCAGCAGCAGCAGCAGCAGTAGCAGCAGCGATGTGTCTGCTGGCTGCTGGATGCTGGATGCTGGATGCTGGATGCCACCGCCTTTTGGAGTGCGAGTGCCGCCTCTTTTTGCGTTTTTCAAGCAACCGCGTTGGGTATATAATTCTTTTTCTTGGCTTAACATTTACCACGAGAACCAGTAGCAGTGGTTTTTACTTGTGGTGTCCCAGCAGCGACGCCAACAGCGACTGCAGCGTAGCCAACTGGCAGCAACATCGCAACGCTGAAGATGCCGTTGCCGTCGCCGTCGCTGTCGACGTCGACGTCGACGTTAGCAGCAGCAGCAGCGACTGGGGCAGCGACAGCGCCACTGACGAACCGAAAGCCACGCCAAAAACCGAAACCGAAACCAAAAACGTCAACTACACCACAAGCAGAAAGGCCGCAACGATGTCTTCAAGTTGGTGCCCCAACTACACAGCCACCACCCCTGCCTCCTCCTAAGCATCTCCAGTGCCCCGACTCCCGGCAGCTCAAGCTGGAAATACAAAAAAAAAGCGCTCAATTTTGGCGCTCGCTAGCAACACCTTCGCAGGGCCAGCCGCCCTGGAAGCCATGGGCTGAGGGCCGGGAGAGAGCGAGGCATGCAAAAAAAAAATTGAGTCGAATCTCGCAGCTGGAAGCTGCGTCCTGCAGCAGCTTGACTCATTTTTCTATGCAGCGCTTATGGTATCGTTATTTTTCTTTCTTTCCTTTCAGGTTGTTGTTGCTATTTCTCTTTGGCGCTAGCAACCCCCAAAAGACGTCTTGGAATTGCGCTGCGACGTCTTTTCGCTTTCGACTCAAAAAAAAAAAAATAAATGAATAAAATAAATAAAAAAAACAAATTCAAGATGAGAAAAAATCTCAACGCGCAGCGTGGTAAATAAGGCGCTATCGACTCCCTGAACTCCGCTCAGTCGGCGCTCGACCTCAGAATTACAAGTCCGAGATGTTGGCCAAAAAATGAAACCGGCGCGCGGCTTTGCGGCGAGCCTCTAGCTAACCAGAGAATGTGCATAGCCAGTCAGCCAGCCAGGCCAGGCCGGGCCGGGCCGGAGCGAGTGAGACGGGAAGCCAATCGGAGAGAGACGGCAAGCGTGCGAGAGTGAGACGCTCGCACAAGTGTGGGCGGGTTAGAGTGAGTGCCAACTAGTGGTGGAGCGGTAAAAATCTTGCGGCTGCCATTTGCGGCCGAAGACGAGGCAATTTTTGCTGTTGTTGTTGCTGCTGTTGCTGCTGCTGCTTCTGCTGGAGCTAGGTGCACCAATGTTCTCGGTTCCGAATTGGGCGGCTTGAGTG
Organism: Drosophila fulvimacula; assembly: GCA_035045555.1. NCBI lineage: Eukaryota > Metazoa > Arthropoda > Insecta > Diptera > Drosophilidae > Drosophila > Drosophila fulvimacula. Next base: position 7,391,271 of record JAWNOX010000053.1, on the reverse strand, counting down.
AAAAATTACAAATGCCTAACCACATGAGCATAAGACGTCCTCTCACCAATACACACACACGCACACTCACACATTCAGAAGTAGGTGGATTCGTTGAGAATTTTTTTCTTCTCTTTCGGATTTTTTTTTTGTCGTCAGGGCGGAGTTTCCTTGACTCGCTTCAGTTGGGACGTGTCGGCATATTAACGTTCAACCCTCCTACATTTTGCGGTTACTGCATGCAGCAACAAGACGCGCGAACGTTAGGTTAAGCCAGGGAGGGGGCTGGTGGTGGCAGTGGTGCTGGTGTCGATGGTGGTTGTATGTATTGTCAGTCGGCGGTTGCGCAGCAAACATGTCGAAGGGTGTGCGGTTGGCATAATGAAACCACAAGAATTATTATACGCTGCGGTCGATTACTATATCAAAATGCTAATCCAAATGCCGCCAGAGCCGACCCGATAGCCAACCAAACGGCGTTGCGTACAAACCAATGAGCGCCGTCGCCCAATTACCCAGCGAATTGCTCGCATAAGCAGCTCAGACATTCGAAAATGGTGGCTAAGACAGTGCCAGCCAGTTTGTAATAGTTCAATGGAGAACCTATAGAAATCAATTGAATCATTTAACAACACAGACATACTCAAGCTTATGACAAATGCTAAACATAAAACTAATCAGAAATTGTGAAATAAGTTTCGTGTTTAAATATCATAAAAATTTAATCTAACTCTAATTTTAATTCGTATGTTTACTTACAAATAAAACAAGCCAAAAAATAAATAAATAAATAAAATAAAATAAAAATGTTTATTAAATATATTATATTTTTTGTTAATTTTTATTTTTAATTCAAATAATTTAATTTCACGTGAGTGAAAAAAAATATGAAATTAAAATAGTAAAAAAAATTTAAAATAAAAAGAAAATAAGATATAAAGACATATTCAAATTTTTTAAAATATACAAAATACAGAAAAATACAAATTTCGGTTAGGCAATAAATAAAACTAATTAGAAATTATGAATCATTTAAACTTTACCCTGACTAGAATTTTAATTTACAATTTATTATTATACTTTTTAATATATATTTTATAAATAATTTTTTTGTTTATTTTATTTATTTTTTTTTTTTTTGGTATTTATATTTATTCCATTATTTATTTGAGCGTATAACAACTACATAAAATAAATATATAAAAATAATGAGCGAAAAAATGTTTAATGACCATACTAATTTTTAAAAATATATTCCATATTTTTTAAATATAAAATAAATAACAACAAAATTTTCTGTAAAATATTACTTACTAATAATAAAATTATTAAAATAAAAAAAAAAAACAAATTCTAAAAAATATGAAAATAGTATTTTCTTAAATTCTAGTTTAATTAAAATATAAAGAATGAGACTAACATAAGAGACAAAATTTAAAAAATATATAAATATATATTTTTTAAATATATTAAGAATTCTTAAAAAAAAAATAAAAACAATTAACAATTAAAATTTTAGTAAAATAATTTTCTTATTTTAATAATTTAATATAAGATTATTTCTTAAATTTTTAAGTATAAAAATAGTATATTTTTTTAAACTCTAGTTTAATTAAAATATAAAGAATATGAAATAACATAAAATTAAAAATTGGTTAATTATAAATCAAGTATATAGAACGAATATAGAATATAGAACGAGGAAACACTGCAAAATTATACAGCTAAATATATGGAATCAAAATACTAGGTTGGCATCCATCGTATCCCCATTTTTAATTTATTTAATATATTTTTATTATTGATGTAATTTTTTAAATATATAATATTAAATATTCTTTTTATATTCAATATTGTTTGGAATTATAAAAAACTACTTGAATGCTTTAAAAAAACACATTTCCCTAAAACAAAAATGTTTAAATACACAAATAATAACAGTATAATTAAAATGTATTACAAATGTATTGTAAAAAGTATAATAAATTTGACAGCTCTATGTAACAGACGATGGGAGGTACAGCCCATCTAGCACACCTCAGTCTCTCATTCTGCATGAGCACATGGAATTTCGTTTTGTTATTTACTCGGAAGAGAGAATGAAAGTGACAAGTTGCACAGTGTTAAGATCATAAATGTCAAGGGTTGAATATGCTACTACATATGTGAAAGGCTTTTCGAGTTAATATTCGCTGTCAACTTGTTCGCCGTAACTTGAAAGCTGTGAACAGTAAATTGAGGTTGTATATACGAGAGTCAGAGTGAGAGTCAAATTTGTAATATTTACAAATAGTTCGCTTTGCCGAGAGAGCTATTTAAACTATTGAAAAGCTAAGGGTACGCTTATGGGGAGTGCCCGACTAGCAGTTACCGTAAAGCTTGGTCTACATATTTATATATGAAGCAGCCAACCCGAATCGTTGCTGTTGAACCAGGAAAACCTAGGCAAGTGACTTTAATCTTTATAGAGAGAGGAAGAATGCATCCATAAACTACTATTTAGCAGTATATGCCTTGAGTCTGCTCAATGCTGCTATGAGAAAAATTTTTAATATTTATCGATTTTAAGCAATGCGAAATACATACATAAATATTTTATAAATATTTAGCTGCAATATACGCTAGTCATAAGAGACGTCTAAGTTTATAAGTCTCTCGATAGACGGACTGGGCCAAGCAACCGCGGCTGTTGCTCCCAATTAAAAATATATATACCTTAAGTTGCCAGCTATGCCTTTTATGCTCTACTTTCCAATCTCAATTTCAATGGAAATTCAAATTAATAATGGGCGTGGAGTGTAAAAATAAATGCTTCAAATGTCTCAAAGGAAAATGGCTGAAAAAGTAAATGAAAAATTGTATACAAAAATTTGTGAAAAATTTAAATTTATAAATAAAATTATATATATTTATATTAATAAAAAACATTATTTATTGTTTATTTAAAATATATTTAAATTAAAATTTTAAGAATCCAACAGCCCATTTAAAAATATGTTTAAATTGCTCTTAGAATGGCATGAATATAAAATCTACATACATAAATTCAAATTTCAGAGATCATATACTTAACTATATATTAACTAAACTAAAACTAGATAAACAACTAAAATATATATTATATTACTATACTTGCTATATATACTAAAAGTCCAATATGAATTTTAATGAACAATCTTAAACACAAAATTCTCATTAAATAAAAAGTAAATGAATAATAAACAAAAATCACTTTAAATGTCCAGCAAAAATTAAATTTTTGTGTATTTATCATTAGAAGCAGAACGAGAGCTATTAATGAGTGGGAAACTGGTGGACCACAGGCCATAGTGTGGGCCTCGTTATGAACGTCTCGAGGTGGGCCAATTAAAACATAACCCAAATACGAAGAACCAAGCAAACAAATGAAAGGCAGCTCGAGTGGGAGTGAGGCGAGTTTTTTTTATACCCTGAAATGGGAAATCAGGGTATAATGTTTTTGTGAAAATGTATGTAACAGGCAGAAGGAGACATCGTAGATCCCATAAAATATATATATTCTTGATCAGCTCGACGAGCTGAGTCGATATAGCCCTGTCCGTCTGTCCGTCTGTATGCACGCAAGCATCTCGTAAACCACAAAAGCTAGAGATCTGAAATTTGACATGGATACTCATGACGCAGTATAAGTTTTTTTTTCGATAACACATTCCTTTTCCGAACTATCGATAAATTTCGATAAATTGACTTTCAATTATGTGACCCATTAAAGCTAGAGACTTCAGATAGGTGTAGTGAATGCGGAAATTTTGTAGTTGTGAGATTTTGGATGCTACGCCCCCAATTTGCAAAACCCGTATTTCATAATCACACTGTGATAATTTGATTCAGAAAGTCCACCTACAAAAAAAGGTATGAAACATTTAAATTCTCATACCATAGGCATATTGCAGCCCGAGCGCAGTTAGCAGAACGCGTGCTCATATTATGTCCGTGTGCGTGCGTATGTGTGTGTATGTGTTGCTTGCTATATATTGCATTTTATGTAAAATAATAATAGCATGCTTCGAATATCGGATTTTCGAAGGGTTCAGGGTATCTCTTAGTCGAGCAGTCTCGACTAGAGCTTCCTCACTTGTTTTATTATACCCTGAACCCATTGAAAATGGGAAATCAGGGTATAATGTTTTTGTGAAAATGTATGTAACAGGCAGAAGGAGACATCGCAGACCCCATAAAGTATATATATTCTTGATCAGCTCGACGAGCTGAGTCGATTAAGCCCTGTCCGTCTGTATTAACGCGCTGATCTCGTAAACCACAGAAGCTAGAGATCTAAAATTTGACATGTATACTCGTGAATACCAACTCATCCCGTTCCCGAATTATCGATAAATTTCGATAAATTGACTTTCAATTAAGTGACCCATTAAAGCTAGAGACTTCAAATTTACTGTGCATATAGGTGTAGTGAATGCGGGCATTTTGCATTTTTTGGATTTTGAATGCCACGCCTTCGCCCACAATTTGCAAAACCCGTATTTCAAATACTAGAGACTTGTGCTTTGGCAAATACACACATATGAACACCATAAACACACTGTGAAAATTCATTAAGAAAGTCCCTCTGCAAAAAAAAGTTATTAAACATTTAATTTCGCATATCATAGGCATATTGCAGCCCGAGCGCAGTCGCTGCTCAGTTAGCAGAGCGCGTGCTCATTATTGCGTCCGTGTGCGTGCGTATGTGTATGTTTTGCTTGCAACATATATGTAAAATAATCATAGCATGAATATCGGCTATTCGAAGGGTTCAGGGTATCTCTTAGTCGAGCAGTCTCGACTAGAGCTTCCTTACTTGTTTTGTTTTTTTTATTTTCTTTGGATGGGTTGCGTGACAACCGCGAAGAAACACCCCAAAAGCATGGCCATGGCGTTGGACGATGGGCGAGAACAATTATGATCAGAGAAACAACAACAACTAAATGCTGCAGCAAAAACTGTTGACTGGTGTTGCACTCAAGGCAGTAACAAAAGCTGAATCCTTGTCGTTGAGATTTTGTGCAAATAATTTAAGAGGCAGTAAAAAGTAAACGACTCGACGCGGCAGTCACAGGCAGCAGGTGGGGCACACACACACTTACTCAAATATATATATATATATATATATATATATATATATATATATATATATATATATATATACATTAATGGGCAGAACTGCGATGACAAGCGACAAAAGCTGTCGGCTGTTGACGGCTCTTCTGGCAGCTTTTGTGTGTTGATTTTTCTTTTAATTGTTGCGGATTTGCATTCTGACACATTTGTCAACCTCAACCTCAGAGTCGCGCAGCGTAGCCAACGTTGGCGGCTTCAGCACACTCACACACACACACGCACACCAACACTGAGAGCGAAAGAGTTGCCTACAGGCAAGTGCCTAAGTGTGAGTCAGTGTGGGCCACGAGTCTGGGATGTGGTCGGGTGTTCGCATTTGCTGTAAAACCTCGTTTGTACAGGTTGTATGAGAAGCGTTTATTATTTATTAGCTGGCATCTCCTCATATGTGCATGTGTGTGTGTGTGTGACAGGAGGTGAGGCCTTAAGCCCGTTGGGATAATAATAAACGCCGGGGCCAAGTCATTTGTTAGAGAGACTCAACAATAACACCTACCAGCCGACTATGTGTGCCTGTCTGCATGTGTGTGTGTGTGTGTACAAGTGTGTTTTGAGTGACATGTGTCAAAACTGAAAAACTACGCGAATTTGTGTCAAATACCCTTGTCAGCCCGTTTCAAGTGCAAGAAAATACTCGAGCAAGCATGAGCTGTGATTGGACACGTTGGAAAGAAGAGCCACAGTGGGCCGGCATGCGAGATGAGCTACAAATAGACAAAGAGATATGTACAGGATATAATATATAAGATATAAGATATAAGATATAAGATATAAGATATAAGATATAAGATATAAGATATAAGATATAAGATATAAGATATAAGATATAAGATATAAGATATAAGATATAAGATATAAGATATAAGATATAAGATATAAGATATAAGATATAAGATATAAGATATAAGATATAAGATATAAGATATAAGATATAAGATATAAGATATAAGATATAAGATATAAGATATAAGATATAAGATATAAGATATAAGATATAAGATATAAGATATAAGATATAAGATATAAGATATAAGATATAAGATATAAGATATAAGATATAAGATATAAGATATAAGATATAAGATATAAGATATAAGATATAAGATATAAGATATAAGATATAAGATATAAGATATAAGATATAAGATATAAGATATAAGATATAAGATATAAGATATAAGATATAAGATATAAGATATAAGATATAAGATATAAGATATAAGATATAAGATATAAGATATAAGATATAAGATATAAGATATAAGATATAAGATATAAGATATAAGATATAAGATATAAGATATAAGATATAAGATATAAGATATAAGATATAAGATATAAGATATAAGATATAAGATATAAGATATAAGATATAAGATATAAGATATAAGATATAAGATATAAGATATAAGATATAAGATATAAGATATAAGATATAAGATATAAGATATAAGATATAAGATATAAGATATAAGATATAAGATATAAGATATAAGATATAAGATATAAGATATAAGATATAAGATATAAGATATAAGATATAAGATATAAGATATAAGATATAAGATATAAGATATAAGATATAAGATATAAGATATAAGATATAAGATATAATATATAAGATATAATATATTAGATATAAGATATAAGATATAAGATATAAGATATAAGATATAAGATATAAGATATAAGATATAAGATATAAGATATAAGATATAAGATATAAGATATAAGATATAAGATATAAGATATAATATATTAGATATAAGATATAAGATATAAGATATAAGATATAAAATATAAGATATAAGATATAAGATATAAGATATAAGATATAAGATATAAGATATAAGATATAAGATATAAGATATAAGATATAAGATATAAGATATAAGATATAAGATATAAGATATAAGATATAAGATATAAGATATAAGATATAAGATATAAGATATAAGATATAAGATATAATATATAAGATATAAGATATAAGATATAAGATATAAGATATAAGATATAATATATAAGATATAAGATATAAGATATAAGATATAAGATATAAGATATAAGATATAAGATATAAGATATAATATATAAGATATAAGATATAAGATATAAGATATAAGATATAAGATATAAGATATAAGATATAAGATATAAGATATAAGATATAAGATATAAGATATAAGATATAAGATATAAGATATAAGATATAAGATATAAGATATAAGATATAAGATATAAGATATAAGATATAAGATATAAGATATAAGATATAAGATATAAGATATAAGATATAAGATATAAGATATAAGATATAAGATATAAGATATAAGATATAAGATATAAGATATAAGATATAAGATATAAGATATAAGATATAAGATATAAGATATAAGATATAAGATATAAGATATAAGATATAAGATATAAGATATAAGATATAAGATATAAGATATAAGATATAAGATATAAGATATAAGATATAAGATATAAGATATAAGATATAAGATATAAGATATAAGATATAAGATATAAGATATAAGATATAAGATATAAGATATAAGATATAAGATATAAGATATAAGATATAAGATATAAGATATAAGATATAAGATATAAGATATAAGATCCCCTTAAGTTATTTATATTATAAACATATTCATGATGCATCATATTTGTTTCTTGTTTCAAGACTTGTAAAAAATTATAATCAATTTGGTCGCATCAGTATAAAAATGGGAGAGAAGCGTTTAATGGATTAGATGCGACTCGTAAGCTCAATGACAACAGTTAAGTCTACGCAGTCACGATTCGAAACTACTTATGAGGGTTGTTCGCAGATATTTCGCAAATTCCTATATGACTTCGTATATAAAAAACAGGAGAAGAAAATTGCCTTTGATCAATGAAAACAAATCATAAAACGCGGTTTACAGCTCCCATGTGTGTAATCGCTGACGTTTAACGTTTGGCCTTTTCCTCAACGCTTATGACTGGCACGTGAGGGTGGCTCAGATGAATAAAAAAAAAAACAAAAACAACAAAAAACAAAGCTGAATATGTGCATAAATGAAAAGTGACCGACCTGCAAATACCGCGCCCTCTCATTGCTGTTAGTTGAACTTAAACTCGAAAACTTGCTTTCCACTTGTGATGCTGACAAAATTAGTTGAATTAAGATCTTGAATCAAGCTCATATAGAATTGAAGTCATTTTATATTAATTTAAAATATATTTTTGTACAAACCTATTATACCCTGTGCTTCGTCAGTATGCAGGGCATAAAAAACAATCTTATTTACATCACAAACGGCCTTTAACATCTGTCGCGGGAATCTCAATTGAGACAAGTTAAAAATTTTGAAAAAAAAAAAAAATAAAGAAGAGGATTTAAAGTCCATGTTTTGATTTCGGCAAGATTTTACAAGCCAAATCGCAGCTAAATCGCCAGGCAATTGATACGCTTGGAACAGATTGAATTACAGAGAAGACCATAAAGTTTATAGCGAACTATTTGAAATTTGAAAATGTATTTTAACGAGAGGGTTGAAAAATCAACCCTGATTACAATTATACAGATTTTTTGGAATTGGAAACAATTAAATTGGCTATAAATATTGAATTTTATGTAGAAATACTTACTAACACTAATCTAATTTGAAATTGATTTATATCTATATCCCTATATCTATATATATATATATCTATACATCCATATATATAAATATCTATATATATCGTTATATATATGCAATCTTAATCAATTCGGGGCTTAGTTTTTACCATGAAAAGGCAAAAGGCAATAATCTATTTACACTTTCAAAACAATAATAAATAGGAAAATAAATCATAAAAAAAAGAAAACTTAAGTTGAAAAGTGAAAACTTTGTTGACTCGTGCATGGCGTGCAACGCATAGTGAAAAGCCATATTTGCCTTAATGGCCGCGCTCACCCAGGGAGACACCCAACTCACACACACTCAACACCTACGTTAAGCAGCCAATGACGACTGCGAGCATAGATATAAGGTTAAGGGTAAGGATAATAATAAGTGACTAAGTGAGTGGACAGGGCACCAGATAACGATAACGTAAATAATGACCAAGGAGTCCAAAAAAGGAAGAGAAAAAAAACAGACGCGAGCGTGGGAGCAGAGGGAAAACGTGCTCGATATGCCATAACCGCACGACGCTCTCAGAGTGGGTCGAACGAAAGAAGAGGCGAAAAAATTGAATTGAACATTTCCCGGCCGACGCTGATGGCAGCCATGCGGGCAAGGACAATGGGACAGGAGTAGACTGGCCGTGGACAGAACATGGCCCATTGGCATGTCCATGACTGACCCATTCAATTAAGCATGAAAAAAAATGAGCTGAGCGCGCCGTGCGTGGGCGCCACGTGGAATGGCCAGCCTACGTGCCCTGGATAGTCAGTCAGTCCGGTTCAGACCTCTGCTCTGTTCCGCTGTTCATAAAAAAGGGACATCATATGCGAAAACGAATAACAGCACTTAAGGAGCCAGCGACGGACGCTGCCCGCAACAAAACACGCATCACTTGTCACACATACTTAGCAGCACTGGCCGGCTGGGTGAGAGAGTCGGAGTGGGAGTGGGAGTCAGAGAGAGATATACCAATAACGCGCTCAAAAGGACTCACTTATTGTCATGTCCTGGTGTTGTTATTGAGGTGTAATACAATTTTTTCCATGATACCCATAACAATGGCAACAGCAAAAAAAAAAAAAAAAAAAAAAGAAAAAGAGAAATAGAAATAAAATGAAAACGCCATGCCGACGCAATCAGAAAGGATAACGAGCCGTCGCCGTCGAAGTCGTCATCCTGGTCACATATGGCGGCATTAGTTTTAGCAACAATAGCAAACTGAACAATTGCAGAGGGTGGGTCCGGCATTGCATAAACTTGCAATTGAGCCAATTTGTAAAGTGCGGCAAGCCCATTAACGAGCTGGGCACGCCGCGTTACAGGACAATGCCCACTGCTGCCAATCGAACGTCAGCACCTGCGTCATAAGGCGGCGACGGCGACGTCGTCCAAGTTTTAGGGTTGCGTAACAGACCGATTGGGGCATTCGTAAAACTTTTCGGTGCATATCCCTTTTTATTTTTGTATTTTACTTTTTGTTTTTGTTTTGTTTTTCCTTTTTGGGTTTACTACTTTGCATTACAAGCGCCCGCAGTTAAAATTAAAATAAAGTTCTTTCTGCTGGCAGCTGGATGGGCACGAGCTTGGCTCGGCTCCTTTTTGTTTTATTCCTGCTTTTTTTCGTGCTTAACTAGAAATAAATCTAAAACTCGCACATTTCTCAAAAGCCTCAGCTCCATTCGCTGATGGATACAAAGCGCGCTGGATATGGCAGGGCGCCAGGATGCCAGGATGCGAGCTGGCCACACTTGGGCAACGCAATTTTATTTTGCATTTACATGCCCACATGCATTATGCATATATATTTGTGTGTGGGCGTGTGTGGGTGTGTGCCTGGTTGATCCTTTGGCTCATAGTATACTCTAACTGAATCCCTTACAATATAGCGCCTCGCTGAGCTAGCAATGACAATATTAAAAAACAGTAATCCATTTTTATACTAAAGAAAAAATCTATTTTTTGTATACAATTTTTTTTTTATTGATATTTTTCTTTTATTGATGCAAATATGTAAGTTTTATCAAATCAAAATATTATTAATAAAAATAAATATAATATAAAAAAAATAATATAAAATTATAAATTTAGTTAGTTTTAGTTTTTTTTTCAAAGTACAAATATATAATATTTCTATTAAAAATATAATTTTTATTAATAAATTATATATTATTTTATACAATTTATAATTACCTTTTTTGATTTTAAAATATTTTTGTTTTGTTAAACTGTAACGGCTCATCAAACATTTTTAAATTTTACCAACAATAATGTTCGACAAAAAAAAATTATTTTATTATACACTGAAATTAAAAATATATTTCAAAAATAAAAATTATATTAAATTATATTTTTAGCATAAAATATATTATATATAAAAAGTAGAAATATTTTAAATGATCTATTTTTTTATACGTAAGATTAAAATATAAAAATGTTTATACTCGGACATCAAAAAATCTTAAAAAACAAAAAATTTTATTTATTATATTTTTGGCACACTTCGCTATTATAAATACAATTTTCAATACATAATGTTAATAATATGATGTTATTAAAAATTAGCATTATGTTATTTGTTTTTATATTTCTTATTAATTTCTATAAAAAATATTATTTGTGTAATAATTTATAAAAATGTATTTTATAATATTTTATAAATTTATAATATATTAATAGATTTAGAGCCTTAATAGATTTAAAGCCTTAATAAATACTATTAAAAATCCTTTTTTAATAATATTATAATAATGTTTTATAAATTGAATATATTATTCCAATAGATGTAAAGCCTTGATAAACATTATTAAAAATCAGAAACAAATTTTATTGTGCTTGAAAATAATAATATAATTGTATATATCAAAGACAAAACAATATATACCATAAATATATATACTTAAATTCAAATTGTATTTTATGAATTTCAGTTAATAAAAAAATTAAATTAAAAAAAATTATAGGTAAATAACAATCTAAATTGAAATATTTTATGAACTATATTCTTAACCTCGCGCAGCAGAGTATTTACATTTCGACAGACGACGGAGCTGCTTTCGTATTTCTTGCATGATTTTTTAGTGTTCGCTTCTGTTCAGTGCTCTCGCCTACCCTTTATTTCTCAGTCTCGTTCTTATTTTGTTGTTGTTGTGAAAGACTTTGAAACAAGGCAAGCGACAACAACAAAAAAAAGGCGAGTATAAAGTATGCAAAAAGTAAAACAAAAAGCTTTGGACACAAAGGATGCTACAATAATATCCTTAAGCTACAAATGCAACATGAATTTGTCTTTGCTCCGAGACCCGAGAGACACGAGAGCACGGTCTTTCACTCCGGCTGTCCAGTCCCGCCCACAACGCACGCCCACTTCGCCCGCACTCAACTTAACTTTGTTTTTGCTCTGTCTTCGAGTTGCCTTGGCAAAAAAAAAAAAAAAAACAGAAAAAAACAACAACAAAAATTAAAAATAAAAATAAAGGATACTCGAACTTTACAAATGCATACACATTAGAGAGCCAAGCCATATGTGTGCGTGTGAGTGCGTGTGTGTGTGTGTAGTAATCTTATGCGTATCATGAGAACTCCACATATGCCTTGCTCCTGCTGCTGATATTCCTATACGTTGTCCAACAGCTAGTCCTTTAATCCTTTTTGCTGCTTTTGCTTCGACACTTATTTTAATTTATTTCATTTCATTTATGTATGCTACAAATGTCCTTTGTGCTCTCTCCCTCACTCTCTCTCTCTGTCTCCCTCTCTTCCACTTTATATGTCTGCTTCTGCTCTGTGTGTGTGTGTGTAATTAAATAAAGACGACTTTGCACACACACACATATATATATATATATATATATATATATATATATATATATATTATATATGTATGTATCTCCCTCACTCTCTCTCTCTCTCCGTCTCTGTTCACGCTTTCTGAAAATATTTTGCAAGCTTTTATTTTAATTGCACATTGAAATTAATGCCGAAGCTCTCAGCTAAAGAAAAAGAGAATTTCTAGTCAACAAAGAAGCTGTGTCCTCCGACCCCAAAGTTCCCATGTCTTAACAAGCATTCGGCCAACTTCGAAGTACCCACACACATGCATACATTCACGTACACACACATATATGTTGATAAAGGTATATCTAGATGACAACACACAGATTATTTCTTCCAGCAAATCTGGCTGTGGGTGTGACCAAGTCGTCACTCTGACGACCATTCGCTGCTTACCGAATAAGAAAGCTCCTCTTGCTGAGCCAGTGAGACCAGACACTATTAGATTTCCAGGCGAAACCCTTCTAGCTGCTATAAGCATTGTCCTCAGTATTGCTGCTGCCAAGTCCCACTTTTTCCGTCGGAAAACCTTTGCGGCTAAGTCACAGCGTCTTTAGCTTCGTCTATGTCCATTTGCCCATTATAGTCTTTGCTTTATGTAGACTTTAGACTTAATATAGATAAATAGTATTTCCCATGTCGGTTCTTTCCTCAATTCACCTCTCAGTAAAAGAGACGTCTATTGTAGTTGAAAGTAGCGGAATTTTCCCGTCCCAAGTAGGTTCCTTCGACCCATGGTTAAACAGCTTTTATCTCAAATAGAAATTCGACTCACTGGGCGTTGGGTCCTGAGAATCCCTCAGGCTACAGCTGCATCCGTAACTTCCAGGCACTATGAACTTGCAGATCCAAGACAGTTTGCCCACCATTGAAATCCGAATAGAATTATACTGTAAAGAAACTTGATTTTTATTTACTTAAAACTCGAACTCAAAATTTATGTAAATTTCCCAAATTGTTCATAAATAATTCCGAAATATTTTAAAAGTAATTAGAATTTTTTAAATCGTGGAATATATATTACGTATCAAATATATATTATAGTATTTATATCACATCACTATGTATGACGATTTTGAGCAACTTCGTGTTAACGAATATGGCAACTCTCACTTGTGTTTGGTCTAGTATTGGGAAATACTTTGATGTACGAAGATTAGTGTTGGGAAGTATTATATGAGCGATAGGCTTAACAGTAAGAGCGAGACAACAGTTTCCGCTGATGTTGAGTCTGAGCCATTGTGTAATGCAACGAGAGGGAAAAGCTCGGTCTCTTCGTTTAGAAAACGTCGGAAGACACACACGTGGGACTCGCTGTTCTTTCTGCACAAGCCAAACTATTAATAAAATATACACAATAATAATTTGGAGAATTTCGGAGAACCCGACGAAATTTCTATAGCTTCTACTTTTAACTTTTATAGCGACATATATAAGGGTACTCTGTTATGTTCACAGAGCCAATGGACTCTTTGCCCTTCTTAAGTCAGTATAGAGGAGTAAAAGGACAAAGACCAAAGAATTCGCAGTCTTTACTTTCCTAGAAAGTTCAAAAATAGAAATTAAATAAAACGACCGAGTAAAAGATAATGTTAACCTAATGTTAAGCACAAAAAAAAAAAAACAAGTAATAAAGCTCTAGTCGAATGCGCCGACTAGGAGATCCCCTTAACCTTCGTAAGAGCTGATATTCCTAAACATGCTTATTTTACATATGTATATATTGCAAACAACACATACATCCAGATGCGTGGAATCCAAAAATGAAAATTGTATAAAATTCCCATAAAACTAAATACAAGATTTGAAGAACCTAACTTGAAATATGTAATAGATATCATTTTATAACTGAATCAGCTCGGCTTGTCATGATCAATAAAATATATACTTGATGGGCTCTGCCACGCCTTCTTCTTCCTCTTACATGAATTTCAACAAAAATATACCTTGATTTCCCGTTGTTAATAGGTTCAGGGTATAGTATACAAATACTTGTCTATCCCGTAGGTGCTCATGAACGTCTGAGATAATTTTGCTCCAGTCTCTATAAAAACTTTATGAAAATTCCTACATCTTTATCTTCATTTTCTATTCGAAATTTTAGATCTTAGTCATAGCTCAAAGATATGAAAGTATGTGGAATCCTGTAGATTAAAAACAATTTTTTACCTTTATGGGAACACCTTATGAAAAAAGTGAGTGCTATAATAATAATAATATAATAATCATTAAAATAAACATTAAAAAATGTAAAAAAAAATCATAAAATTAAAATAAAAATATTAATAATTATAATGATTATAATAATCATATATATATATATATATATGAATATATATACTAATAATAAAAATAGTAAATATATTGTTTTTAATATAATAGTTACAATAATAATTATAATAATATTAATAATGATGCCAAAAATCAATTGTAAAGAAAAACTAAGAAAAATTTATCCCTATTCGTGCGTAAACCTCACAAACATTAGCCAGATTAATTGCAATTCTTGAGCTGCTCTTGGCTTTTATTAAGAATTGTTCTACAAAACAAAAATAAACAAAAAAGGAAAAGGTTAACAACTGGCCTTTTCCAAAGAATTTAGTCGATTGAAAGCCCCACGTACTTCCCGCGCTACGTACAGGAGGCCTTCAAACTTGAATTGAGCCTACTTGTGGAGGGTTACTCCGAACAAGAACATCTTAGATCTGGTTTGTCAACGTGTAGTCGCCGGTCGAGCCCGACATGTCCGTCGTGAATGAGCCAAACTGCAGTCGCGGTTCCATATTAGACCCGATTTTACCGATGGGCTCGAAGGACAGATCGGTCTTGTAGAGCAGCTGGTCGGCATAGATATCCTGATCATTGCACATCGGTTGCATTGGTTGCATCGGTTTCATCGCTTGCATCGACGGCATCGTATTGAACATGTGCGCCTGATCGCTTTCGATCGGACGTGGTCGCTGCTCACGAGCCAGGTCATTCGCCTTGTCTTGATTGCGACGCAAGAGATCCCAATAGGAGACGTTTGGCTGAAATACGGGCTGGTATTTGGGTGGCTCCACCACCTTGACCACCTTGGGCACTAGCTTGGGCACTGGCCGCACGTAGTAGCCATCGCCAGTGGCTCCATTGGTCACTCTCAACTGGGCCAGGCGACTGGTCAAATGGGTATCGTGCTTAGCTACAGATATATATATATATATATATATATATATATATATACATATATATATATATATATATATACATATATATACATACTTGGACGTGGAAGCGGACGGAGCCTTACTTCCGGGCTTACCTATGAAATGCTGTTGCTCTCGCAGCTCTCGTTCCGGCGTCTCCATGGGCGTTGGCGTCTCATAGTCCGCATGTGTCCCGATCACGATCTTCTCACCCAGCAGCTTGCGTGAACGGCTGGACAACGATCGTTTGCCTGTGACCACGTGCTCGAATCCGGGCGGAGCTGGTGCTGCAGGCCAACGAAACAGTGGAGTAGTAGTAGTCGCGCGAGATTTGTCTTGCTGGAATACTCACGCAAGGGATTGCTCGGATCCAGATAGCGACGATTGCGATCTAGCGGCTCCCACACCTGACGCGATTCACGTACTGGCTGCCATTTGGTCAGATCGTAGCGGGAGCTGGAGAATGTCACTTGACAACGGGAGCGCGCCCGCGGCGAGACACAGGCACGCCGGGCCTGCTGATCATCGGCTTCGGGTGTTTCATAGCTGTGGGCGGGCAATGCGTCCGGCTCTTCTTGAATGTCCGGCATTGTGGGTCTGTACGGCGGTTGATGTTGCTGCTCCCAGTTATATCCCACGGCCGGCCCCTGCACCTGCCCCTGCACCTGACCCTGCCCCGGGCCCTGCCCCTGCCCCTGTCCCTGGCCTTGCCCCGGTGCCTGACCTGGCGACTGCTGAGCCAATTTCTGCTCAATGCCCAGTGGTCCCGGCATACGCATTTGTGAGTAGAAATTCGACAGCATGTGCTTCTCGGGCGGAATCAGACTACCACCGTAGCCCGCTAGCATGGGCTTCATCATGGGCCGGGCGCCACGCGGCTGGCAGTTGATCGGCGCCGGGCAGCGTGGATGCACCGGCGCCTGGGCGTACGGGCAGTTGGCACGCGAGCGGAACTCGTGATGATGGCGCCGTGGCCGAAAGTTGCCACCCTGACTCGTGGACCGGTTGTGGTGTCGATGGTCAGTATACGGCGCCGGCTGCCGCGGCCAGATGCTGCGGAACGGTCGTCGAAACTCATTGCAAGCCGCCATCCGGCTCGGCGGGCAGTAGGCCGTGCGCGAGCTCGCTGTCGGTGCCGCTGGCTTGAAGGACGCCATCACAGAGCCCGGCTCTGGGCTAGGCAGTGCTACTGGTGTTGCTGTGGGTTTGCTCGCTTCCTGGCACGTGGCTGTTGGCGTGAACTCCGACGTCACTCGGGGAGTGGGTGCGGGCGAGGGAGCGGGCGAGGGCGCGGGTGCGGGTGCGGGTACGGTTACGGGTGTGGGCTTTGGCGCAGGAGTGGGTGCAGGTGCAGGTGCAGTTGCAGGTGCGGGTGCGGGTGCGGGTGCGGGTGCGGGTGCAGGTGCGGGTGCGGGTGCTGGTGCGGGTCCGGGTGTGGGAGCGGGTATCGGTGCAGACATTGGTGCGAATGCGGTTACGGATGCGGGTGTGGGTGTGGGTGGTCGTGGTGGTGGTGGTGTGGGTGTGGGTGTGGGTATGGGTGTGGGTGTTGGTACCTTCGCCACCGCCAATACCGTTGCCTTGCCCTTGCCCTTGGAGATCGGCAGTCGGGTTAGTATCTTTGATAGTGGCACAGGTGGCCGTATGTTACATGGCAAACGGAGCGGCTCATCAATTATGCCTGTGGCCACCACAGACGCCCACGACGTAGATCGTCTCGATGTCATCGTTAATACGATTAATTAATAGCGTAACTTTCAGCTCTGTCTACACTCATTCAGCTGCCTGGTTAAGGGCTGGAATCGCACCCTCCGGAGGCTCCTAGAGACCCGACCACTAGTCCTTGTCAAGCGCTATATCCCTGCGCTGTGTTTCGGGTCAATTGATTAGCACGAAATTATGAAAAACTATGTTCGAAATGTAAAATAGGAATTTTGAGGCAATTGACATTTATTTTCAGGCCAATCTGCTTATATAATCTAGTTGTTTCCATATATCGTCTACTTTGCTTTCAGCTTAATTTGAACTAAATGAACCAACAGCAATAAATTCGTAGATATGTGCGCGATGAATCCAAATTCGAACCGAAACTTAAACATTTAACGTGATTTAACTCAAATAAACTAGAATACTTATTTTCATTTTTTTTTGTTTTTTTTTTTGTTTTTTGTAAAGTTAAAGTTAAATTTAAAAATTTTAATTTATGTATAATTTGTATATGATTAACGCAGAAAAAGAAATTTAAATTATTCAAGTCTCTGTTATATTTATAATCCGTTTATTTCGCTGCTAGTGAAAGCTTTGAATTATAAAGTTGCTCTGAGCTTTTCTGTTGTACGAATATTCCAATAGACAATGAGCTTATAAGCAACGCCTGCTCTAATACGGTAAAATGCCACCTGTTGTAAACTCGATAGCTGAACTAATCAAGTTCACAAAGCACAGCCAACAGCCAAACAGATAGGAAGCTTGCTAAAGCGCTAAGCTTGCGTGAAAGCGCCATCTAGTGAGATAATTTGGTTACTATTGCACTGCAGGCCACTGAAGGCCACAGACTCTGTTATCAAATAAATCTATGAAATTAAAATTTAAAAAAAATAGAAGAAAAAATAAAATATACTATTATAATATTTAATTAAAAATACTTAAATATAAATACAATATAAATATATAATATTAAAATAAAAATAAAATATATCATATATAAATATAAATGTATAAAAATAAATATATGTAAATACAAAAAATATTAGTATACACATATATTTAATATTTTTGTATTAATATACTTAATTAATATTTTTAAAAGATTTAATAAAACACATATATAATGTAATAAATACAATAGAATACAAATTATAATATTTATTTTTATTTATTATTATTGCGCCATCGAAAAACATGTACGAAAAAATTGCCAAACTTGGATTTTGAGAGCTACAAATAGCATGAATATACACATATTAAATACGTACAAATTTATATTAATGAAAATCACAGCCGAAATCAAATGAAGCTGATAATGAGAAGCAATAATTAGAAATCCGCTCGGAAATGCTGCCAATAAAGATAACCAGCAAAGCCATCAGCGCCGCCAATAGTTAAATAGTGAAATGTCAACAAAGATAGCAGCAGTGCAATCAAAAGAGCTGTGTTGGTAAATGCCGCAATGCAGCAGCGTTCAGCTGTTTACGATTCGCCGCAGCAGCGTAACGTTAACCAACACCTCAAAACTATTGATATACGAACGATATACACAAGCTGACACAGACACACACACACACACATATATATATATATATATATATACATATATACGCACACAAACACACACGCACGCATACCTATAAACAAGCGCACACTTTCTTTCGATATAAAAAATAAAAAATATATTAAAAAAAAAAAAAAAACAATTCGAAAATATATCAATTGCATACGGCTGTTGCAGAAGTTCTCAAACTAAAGTCCTGAAACAAATCAGTTAATATCAATCGCAAGCATATAGAAATCCAAAAATTCATTGAACAACATTGAAGCGCTGCGAGATTCACGAAATTCCACGAAAATCACATTCATTTGACCAATAGAAATATACATACGCACGCGCACACATATGTGCACATATGCATGCATGTATGTATGTATGTATGTACAGATGTATGCTGTGGCGCACGCACAGAAGGCAACAGCTGGTCGCAATATTGTAAACATTAAATAATTCAACTACTGCGCGACTCGAGCCGCTCCAAGATTTCATTCAATTACCCATATTCATATATTTATATATATATATATATATATGCAAGTGCGTGTGTGTGTGAGCGCGCCCTCGCCTAATTCCTAATCGCTACGCCCTCCGAACTGGAGCAGGCTGTCGCGCAGTCCGACGTCATCACAGCCAGCAGCCAGCAGCCCAACGTCACACTGTGTTGGGGGCAGAGCGGGCAACAGCGCTCGTCACGTTTGCTGATAAGCGCACGGTCAACATGTCCGCAGCAGTTTCGGCCGGCGAGAAGAACCTGTTGCTCGGCCTCAACCGGCTGCGCTCCCAGGGCAAGCTAACAGATGTGACGCTCGTCGTCGAGGATCATCGCTTCAAGGTAGGTGCCACAGGCACACATATACATACATATATCTCTCTAAAATCGAGTTATGACCAACGTCCTTCCACCGCAGGCCCACCGCGTGGTGCTGGCCGCGAGCAGCGATTACTTTTGCGCCATGTTCGCGGACTGTGCCATGATCGAGTCGCGCAAGGAGGAGGTCACACTGTATGGCGTCACGGCACGCGCCATGGGCCGCATCATAGTCTATATATACACATCGCTGCTGGAGCTGAACGTCGACAATGTGGAGGAGACGCTGGCGGCGGCCACTCACGTCCAGGTGAAGGAGGTCATCGAACGCTGCACCGCCTTCCTGGAGCAAAAGATCAGCATGGACAACTGCCTGGCCATCGCCAGCATGGCCGAGATCTATGGCCAGGTGGCCTTGGCGGAGCGCGCCTTCCGCTACATCTGCGCACACTTCAAGGACTTTGCGGCCAGCAGCGACTTCAAGGACGTCAAGCTGGACCAGCTACGCTATATACTCTCCAGTAATTACCCCATCGACGTCAGCGAGCCGGAGCTGGTGCGGCTGCTCTGCCGCTACGGGCTCGATCTGCAGCTGAAGGACGGCGCGTTGCTCGAGCTGCTGCGCCTCATCAAGTGGCAGTATATCAGCTGTGATGAACTGAACACGCTGCGCCGTGAGAACTACTCGCTGGTCGAGGAGCACCTGGCCAAGCTGCAGGACAGCGGCGGAGCAGGCCCGGATACCATCGCGGCGTCCCTCGAGCAGTGCCTGCAACAGGACCAGGGCCCAACAAACATGCGCGGCATGGAGCTGAGCCTGCTCAAGATCGGCGGCTTCGAGTGGAAGGGTCTGACCAACGAGATTATGTGCTTCTCGCCCACCAAGATGAAGTGGTACGAGCTGACCTCCATACCGCACATCGACCAATGTAAGTGGGCACAGCAGCAAGCAGCCGTCGCTAATGGAAGTCATTCCTTAGTCGTCTCTCTATTCACAGGTAACTTCGGCACAGCCGTGCTCAACAACGAGCTGTTCATCGTGGGCGGCGCCTATGACGTGTGCCTCAAGGAGTACATCCATCCGTTTGGCTTTCGCTACTGCCCGCTGCGCGACTCCTGGGTGACCATAGCGCCCATACAGCTCGATCGCTGTCGATTCTCGCTCAACGCTGTGGGCAACCAGCACCTGTACGCTGTCGGCGGCAGCGTCGAGTACGACGACAACTCCGAGGAGGCACTGCGTCGCATGTCCAATGTGGAGCGCTACGACATCGTCAGCAACACTTGGACCTACATGCCCAGCCTGCAGGAGAATCGTAGCCAACACGCCGGCGTCGTGGTCGGCGACAAGCTCTATATATCCGGTAATGCCCCGCCCCGAGTCCTAGCCAAGGCGAATCTCTTATCAAACTCTCTCTCCCTCTCCCTCTCTGTCTCACACACACACACAGGTGGCATACACCTGGCCAATATACTGTCCAGCACCTGGTGCTTTGATACAAAGACCGAGTGCTGGCAGGAACTGGCGCCGATGCCCACGCCCTGCTGTGACCATGTCCTGGTGGCCATCGACAATCGCATCTATGCGTGCGGCGGCTGGCACGAGACACTGCGCGAGTCGCGCGTGCTGGTGGAGCACATCTATGCGTACGACATAACGAGCAACACGTGGAGCGTGGAAACCAAGATACCCGCACCCAAGTTCTACTCGGGCGTCACCTCAATGCGCCACACCATCTTCTTTGTGGGTGGCCTGGACTCGACCGAGTCCATAGATCGGGCCAGCTCCGAGACGATGGCCTACGACCTGGACACCGGCAACTGGTGGCACCGCAAAGACTCATGGGACACGCCAAACGATGTCTGGGAATCCACATGCGTTGCCATCTACGTGCCCAGCTTCGACTCCTAGCGCCGCGTGCCCCAGCGCGCCTCCATTGACGAATTTACCCGACAACTGATAACCTAGAATGATACAATGCAATATAGAAATGAGTATATATATATATATATATATATACATATATCTTTAGATAGAGAGAGAGATTTAGAAAGTGCTTGGAGCAAGGCTTCTTCTTGCGAACCATCACACACGCTGTACAGAGATGAAGCACGGGCCAGTTGGGGCCACGTTCGAATATTTAGCTACCTATTAGAGAAATATTTAGAAAACGATTTATGAATAAACGAAATGTGACTTTTAGCTAGTAAAAGTTCAACTCAGTTGGTTTGATTCGATAACATAGTAACTAGTATATAAAACTATATAGATTAGCATATATATCTTGAATGAAACAAATACATATTTGTAGTTCATAAGAGCGCGACACACATATATATTATTAGGATATTTCCATAAATTACAAAAAAATTTAGGAACAATTTCAATCTGGCAAATCTGTTCGACTGACTACTTGGGGCAAAAGCAAATTCGCTTTTACCCCTAAATTTCGTTGTTGGCTTGATCTTAACACACGGTATTGATGCATACAAGTTGAGTGAATGAATTGTTTGATTATCGGGGTAATATATGATTACAGCGTGAGGTGAACAAAGATATTGGCCACGGGCGCCCATACTTTTCATATATTTTTGGTAAACGCTCGTGCTTCATCATGCACAACACTACAAGGACGTTCAGAGTGATTACAAATAGGCGCTCACACACAGATATACGGACGCCTCCATATACATGTGTGTGGGGCGCAATAAAATCTTAAGATGCTAAAAACAAGAAACATGGCTAAAACTAGACACTTAGGCGTCTCTAAAACATATATATATATATAGATATAGATATAGATAGATCGGATCTAGAAGCTATGTCTAAACGAGAGATAAGAAAAGAATACTAAACTTAAGCACAGTTACAATTACAGTTACATGGTACAACTAGAGTTTAGAATACGCTTTAAATTAAGACGAAATACAGTTGGAAGTGCACGGCTATTGGGATGACATGGAGGCCACAGCCAGTCAGTCCGCGCGCGAGTTATGTGTTGTGATGCGGGGCTATGAAGACCCAGCCATCGTTCTCGACGACCTCGCCGGCGGCAATGCCACCGGCCAGCTCCTGGCTGCTGCTGACAACGGTCGGCGGCTGGCGGTGCGGATGGTTTGGCGCCAGTCGATTGCCAGGCAGCTTCTCCCACTGCTGCTGCAGATTATTGTAGAGGCTTTGCAGGCCCTCCTACGGAGCGAAAGGGAAAAGCGAGCATTAGATAGATAGAGAGAGAGAGAGAGATGTATTCGCACCTTGTCTTTGATTTTGCGTAATATATCCTGTTTCTGCTCGCGCTCAATGCGATCCATCTGCAGGATCAACTTGTCCTTGAAGTCCTGGGCGTAGTAGAGGTTCGTGTCGACGCTCAGATACTCCTTGGCCATGTGGCGATGGTCCCGGTAGATCGCCTGCGACTCGGCATTGTTCGGTATGGGCGGCTCCGGCTGCAGCTCCGGATCCAGGATCTCCGCCAACGACTGCTCCGTGCAGCCCAAGCCGGCGTCTACGTCCGCATCGGCGGCCACCTCTGCATCCACACTATCACCACGCTTGCCAGCGTGGCCCAGCAGTCCATTTGATAAATAGATTTCGTTGTTATTGGAGCTATTACTATTATTGCTATTGCTATTGCTATTGCTATTGCTATTATTATTATTATTGTTGTTGTTGTTGTTGTTGGCGGTGAGGTCTGTTGCGGGGCTGTTGCTGCCGGCCACGATAACCGGCTTGGTGTCCGTCACTGTCAGCCGTTCGCGGCCATCGCTCTTGGCTGCAAAATACAAGAAATTTATATCGATTAATAGAGTACAGATAATGCCGAATATATGTATGTAGATATATATATATATATGTATATTAAGTTGTTGTTGTTGTTGTTGTGGTTTTTGGTGTTGTTGTTGTTGTTGTTGCTTTCCACGTACTGTAAATGATCCAGCAACTGTGCAGATCGTTCGTCTGTTTGGTGGTGATCAAGGCGCGCGTATCGCACATGTTGCTCGCTACAAGTTGGCCTAAACTAATGCAAAACTGTTTGAAATCGTTGCCCCGAGCTCGACTGAAACATTTCTTTTGTTGTCCTGTCAACACTCTCTCCCGCTCCCTAGCTCGCTCGCTCTCTCTCTCTCTCTCTCTCTCTCTCTGCTTCACTCTCTCATGTGTCGTCTGTCTGCTGACGTGCGCTTTTCTAGTGAAAATTGAAAACAAAATCAAAGCAGCAAAAAAAACATTTTCAAACGAATTTTTCCGACGCGCCGCTCCCCCTCTCGCCCGCTCTCTCTCTCTCTCTCTCTCTCTCCCTCCCTATGTATTGTTTATGTGCGCGTTTCTTAGTAATCTCCACAGTTTGCCCCTGTGTGGGCCTGCGGCGTATTCAGTTGACAACAATTGGCGAACTGTGGAACGTTGCACGCTGCTCGGACTTGCAGTAACATTATTGCGGCCCACACAAGACCGCACGGTGCCCAAACGCAGACTGAGCGCACGGGCAACGAATTCGCTCGACAAATGCCGAGCAAGCGCAAGCGACGGCGGCGGCGGCAGCAGCAGCTGGCGGCTGCTGTTGCTGCTGCTGCTGCTGCTGCTGATGAGCACAGACACAGACAAGCCAGGAGAGTCGAGCGTGTATCATCGGCTCCTCCTTATAGCTAAACATTGCCATATCGAGCCGATGGGCATGAATAATGCCACTGGCATGTGGTTGGGAAATCTCCGCGGCGATAAATGCCAACGGCAACGCCCCAGCGCCACAGTCGCCTCTGCCTCTGCCCCCGATCCTGCTGGGCGTGAAGAGCGAGCAAGTGAGTGAGAGAGAGAGAGGGAGAGAGAGGGGGGGAACTAGTGATCTTTGAGGATGTTAGCTATCAAAACACGGTCCACCCAAAGCAGCGAAAGATTCATCTTCGACGATCGCTCGCTCGTGATATCGTCCCCGTGCCCATTAAAAATGAAAATGTTTTTTCTCTTCTAGCGTTTATTGATATACGTATGTATGCATATATATACACACAGATGTCGGCATATATATATATCTACAAGTATATAGACTCGAAATAAAAGTGATGACTCATTGGTCAATGTGGTTGACTGGCGCGGGCTGGCCAAGAGCACTGGCTGGGGCAGTGGGGCAGGCTTCTCAGCCTGTCCGACTGTCAGCCGCGCGTCATGTGTGCCTCTCTCTCCCCCCTCTCTTTCTGTGTATGTGTGTGTGTGTGTGCGGTATTTTGGCATGCCGCAACCATTAGTTGTTTTTCTTTTAATTCTCATTTTGTTGAAGGAGGCGACTGTGGTGACGGTGCATGTCAGGGCTATAAATCTGGCCGAAATTGCCAGCCAGCCAGCCAGCCAGGCTGCCTAGCCAGCTAGCCAGCCAATCCACACAATACAATAATTGCGCAAAATGTGCAGCAATGAGCAAAGTGTATTATACTCTACTTGAAATGGGGCACATTGGACTGATCAGCAGTCCAGTTGAGATGGACAGAGAAAAGTAGTCGGATAGGCATTGCCTGACTAGGCGATACCCATGCTGACAAAGGTTTACCCTTACTTCTAAGATATACAGAGAAAAGTAGTCTAATAGGCACTGCCTGACTCCCAGATACCCTTACCAACAAAACTTAACAGTTAAGACAGAAGAGAATAATAATATAATAACCATTGCCTGACTAGGAGATACCTTTAATGACAAAGGTTTACAGGTATTAAGATAGTAAGAGAACCGTAGTCGAATAGGCATTGCCTGACTAGGAGATACCTATTCTGACAAAGGTTTACCCTTACTTCTAAGATAGGCAGAGAAAAGTAGGAGATAGGAGACTAGGAGATACCCTTACTTCTAAAGATGTTCGCTATTTAGATAGAAATAGACTTATAGCCTAATAGGCATTGCATGACTAGGATACTAGGATACCCGACCCGAGAAAGGTTTATAGCTGCAAATATAGTAAGGGAATATCAGTTTAGTCGGCACTGCCTCACTAGGAGATACCCCTTACTGTCTGCTTGTTGTTTTCTGTTCAATAAATATATATATTTGTTCTATCTTAAGACTTGAAATTAAGAAAATGAAAAAACATTTAAGATATATGAATGAAAAAATATCACCAAATAAATAATAAACTTATTTAGCACTTGTTAAAATTTCAAATCTTAAGAGTTGCCGAGATCGACGCACAAAGCACTTAAAGCCCCCTTGAAAATGGGCTAAACAGAGTATTTTGCTTATGTGACAACATATGACACAAGCTGAAGGAGAAAGTCAATATATGTCAACGTCTGGTCATGAGACCATCTAAATAAGGGTGCCTATCTCAGAAACTGTGATATAGTGAGTATACATTTTTATATATATATAAATATATATGTGTGTATATATATTATATATAGACAAATATATATATTATATACAAAGCTAGAATGATGGAACAGCGACTCGTGCCGCTGCATGTTAGGTATTTCATAGTCAGTCATTTGAACACATATTAGAGATAAAATAGAAAGAAAAAATAAAGACTTTAAACTCTATTTTCAGATATCTATGTAAAATTATACCCAAGACGTGATTCATATGCATTTAACGATGCTTGCAAATGGTATAGAAATGTCAATTTTCAGACGAACGAGCGCGCGCCGGGCAAAGCCGGGTGCACTTTAATGTGTACTAAACGATATAAGATTTTTTAATATATACTAAATGATATAAGCTATATATATATATATATATATATATATATATATATATATATATATATATATATATATATATATATATATATATATATATATATATATATATATATATATATATATATATATATATCTATGCACACAGTAAATAGTATAGAGATCGTAAAATAGTGTGGTATGCAGAAATCAAATCGTGCTCGAGTGCCTGACTGACCGATGCCCTGTACTCATGTACTGTAGCTTTATAAATATATTCATATAAAATGACATATATATAATAGTTATATCTATATAAATGGGTTTTTAAATTCGAGTTGTTTCATTTTTATAGAGCATACTGCTCCACTTTAGTTTTCTAGTTGATCTAGTTCTGCATCTAGTTCTCAATTGCACTTTGGTGCGGGTATTCTATTGGCGTGCGCATTATTGCAACTGCAATTGAAATTCGGTGGCTGCTGCTGCTGCGGCGGCGGCGGCGGCGGCGGCGGCTGCTTTGGTATGAGCGCATCGCATATTTATAACGTTGGCCGCCTGAGACATTGGCAATTGCAAAATGTTTTCAAATGTTTTTGCATAATAAAAACAACGCAACGACTAATTAAACAAAAATCGAGCGATTAAAATACGAAAACATTGGGGTTAAAGCGAGATAGCGAACGCATTGTTTACATACGGTTAAGTGTTGGGAATATTGTTGTTGTTGTTGTTGTTGTTGCTGCTGCTGCTGCTGCTGGTTGATGGTGCGTCATGCTAGCGACCCCAACAGCTGCCACATAGCAAGCGAGACTCAACTGAATGCAAGCTAACAATTCGTTGAGCTATTTGTAACAACAACAACAACAACAACATATTTACATGCCGCAATCGTGCTCATCCAAAAGAGCGTGCTAATGTGCGTGTGATTCACTCGCACAGACAATCAGACGACAACGACAGCGACAGCGATGACAATAGTTGCAATCAGGAACTCACCATGCAAGCTGCTACGGCTGCTCTCGTTGCGATGCAATTCAAAACCATTCTGCAAGTTGACCAAATTTATAAATATATATTATTTATCTATATCTATATATGTTGATTAATATATTGTATTTCGTTTGGCATACCGCTTCGACGTCCAGAGTAAGTTGTTCCATTGGCCTGCTGGCCATTTGTATCATGCCGTTGCGTATGGTTTCCAGGCGCTTCGATGCCTCGGCAGATGAGGTCAGATTGAAGCTATCGTTTTGACTCTCGCTGCTGTCCTCCTCGGGTATGGCATCCCAGCGATTGCTGCTCATGTGGAACAGCCCATTATTGTCAAGTTGCCCCGAATTGGTGGGCGTTATTTCTGATGAGGTATATTCGTTGTTACTGGAGCCAGTGCCAGTGCTAGTGCCAGTGTCCAAACCCGTTTCAATCTCAGTCGCAGTGCCACGCACATTGGTGGGCGTCAGCTGTGTGGACGCCAGGCTCATATCACTGGAGCTATAGCTTTGGCCATCATATTGAGCGGCCACCGTTCCATCACTCTCTTTGGTCACAATCTGCAATGTCAAATGTGGCATCAGCGGAGCTCTTCGGTGCTTTGGGTTTGGTTTGATTCCAACTTACCTGTTGGTTGACAAACGCATACTCCAGCGCCTTATCGGCGCCAACATAGTCTTTGATAATCCCATTCATTACGCCCACAATGTAGTTCATCGATGGCCGATCCTCGGGCGCAGTCTTCCAGCAGGCTGTCATCAGCTGCTCAATGTTCTTGGGGCAATTGTCCAGCAGCGGTGGTCGCTCGCCTGCAACAGTAAAGCCTCAGTATAAGGAGCACACATTAATCACACCGCCTTTACCCTTGTATATCTTCCACTGTATGGTATAGGCGTTGTCGATGTCCTTGAAGGGCTGCTGCCGTGACAGCATCTCCCATAACACAATTGCCCAGCTAAAGATGTCGCATTTCTCCGTATACTTCGAGCCCTCGAAGACCTGTTGGCCGAAAAAGAGTATTATAAACACAGTCTTGCTCTTAGTATTCCAGGCCAGCTCACCTCTGGCGCCATCCAGGCTGCGCTGCCCCGATTGTTTGTCATCATGGTGGACTTGTCAGCGACAGTGCCAAAGTCGCAGATCTTCAAGTTGCGTCCCTTGTTGGTCAGCAGCAGGTTGAGCGGCTTCAGATCCCGATGTATCAGTGGCTTGGGCGTCATGCGATGCAGGTAGGCGACTCCCTGAACAAATAATAATTATACATTTGACTTGTTCCACATTTTAGGTATTCAGATAGCACTTGCCTCGGCACATTGACGTGCCCAGCTCATGGCATGGGCCAAGCTGTAAGCGGGTTTCACTTTGCCATGCAAGAAATTGTGCAGAGATCCGCCCTCGGCGTATTCCATGATTAGGTAAGTCGCCTGCTGGGCCAGGCAGATGCCATGCAGGGCAATGATGTTGGGATGCTTAACGCGCGACAGCTGCTTGACCTCCTTCTCAATGTCCTTCTGCTCGGCGCTGGCAAAGAACTCCTTGACGGCAACCAGCTGATTGCGCCAGATAGCCTTGGACACGACACCGTACGATCCATGGCCGACTTTCTATGGGCAGGAGGAGGAGAAGGATCAGTGATTGCCTAGGCCAGGCACTGTGGGCCAATACTCACCTCGCCCAGCTTAATTTCGCTAAACTCCACATTGATAGCTTGCAGTGCATCTGGCGACGAGGCGGCCATCACCTGCTGCTGCTAGCGCACTTCGCTGCTGCTGCTATTCAATATTGGTCCAATTCCTGCTCCAACTGCTGCTGCAAAACTCTGTGGCAATTGTGCCGTTAGCTCTTGTTGCTGGATCTGTTTTGCAGCCTTCTTTGCTTATGTCAACCAGCAGCGAATCGCTGCGCACATCTTCCTAACGGCTAACTGCGTGGCCTGCCGTCGACCTTAACAATACCATTGGCAACTGGAGCAAGGAACATACACTTGTACCGTTACTTTGCGCTGCAATTGGCCTCTTCAGTACTCGTTTTTAACAAATATTTTGCATTTTTTTCGTTTTTGGCCTTTTCGTTTGTCGCTGTCTGGCTAGTGGTTGGGACCTCCAGAACAAATATCGCGACTATCGATAGCACCATTGAAAAGAATGCCACAAATATCGCTACATTCGCCATGGCTAATTTTTGTACGCAGTAAATTAGACAACAATAGTAAATGAGAATAATAAACATAACACTATCATAAAATACATATGTAATTTTAAAATACCTTTTGCTTATTCATAGATTAAAACTGCTAGTGCTTTTTAAATGTATGTAATTATGGACAAACTTAATTGAATTGTATCAATTTGATTTTCAGTTTGTATAATGTTTTACATCACATCACATTTCATATATTTATCTAATGATATCCAACGGTTCATTTACCGTTTAACGAATTTAATGTCCAAATATTCTGCCGATTAATATATATTCAAATAATCAAATGCTCCTCTCTAAATTATATCGAAACTAAAGAACATATCGCTTCAATGTGCCTATCGCAGTTTTAGACATCGACTTACTAAGCGTATCGATACTTTTTATCCATCCCTAACTCATACGTTCAAGCGCTCGCTCACCAAGCGGATGCAATTTCGGACAGAAAGAAAAAGCCATAATTTGTTATTTTTTTTTTTTACGCTCGTATAACACACTGCAAATGCAAACAAATAAGTTAACTGTGCTGAAATATACACACATTGGTGATAACAAAAATCGAATGCCTCAATTACAACAAGTGTGCTGCCTGTGGCCCGCGTGAATCCGAATCCGAATCGAAAGTGTGCGTGTGTGAAATTTTGCTTTAGTAGCAAGCAAAAAAAGGCGAGTAAAAAAGTGCGTCTAAATATATGAGAAGGAAAAAGTGTGATGTATGTGAGGGGGGAGGGTGATAAGGGGCAACAGCAGTAGCCAGCAATAATAACAACAACAAGAGCAGCGTATCCCCACGATTTTGCCAAAGTGTTGGAGGCGACGCCGCCAATTAATGGTCGTGCGGCCGCCTTCATCGTCGTCGCAGCCATTGATGCCGACGCCAGTGTCACCGCAGCAATAACAACAACAACAACAAAACAGAAACAACAACAAATGCAACGTGAAAAAAACGAAATGTCAAACTTTTGCAAAGATTGCATATCGAGAAGACGCACATAAAACTCGCTTTATTTTCGGTTTGTTTTTTGTTTTCCATTTTCCATTTCTTATGTGTTTTCATTGAAAATGAGCAAGTTCAAGTGAAATATACCAAAGTTACCAAAGCACAAGCAGAAGAAGAAGAGTAGCAAAGAGAGTCTCTTCATCATCACCATCATCATCATCATCATCATCTTCATCTCCATCTCGTCCACATTCTCTGCTTTTGTTTAGGATGTGTGCGTGTATTTTTTATGCGTGCATGAGGAAGAGGAAACGCTACCAAAAATTACTGTGCTACTCATGCTCTCTTTCGCTCTCCCACTGTCGCTCTCTTTGCACATGTGTGTGTGTGCCTAAGACTTCGTTTAGTACTTAATCTTGATACAGTTATCGGCGTTTTACTGCCTTTGAAAGGGTATTCCAAACAGAGCAACGTATATGCAGCTCTCTTATTGTTTACAGGGTATCTGCTAGTTATGTTTTCTTAGTCTGTTTTCAAAATTATGTTGATCTTTTGTTTATTTGTACACTATTTAAATGTATTCTCGTCTCGATGTTAACATAAACAAAAACGTTTTTATGTACTCCACTTCACTTGTCTCTCTCCCATTTTCATTCCCATTTTGTTGCATTTGGAGTTACGTTCAACAGTATTCTTGTTGCTGTTGTTGTTGTTGTTGGTATCTCATACGTACACACACACACTTTTCGAGTTTGTACATAAACAGCGAAAGTTGTCTTCCTGCTTTTTTCTCATTTCGTTCCTCAGCGGCATTTGGAAGCTTTTTGCCTCGCTCTTGCGATCAGCTCGCAATTCCTGTTAGCAAGGGCATATGCAAATTTACTTTAGCGACCTTCTGCACTCACTCTCTCTCGCTCGTTCTCTTTCTGTTATTGCTGCTGCATACTGTTAACTCTCTTTATATATATATATAAGTATAGCTGTCTCCCTCCTGCTCCTACTCAACTTATATGAATTGAAATCCTATGAAATGAAATTAATTTAAAAAAAAAAAAAAAAAAAAAAAAAAAAAATATATATATATATATATATATATATATATATATATATATATATATATATATATATATATATATATATATATATATATATATATATTTAATGAATGTGTATAATACTAAATTAATTTTATATAATATTTTTTTACAATAATAGTACTTAATCCACAGATATGTGTATGTATATTTAATGAATGTATATGAGCCATGACTCACAGAACTCACGAACTCTGCTTAAAGTCATAAATAACAATGGCCTGAAAACGTCCCTTCTCTTTTCATGCTTTTGCATACTCATCTCGTAATTAGGAATACCAAAATGTAAACCAAAACGAATTAAAAAGATACAACGAATAACCCAAGAACATAACAGTACATACATATACATATAGCTATATATGTATATATACATAGGTACAAAGCATGCCGATATCTGTGCATTTTTCACGCTCCAAAGTTCAGCTGGGGTATGTCCAGTGTCCCTTTCAATGTGCATACAAAATTTTCATGGCATTGTTTTTGTTGCATTCATTTCCTATGCAAAGCGCCTTGAACTCGCGCTACAACACCAACAACAACAATAAATATTGTTAAAGAAGGAAGGTTAATCAAGCTCAAGCCAAGCACCAGGCAGCAAGGCAAAGCTCATTCGCCGATCGTCCGTCCGCTCAGCCAGGCTTTGTTCATCCAAAAGACGAAGACAGTTTATTTCCCAGGCGCCGTTAATCCATGTAGCTGTGCTTCAAGGTTTTCATGTAATTGTTAATATTATTTTGTAGCTGTTGATTTTCAATTTCATTTCCAATACCCTGTACGGCCATTGGGTATGCTGAAATTGAGAAATACAAATAACAAACATTTAGCTGGAAAATCTGAATTCGCGTATTTCGTGCAATTTTAGACTCGAGTCTAATATTAAGTGTTATCCATGTGCAGTGGAAGACTCTTTCCAGGTAACGAAATTGATAGTTGATAACTAGAAGCTGTTCGTTAACTGAAGTGTTCACTGTAAACACATATAGTATGACGGGTGATGCGATATGGCACCATATAACGGCGTATGGCATCGCTTTATGTAAACTTTGTATAGGGTATCTCATGCTCATGACAAAATGCACTTTGTTCACTGGGGCGCTTGTTTTTGTTTTTGTTTTTGTTTTTCTTTCTGTCTCACTCTCCATTTGTGCTTCTTGCGTGTTGGTCGAATTCAACAAAGCAACAATAAAAACAACAACAAGGTGATTTCTGACAATCGTGATTTGTCGACAATTGTTGTTGTTGTTGCTGTTGTTGCTGCCTGTCTGTCTAACAGTTGTTACTTGTTATTATTAAGTATTGGCCAACTACATTCGACCCAATGCGAATGGGTAATTCTACGCTTATTATATATAATATATAATTGACTTTTACTATCTATATATATATATATATATATATATATATATATATATATATATATATATATATATATATATATATATATATATATATATATATATATATATATAGTTTTTTCTTATATACATATATATATTTTCTATAGACTTATATCATCAAGAAAATCAATTTTTGGCTTCAGTTTTATTTATTAGCATTCTTATCTATATTGTTGAAGTATGAATAGCTTCAATATGTATTTAAAAACAAATAAAATAAAAAAAATTAAGATTTTTTATTTATTTAAAAAAAAATTTGTGAATAAAAAAATATTAAGTTTAATTTTATTTTATATAACAATGAAAAAAAACAAATCGATCCCATAAAAATATATTATAAAAAATATAAATAATAACATAATATATAAATAATAATATCAAAAAATTCATTATTAATTGTTCTAATTTAAATCATATTTGGAATCAACAATTTGATGGGCTCAGCAATCCAATGCTTTTGGACTTTTACAAAACTCTCTAAATCCCATAGAATGCATAGACTTAGCTCTTTCTTCCTTTGCTATTATCATAATTCATAATAATTGACCCTTAACATACATCAATGTATCCCATTGGCACATTGGGTGTCGCCCTCTGGCGGCTGCTGTCGGTACTGCGAGCCCGTACAGTTGTTAATACTCACATTTCAGTCGCTGCTATTGTTGCAGTTGCACTTGGTGGCCATTTGTCAACTGTCCGTAAAAAGCGTGAAATTTACAACGTTCTACAATTTAAATACTAGAACCAACAATTTGTTACTGCTATTGTTGCCGTTGCTATTGCTTTTGCTATTGCTGTTGCTGTTTCTATTTCTGTTTCTACTTGCTTGTTGTTGCATGACTGAAGAACACGATAAAGGTATGATGACATAACCCCACATGCACTTTATGCCCCACGAGCGCAAAGCAAATTACAAATACAACAGGGCTTAGGCTCCGATAAAAATTCCGATATAATGCGAAAAAAAAAAACAAAAAAACACTATAATAATAATAAATTACAAATATATTGTATAATTTTTTTTTTTTACAATGAAATTAGGTTTGTCATGGCGTACAACAGTTTGTGTTATTCATGTCATGCTTTCACTATATTTAAATTTATATTATATGCAGCAGCTCGGCTTCTAGTTGGACACTTCCGCGCTGTTACTTGATCTGTATATAAAGCTGCTAGTCAGGCAGTCTTCTCTAGAGTACACTCGTTAGAGCTTTGGGTATTTCGTAGTCGGGCACTTTCGCTTAAAACTAGACTATTTTAAACATCAATCAAGGTATACAGGTTAAGGCATATCTCCCAGTCAAAGACCTCCAGTCTAAATACTCATTTCTACAGGTTAGGGTATTTCTGAGCTAGGCATATCCACCTAAAGCACTGCCACTTGCTCTGTATTTAAGTATGCAACTAGTTAATAGCTAAAATGCTTAACAGAGCAACTTTACTTGTAGGTTAAGGTATCTGCTAGTCAGGCAGGCACTGTCGCCCAGAATACTTTTACTTGCTTCGCTGCTGTGCTTGGCACATTTCCGGTGATCGTCAGTTGTCTTCGTGTGTGCGTTCGTTTGAGTCTGTTCTATTGACTAGCTCGATTGCTTTTTTCAAGCACTTGTCATGTCTTGCACTTGCCACAGTTCCGTTGAAGCGTCTAGTCAAGTGAAGTTTGTCATTTCATTAGAAATTTACCTTATCGGAAAAAAAATATATATAAAAAAAAATAAAATTATTTGAGCAATACAAAAAAAAAAAGCATAAAAGATATAACCTTTAAATTTAATTATTTTTTTTGCAAAAAATAAAAAAGATTATTTAATAGAGTAAGTACATTGAAGTACCTGAATAATTGTCCAGTAATCTCTGAGGTTGCGAAACGGGACGTGAGATTTGCTGAAGAGTGTCGTAGTGAAACCTGTTTGCAGATAGAATCATTGCATAAGAGCTGGGAGCTGAGCTCCGAACGAACAGCTTCCTGTAGTTTGGCCGAGGCGTCCGGCCAGTGATAAACATGGCCCAATAAACAAATGGGAACAATCCAACGCAATCAGCTACCTTATCAGCTGGCCAAACAATGAAAAAATTGCACAAAAATGTGAGAGTGAAAAGACAACTTGGACAGGGGCAGGGCAGGGCTGGACAGGAGGATGGGAAGAAACGAGGCGTGTGTGTGTGCGGACACAATCTGAGAGCTGCAATCCGAGACCTGGGCGGACAGGGTGCACAGGTATCCGGGCGCTGAATCAAGTCAAGTCATGTCGAGGCTTTGTCAACGTGATTACGTTTCACGCTAGGCCGGAAGAGTCCAAAGGAAATGCAGCGGGAACGGCGGGAGCGCAACATAAAACCGACCTCATAACCCTTTGCATACCACTCGCTCTCTCCCACTCTATCTATCTCTCTCCCTTTCCCTGTCTCTGCCTTCCTTTTGGCTTGTTTAAACTCATCAACGTCGCCATTATCAACTCGAGCGTTGTGATTATCTGACAATTGTCTGTGGGAGCGTCAGCAAACGAGAGTCCAGGGTCGAGCTAGCGGTTGGTTGGGTTAGCTGGCTCTAACGGTGTTGCCAGACACGTGCTGTAGTATGAGCACAACTGGATACCGACTATACATATATATATATATATATATATATATATATATATATATTCTACATATGTGTTTGTCTAATGTAAATATTTTCATTCGCGAATCAGCTAAAGACAGCTAAAACATAGACTTGACTAATTTCTTATCAATCAAATTTCCTTGACCGAAGATTTCGCATTTAACAAATACACATTTTAAGATAATGATAATACCCTTGAGAAGAGTAAGAGTCAGATAACTGTAACTGCAGTCATGGAGTTAACGTATGTAGATACAAAGCGCGAACTCTTGGGGTAGCGGCATTGTTGTCAATTTAGCTATTTTCCCGTCAGATCTGACGTTTTGAAAAGCAAAGCGGGAATTCTGGCTATTTTTAGTTCTTGAACAGCGGAATAAAGAATATAGAATTGGAAAATGCATACGAAAAGAAAGAAAATTTGGCAAGAGAACATTAAAAGGTCAAAAGTTGCTATCACGGATTTCGGGGCTATGATATGATATGTCCCCATAATCCCATCCAACTATTTCTGGCTTTTTTTCTCAAGAGTTGGCAACACTGGAACTGGAACTGGGTAGTGGTGAGATTTGCATAGATGTTAGCAAAAGCAAATGCGTTGGAGGAAAACACTTGAGAACAGCAGCAGCAGCAACGACAGCGACAGCGACAGCGACAGCAACAACAACAATAACCACAACAATAACAGTTGCTACTGTTAACTGTGGTTACTGTCGCTGGCGCTGACAATGACGACAGCTAAGAGAACGAGCAGAAGAAGCACATCAGCAAGCAAAAAGCAGCACGTTAAAGACAAGACTGGAAATGTTGCCGCTGCCACGGTCGATATTGTCGAAAGTAAAGTGAGCCGGGGAACGGGACGGGGCCCAATGGGAAGGGGAGGGATTTTAGGGATTTGAGCCGAAACCCTACATATTACAGCAGACTAAATAATTCGAATTACGAAATTATTCCGAAAATTCTGTTACTTAAATACAGCAAATAGCAAAGGCTATAAACTGAAAACTAATTTAGCGCGAAATTCCAATTTCATATTTTACTCGGAATCAAATTGTAAACAAATGTTGCCGAACATAATATGACTTGGACTGGGCAGATATATTATCGAATTCATTCGAACTAGTCAAACAGGGTATTATTCGTGGATGTCTCTCTTTCTCAGCCCAGCTCAGTTTATATAAGCTATGATTTATATGGAATGAATATGTATCGCCCCCTGATATAAACTATATAGAAAAAAATCATTCGACTTATAAATATTCCTCTCGCTCTCTATTGTTATTTTTCTCTCCATATACTTTAGCAATGCAGGGTATATTAAGAGAAACAGAGAAGCTGATTTTCTGTTTCTCTCTCATTCTCTTTCTGTCTCCTCTCTCCTCTTCCTCACTTTCTATCTCTCTCCTCTCCCGTTTCTCTGCCCTCTCTTTCATACTTTCTCCTCCCACTCCTCAATCTCTTCTCGCTTGCTTCTCTGTTCTCTCTCTCTCTCTTTCTCTCTATCTGTCGCTGCCTCTCATTCTCTTTCTGTTTCTTATCTACCGTTCTACTCTCGCTCTCTCTCTCTCTCTTTTCTCTTTTATTCTCTTTCTTTCTCCTCTCTATGATTTTCTACTCATTATCTGCTCCGCACTCTCTCTCTCTCTTCTCGCCTGTTTTTCTGCCCTATCCCTCTCTCTTGCTCTGTCTATACTTCTCTCCCTTTCTCACTCCCTCTGTAACATATAGAAAGATCCCATTATCCCATATATCCCTCTTTTCGACTATTCCCATTCAACTCAATATCTCTCTGGGTTCAGCTCATCCCAGTTAATCTTATCTACGGCATCATCATCATCATCATCATCGACTGTGAGCCACGTTTTATTCCTACTTAAGTTAACTTCGCACAGGAAATTACTTGAAACGAATCAATAGATAAAAGCATTTGCCAATTGCATTGGAATCGCATACGCTGCACGCTCTTAAAGGTTTCCCCAGCTCCAAGTGACTTGGCGTAAAGTGTGTTCCCGACTATCGATGCGATGCGATGCGATGCGATTCGACTCTGGCTTTGACTGTGACTTGACATTTTATGTGTGCAATTTCCGTTGTCTGACAATGTAACAACTTCTGCCAGTTAACAACATCAACAACAACAGCAAGAAAGTGTTATTTGTTGCCAGAGGATGCAAAGCGGCAATCAACGGGACAGACTGCAACTGCAACTGCAACTGCAACTGGGATGCTAGCTCGAATCAAAACTAAAGTTAAAGCTGAACTTGAAGCGGTTGTTGTTGCTTGTTGCTTGTTGGTTGTTTGTTGTTGTCTGTTGTCTGTTGTCTGTTGCAGTTGCAGTTGCAGTTGCAGCAACTGCAGCGCTTTTTTACGTCTTTATGAAATATGTATTGCCCGAGACCATGTGTGTGTGTGTGTGTGTGTGTGAGTGTTGATGCGCCTGCGTCCTCACAATATGCTCACTGTCTCAACTGCTCGCTCACAGCCGGTTTGCAGCCTCGGCCTCAGCCTCAGCCTCAACTTGAGTTGGCCTGTTTTGCGGCCTCTCTACCTGGTTGGCTGGTCCTTGAACCGTTTGCTCAGTACTGAAGCTGACTCCCGATGCAGCGATGCAGAGTTGTGTCTCTCGCTCGCCCCCATTGCCAAAGTTGCTAAATAAAATTGCAACAGCAGTAGAAGCTTCTTCATCATCATCATCATCATCATCATCATTGTCATTGTCATTGTCTTCTTCTTGCTGTTGGCTGCTGCTTATGCATCACTGTGTATCATGTGGCCGTGTGCTGCTGCTGCTGCTGCTCTCTTGGGGCTTAGCTCGCTGCAATTGCAAATTGCATTGAACCGAATGTGGCCTCGACGTCGCAAGAGAGCGAGACAAACAATAAAACAGAGACAGAGACAGATAGAGAGAGAGAGAGAGAGACTAGAGGTGTGTGTGTGTGTGTGCAGAAGAGACAGAGAGTTATAAAGAGCTCGCTTTTGCTTGTATCCAATTTATCAATGCCCGCGGGCCATGCAGACGCGTCGACTGTACCCAGAGAGAGAGCCAGCTGGCCCAGCTGTTGCCCAGTAGCCGTTGCAGCCAGTTTGCTAGCCTGAAAGCTTATCTGTTAACTGTTTTTGGCCAGCTGGATCTGGATCTGGCTTTGGCTCAGGCTGGGAGGCCCAACTCGCCAGCCACCCCACTGATATTTAATGCATTTGCCAGTGCAACCCTTGTTGCCTTCTGCCTTCTGCCACCCCCAGCCCCCTTCCCCCTCTATTGCGCCCTTCGTCAAAATAAGTCTCGATTGCATTTTAACACTCATTATTAATGTACTTTGCATAGGCGCAGAGCACAAGCCGGGGGATTTGGATACCACAGCGCACCCACCCGACCACCACACCACCCCACCACCCACCAAGCAAGCAACCACCAACGCGAATGCAAGCCAGAAGCGCGCTACTTTAAGCCACCCTTAACAGTCGCCTCCACAACAAGTTGACCCACCCTTTTAAGCAGCTGGGCTTTCATTCATAAATAAATTTTAAAGTGGATGCAATCCTGGCCGGCCTGGAGTTGCCTATGGATAGTTGAGCTTTGTTGGCTCGAACCGCCACCCCCCCGTCCGCCCAGCCCACTTAGCTTAACGCAGTATGCCGCCCCTGCCCAGGGGGTTGTTAGCAAGTTCAATTGGTATGGGTAGTCGGTATGTACTCAGGGTCTTCATTATGAAATTAAATATACATATGCACACATGACTCTCTCTCTGCGAGTGTGTGTGTGTATGTGTGTGTGTGTAAACTTTTGTTATGCAACGTACAGTTAACACTTGAGACAGACCCTTCCAAGGTCTACATTTTGAAATGTCAATCGAATGTGCATCGATAGCTTGCTTTAACTAAAACATAAGCTAAACACTCGAATGACTTGACAGCGAAACACGTCTATCAGGTCTTCTACAATTGTGATTAACTGTAATGCAACAACCCCCAGAAAGTTTTCACCCTCGCAACTTGGCTAACATTAATCAAACGCTTACAAGCCGGATTCCCCAGTGAACCACGCTTTTAATCCCATTTATTAACTATTAATCAACGCATTGCCCAGGCAGCTTCAAGCTATTAATATAATGATAGAAACCCATTATCGAAATTATGTTCCATATCTTAAGTTCATTCGAGTGAGCGTCGAGAGAATCTCAAAGGCGTCGCATTTAATCTTCAATAATATCTAAGTGAAGAAAGGAAATGTTATATCACTAATTTATTATATAATATTCATATTATATAATATAATTTGAATATATTACAGATCAAAATTTAGAGTTGCTGTTTCTAGCTCTGACAGCACTGTGGATAGAGATCTTTGTGCTCTTGCCATGCTTCAAGGCAGATTTTTGGTCAATATATGGAGAATATTAACCTTCAGTAATGTAGTAATCGTGCTGTTAAGCCTAAGGATTTCCCAACGAGTGTAGCTAGAGCTTTATTACTATTATTATTATAATTACCGATATGCCGAGCCTTTGAGTAACTAGAAGAGTAATTTATTGATTAATTATTAATAATAACTAATCATTCAAACACACATTAGGATCTATATCTGCCTGTATACACTCATCATAAAAGCAGCAAGATGGACTTTACTATGGACCCAATATCCAATATTATATTATATATATATTCTGAAACCGTATTGCCTAGGTTTTAATATTATATATATTATATTTTAAATATTATATATTATATATACCGTTCCGGTATCTCAGCAACAGTACTTATGAAAGTGCTAGAGAGTTGAGATATGGAATATATACTACTGTCGACAGCTCAAGATAAAAAGATATAGGAAATATATCGACGCTCATTGGGGGCTGCAAAATCGTGGGACTCAGGGAGAAACTAAACTTTTGTTGATTAGACAAAAATGATATACATAAATCAATTATTTGACAAATCAAAAAAGCGAGAGTGAATGAGCACAGTGAAGTCGGTAGCGCTCCACTGCAACATTCTGACTTAATTTCTTTATATTTACATATATTAAAAGTCAACAATGACAACACTTTCAATGCAAAACACAAGCTAATAACTATCCTACTGATATCATATATGATAGTAAATAAATATATTCGAGTTCGCTGTTCTATCATCGCGTGTATCGCATCAAAACATATGCATGCTATATGCTATACTAGAAATCGCTGGAGAATATAAAAAAGTTCTTTCAAGCCCTATGTCAACAAGGCCATAGACTATGATGACTCGGCGATAGCTGTTCTCTCTAGTTTTATTTAAAAATTTATTTATTTTTTGCTTAAGTGTGTTTTTGCCTATTAAAGAATTTACTGTTGTTGTTGTTGTTGTTGTTGTTGTTGTATTTGTTATGGCATTTGTTTCTCGCCATTTTCGCAGTTCACTTCAATTGAACTCGAAATCATGTCAATGGGCACAGCAACAATTACAAAGACAACAACAGCAACAGCAACAACACGGCGCTTAGTAACAAACAACAAAGTTGTGGACACGACTTCAATTTTGTATACGTTTTTTGCTCTATCTATTCTAAATTGGCCAAAGGCCTGGAATAATTGCAATTTAAATGGTTTGGCAGAGAGTTTTCAATTTTTTTTTTGCGTAGTTTTGGGGCAGGTCTTTTCGGCAGTAATATTAGTTTTGAATTTTCGTTGTTTTTAGTTGCTGTAACATCAATTATAATTCGCTCGCCCGCTTCGAACTTGCACAGGGGTCGTTAGGGCCTTGATACTGCGGCGGCACACGGCATGCGGCACGCTCAACGAGCAAATCGGGGTCCGCAATGATCCCAAACCGCCTGCACTCGAGTCTCCGCCCATTGATTTCTAATTATACCTTGGACCCATTAAAAATCAATTGCGAATTGCAGGGTATATTGGTTGGTGTTGAAGTGTTTGCAAGTCTGGTGGCTTCATTAGCAAGAAATATCAACTCTAAATCAACTCTAGAGCAAGAGTTCATTGAATCGATTTTAATCGATATCAAAGTAATCGATTTCGGTATATGAACTTAGCTGCAGTATATCTAGCTCACAAGTTCATATTCATGTGTATAAATATAGCAAAATATATAAAGTTATTCCCTGGGCTCTAGT
Source organism: Drosophila fulvimacula (assembly GCA_035045555.1). Taxonomy (NCBI): domain Eukaryota; kingdom Metazoa; phylum Arthropoda; class Insecta; order Diptera; family Drosophilidae; genus Drosophila; species Drosophila fulvimacula. The sequence goes on along the minus strand of JAWNOX010000053.1, from coordinate 7,349,380 downwards.
TGCTTGTTATGTCATTAAGATCGATCAATAAATATCGTACTCCCTAGAGCTGATAGGCAGAATGAACTTATAATCTATATATATATATATATGGATTTATTACAGATATAAAATAGCATATATTTCCAAGTTAGGGTATTTCCTAGTCGCTCACGCTTAATTGGTGTACTCTGTTTTTTTTTTTAACATCGCTCAACGTGCGTAGAATATCTTTTTTCTTCTTCTAACTGTTTACTGTTTGCTTATAAAACACAATGTTTATTTTGCGTTTGGTTGCGTGCACAATGTATACCCTGTAAAAATGAGTGAGTAGCTGATACAATGTAAGCAGCTTCACACATTATATGGCATATATAATCATATGGTCTATATGTTTGTCGACAAATATATGCATACTATCGATATTAATCGATATCGATATCGACTCACATGCTGTCACACGCTATGCCACATAACTAACATGCCCGTTCTCGTCATACATTTGAGCAATGGGCAGAGTGTAGAAATGTTTGTTGTTTTTCTTTTTATATATTTAAACATCGATTTATGGGTTTTATATGCAATTGTTCTTTGTGAACTTTGTTATTAAGTCGAAATGTTCATAAACATTTTCGAATAAAACTTTGAAGCCATTCGACCAAATGAAAAGCTTTATATAGAAAATATGTGTATTGTAAATAACTTGAATCAACAGAGAAATACTTACAGAAATCTTTATTGATATTGAGTATGTGGAGATTGTAAGTATCCGTAGTTTGGGTCAATGCGAAATGAAGTCAACATCATTTGTCTGCATATTTACACATATGTGATTTTACCTATTCATATAAATATATTTATATATATTGTCCTACATATATAGTTGCATTGATAATGCTTTACATTCTTCAGGTCGCAAAAGATTTTGATTATTTTGTGGCCATTTGCAGTGTTTATTTGTTTATGGAATACGTTTTTATAAATATCGCAAATTGACACACACACACACACACACACATACACACACAATCTACAATCACACACACACATAAAAGATAAAAGTGAAAAAGAAAAAAAAATTACAAACAAAAAGAGCCGAAAACAATAGCAAAATTTCTAATTGCTTCCTTGGCGCTTGTCTATCAGGCAATTCTTTTCATTTGCTGTGCACGCTCTTTATACCCTGTAGTTGCGAGCTCTTAATTGACAGGGTTGCTTAACATTGTCAGCATTAATATGACGCCTATTAAAGAGAACAGTCTAATCATAGCTATATATATATATTTGTTATCAAGTTCATTTAATTGAACTAAACTCAGTTTGCAGCATGAGACATCTCATCTGCTAGTCGTGCACTTGCTCTTGAGAAGTTTGAGGCACATGTGTAATGTGTACAGTAGTCACTCGTTAAGAAGTACGTCTCTCTCTCTCTCTCTCTCTCTTCTGTTTTATAGAAGAATATTGTTTTTATTTTTTTTAGAAAGATGTATATTCGAGTGTATATATATTTCAGGTTCTTTCCTATTATATTTTCTAGTTTTTGAGTAATCACTGTAGATATATATATAAATAAATATATATATATATATATATATATTTATTTTTTTTTTAATTGTAATCTTATTTTTAATTTTATATTCATATCTACATATATTGTATATAGTTCGGATTTATGCTATTATAGTTCTTGTTATTGAGTAATCACTGTAGATCTATATATACATATAGGTTTGTTTTCTTCATTTCCATTCGTTATTTATCTTGCGCTTGTTTTGGCGGTAAATGTCAAAACCATTTGATGCTGCTGATGATATAATAGCAGATCTGTATATATAGTAGCATTCAAATAGATATAGCACTTGCAATTTTGCACACACATACACACACACCGGCACGCTCTGTCCCAGGCAGGTCGTTAACTGAGGTGAAAGCATCTTTGGCTCCATTGATCTGGCTCACACTGTGCTCTGGCCACTGATGTGACTAAAATTTGTGCACTTGACTTATTGATTTGCCGTCAATTGTTACGGAATTTGATTATCAGCTTTTCGGCTGGACCAAATTTTGAATATTGTGGCTTCGCTTGGCAAATTGTGCTGCCACACGCACACGCCACACAGCCAGCCCGTGCCCCAGCCCATGCCCCAGCCCCAGCCCCAGCACGCACCCAACACACGCTCCTGTATAGAGGAGGAGGAAAACAAAAAAAAAAGACGCGCGAACACGAGAACATTAAATAAACAATTCGAAAATAAACGTAACAACGAAACAAATTGAAAATGTGAACCGCATGGAAGTCGAGAGAGTCGCAAAGCGTACATTGCCTCGCGGTATCTGTGCCCAAGTATCTGAGTATCTAAGTGTATCTGTATCTTTGCGTATCTCACTTGGCAACAAGTTGAATGGCACACGGGCCCATGCCAGCCCATGCCAGCCCATGCCATGCCACAACCACACACCAAACAATCCCAGCCCAGTGCAGCCCCAACATCTAGGCAGTGAGTGCCCATGCCACTCCTGGCAGCACTCGAGGCAGCAGGCATATATATATAAATAATTATATATTATGTAAATATATATATATATGTATATATATACATATATATACCTGCAAAACGGACTGAGAACTGACCGATCGACTGTTTGAGTTGTCGATAAATAGCGCAGACTCGTGTTCAGGTCGGCGAATGTGCTTTGATGTGCGTACGAGCATTTCAATAATGTGTGTTTAATTTACCATGTGCCAAGGCGGCAATGGCAATTTCGATCTATTTGAACTTGAGTGCGGCACAGTTTAGCAGTTTAGAAGAAGCGTGCGCTACCAGGTGCAAGTGCTGCTTAGCATAACATCGACTCATTAGCTAAGTGTGCAAATGGAATATATAGGGCATGAAAACTCTATTACTAATATATGTAGTAAAATATGTGTTTAATTTACTCAGAGCTTTAAAGGCTAAAAAAGCTGCTGTTGCAAATGTTTTAATAAAACAAAAAATTTAATTATTTATTTATTTTAATAAATATTTTTACTCTATATTTATAATCCATAATTTCATAAAATTCTTGTTTATTTAATAATTTTGTGTGTGTGTGTTTTTTTATATAGATCTTAATTCCCGTCAAATCATAATTTTACACCAATCACAGACCTCAACATCGTTAGGCTTCCTCTCTCTATGCATGTATGTGTATAGAAACAACATGTAATCGCAATCGTGATATGATATGTGCCATTGTAAATAATCCAAATAGAAACGAAATGATATGCCATAAATTAATGTCGAGATTAAAGTTAATCAACGTTTGTCAAGGATTTGCTTATCGACTGGCCCTCACTGTTCAGACTTAGATTGTCTTGCTATGAGCGCCAGACGAACTGGGAGTCGGTAGAAATTTCAGTTCTTCATCCCAGACTTCTATGGATCAGAGATAGGCCACATATAGACCTGTTTCGCTGTGCTCATTAGTTAGCGGATCATACGCACATTTAATACTATTACCGTTGCTGGTGCTTGGTCGTTTGACCTGAGGGCTTCATTCTCTTGACTGATTGCCATTGCCGCCGCCCCTTTGACGCTGTGATTGATGTGAATTCCTTGATGATGCTCTCCCATACAGGGTCTCCCCGCTCGTTCGATTAAAACAATCAATTTAATTGTTATCACAAGTATAGAGTAGAAGCACCCATAGAACACAGAGCAGAACAAATAAGAAGAATATCTACGTGTACTAAATAAAGCTGGCAAGCGTTGCCTTCCTTTCGTATGTTTACCCACAGAACAACGAGTCGATTGACTTAAAAGACATCAAGTGAGTGTGAGTTTCGATCATGCGAATAAAGGCGAATCAAAGTATATATCAATTTTGTGATACTTTTTCTTTTCTTTGTAAATTTTTTATATTTATATATGTCATAAAAAATGGATTGCCAATATCTGGCGCTACGCTCTGGCTTCCTCATTGATGAACGCTTTCGATATATTTTTTGCCTTTTAAGATAGATCACATAAGAAATAGAATCAATTTTATGCTGAACTCTACTATTTTCAAAATATTTCTCATAGATGTACTTAATATGGTAAAAATGTCACATTCTAGCAATCGATACAAAAAATCAAATTTCGAATTTCTCTTTGATATATTTTGAACAATTTGTAATATTTTACAATTGTGATGAATCAGCTCTGGTGCAATCATTAATCGATTGTTATCGATTTAAATTATCGTCAATAACAATTTTCAGCCCGAACTACATGTCAATTGACAGCGTCATGTTCGGTATCACAAATAGTTGTGCGCATAGATAAGATAAATAGATCTATGTATATGTATTTATAAGCTATATGTAAGTCAATCGTCTGACACACTTCAGCTGTTTTCAGCACTATAACCGGTTGCTAGTAACACGGGAGTAAAGTTTGTGTAAAGTTTGACGCAATTTTATAGTGACAATGGGACAATTATAGCCCCACAGTAACTGAGCGAGTTTTTAGTTGCCGGTCGCTGGTAATTACATGTGTTTTAGTTCACAAGTTGTCATTGTTGTTGCTGTTGCTATTATTGTGGCTGTCGTTGTTGTTGGCGCTATTGTTGTTTAATTGTATCGCAATTTGATAAAGCACAATGTAATCAACACGACAGCAATAAATGGAGGGGCGTTGATCGGTCACAAAAACCTCACAAAAACAAAAAAAAAAGAGATTAAAAATTCATGTTTTATTTTTTGCATTTCACATCGTAACAACACAACATTTTGAGTCATTCACAAATTATTTGTGACAACATGCCATAAACCATCCAAAGTATCATAAATATACCTATGACAGGGTCGACATAATTTAAGGCAACTTGAATCTGAGCTAAGTTTGTAGTTTTTGCTTATAAAATGATCGCAATGCTTTCAAGAATGTAGTGTAGTGTAGTGTATATTCAGTTCATGATACTCTGTACAGCAAACAATTTAATATTTAACTTAGATCTGTATATGGATCTAGCAGATTTCTGTTTTCAAATCATCATCAGTACGAAAAAATCGATATAAAATTTTTGATATTTCACATATGTCTACATACATTTGTCTATATTCGTGATATCCTATATTCCAATAAATTAAATCCATACACGAAGGTCTAACCATTTATCGGTATCAAACTCTATTTATTAGAACATATCCTGAATCTTGTAGTAGGTTTTCTCAGCAAATCTGGCTTATCAAAGATAACGAATACTCTTCCTCTTAAATACATTTCTAGAGTATCTCTTCGTCGGTAAGTTTCCGAGTCATACACTCGTATTCGCTTGCCTGCTAGTAATTGTTAGCCTCTAGATAACTTTTCTATTATTGTAGAGCTCAAATCACAAATACATACGTTATGTTAATTACAATTTCTGTGCCTCTTTCACCTGCGAAGGCGTGAAGGTGCGACTAGGCGTGTTACACTTTTCAACTGCCAGCGCCGGTTGAGCGGTCAATGACTCGCGCACAGAGTTATGATTTATGTGCTGGTTCACAAAACGCGAGCCCATTAGACAGGGCAGGAGGCTGACGAAAATTTGTGTAAATAACATTTATGGCGACAAAACTTGACAATGGTGACTTTGTCACTAAAAGAAAAAAAAAAAACAAATAAATATTCCTTGTCCATATATAGTATAAAAAGTCCTGTATGAAATTATTTCGATAACTGTTTATCTAGATTGTGTGCAGCGTATGATACAGTCGGCTACACCCGACTGCCCTGTTCTGGCTTGAATTTCTTTTGTTTATATTTTTATGATAACCATTGTAATTAAAGTCTTAAAGCTTTTCGGGCTTTTTATTGTAAAAAGCACTTAGTTAACTGTACATCGAGAGTCAGAGTGTTACATATTATTATGTCTGAGACTCCGGGCCTGAACTTGTGTGTTAATAAAAAGAAACAAAACAACTACCGGGAGATGATCAACAGCTTAAAAACAAAATTAAACTAAAACTCTGGGTTAATACCCTTTGCACTGCCATAAACAGTTAAAACTTCAGACTTTTGTCTAACTGTAAAGAAATCTTAAATGAGAAATATTACATCGTTTGCCCACACACAATAAAAAGAACATAATAAAGTGTGTGGAGTTCTCTTTGACCTGTTGTAGTGTTAAGACACCTGCCTGCTGGCTGGACCAATTGTCTGTGTGAAAAGCGCCTTTCTATGCAATTTTCATGATTTCAACTTTGAGGTTGATAGACAATACTGAGTTTTAACAATCAGTACGTCTTTAGTGTGTAATAATAATGAAAGATGACTAATAATACTGAATAATACTAATGAATAATGAGTAATGAATAATAATAATTGACTAATAATATTAAACATTTCATTTTGCTTTTAGGTCGCAACCATAGTCGATCGATGCAATAGGAACGATACAACTATGCTCTTGTCAGGCATTACAATGGGCGTCCTGACGCCTCCGAGTCACAGACAACAGCAAGTTGTCGACTCTCTGGCTCGGTACTGAGCGCAGCAAATGAAGGTGCAACACGTAACCAGTAGCAGGTTGGCCAACTAACTATACAAGCCAGCAGCAGCAGCAGCTGCAGCAACATCTTCAGCTCAATAGCAACTCCTGATAAAGAGCAGCTCCAGCCTCAGCCTCAGCCTCAACCTCAGCCGGCAGCAACAGCCAAACAGGCAAACAAAAATAAAAAAAACCAACTTCGCAGCTTTAACCGAAAATGTTACAAAACTCGAATGCAACAGTCGCCGCAGCAGTGACGCCCAGCACAGCAGCCGCTGCGGCAGCGGCAGCGAACAATGCAGCGATAGCCGCGTCATCGATACAGCCAAAGCTGGTTGTCATACGAAGGCGTCCGAATCAGGGCTTCGGTTTTACGCTGCGTCACTTTATTGCCTATCCACCGGAAGATGATGCCGCCAGCTGGCCACAGGTAAGCGTCTGGAGTGGGCTCGAGTGGGGGGAGGGATCAACTCGGTTCAGAGAGAGCCAGGCGAAAGAGCATGGCCGACTACGTCTGCCAGAGTCAGCCTGCATCTTCAATTAGTCATCGAATTGTGCCTTGCCACTTTTGCTTTTCGCGGTCTGGCAATGCTCAGTTCAGCTCAGTTTAGTTCAGCTCTGCTCCGCCGCCGTCGCCGTCGCAGTTACAGTCACAGTCACATTTGCGCAGTCGCCGCCGTTACGTGAGCGCAGAGCACGCGCCGCTTATTCAAATGGCCATCGCTGCTTTCTTTTTGCTCTTTGCCAAATGTGCCTGAAGTATGCCACACGCCTCACAGAGCTTGCAACGGCAACGGCAACGGCAGCGGCAGCAGGCAGCAGGCAGCAAAAATGATATTTAATTCAATTTTTAAAGATATTTTGATCGAAAATAAACAATTTATATTTACTGCATAACACATAAAATCAATTCAGTTTAATTAACTTCCATGTGCCTTTAATTCTGATAAAAGAAATTTCAATTTCTTATTTTTATAAACAAAAATTGTCGAAATTTATGTAAATTAAATAAATAAAAAATGTATGAGGCAAAAATAAAAATAAAAAAATGCTCTATATTTGTTAATAATCAAAATTAGTAAAAATAATATAAATTACTATATTTTTATAGTTTAAGAAAATAGACCTATGTAATATATATTTATTTACGTATTTAAATTCGTTAACAAAAAATATATATTCAACATTTTTTGAATATATATATTTTTTTAATGTTTAATTGTCTCAAAATATTATTACGATCTTTAAAATATATATATAGTTTTAAAACATCCTTTTATAGCATAGGGTAAATTGGGTTCGGGTGACTTAAGTTGCAATTTTCTCTCTGCCTCTCTTGTGCTCCCACTTCTTACTTACATAGATATAATATATATATATATATATATATATATATATTTAGTCTATATGATATTTTTTGCATTGTATACGAAGCGCGCTCGTTGCGGTCTTTCTCTTCTGCTCTTTTGGGGCCTGACGGCTCTCTGAGCCGCTCTCCTATTTGCCATTAATTATACCCTTTACCAATGAAAATGGAATGAATGCGGGCATATTAGCTTTGTTTTCGAATATGCAAAAGTTGCTATAAAAAGCAAATAAATATTATTAATAATAATCGAAATATATTTATAAATTTTTTTTTATATTTAAAAAAATGAATATTAGGCATTAAATTTTAAATAAATAGAATTGAATATTTTATTAATTAACTAATATTTTTTTTTTATATATTTAAAAAAATTAATATTAGACATTAAATTTTAAATAAATAGAATTGAATATTTTATTAATTAACTAATATTTATGCTATATACAAATTTTTAAATATAAAAAATTGAGTATATATCTCTATATATGTAGAAATATATGCCATAGCTAGCGTATCCGCTAGTCGGCCATGGTGGACTAGAGTAACCTTACTTGTTTTGCTTTTTTGTATATATATATTGTTGTTGTTGTCGTTTCACGTTTTTGTGTTTTTTGTTTTTGCTTTTTACGTTTTGTGTAGGAAGCGACAAACGTTGTCGGCGGCGGCGGCAACGTTGGCGGCAGCAGCGGCGGTGTCGTCGGCTTGGAGCCAACGTCACCAACGTCGCTGCCGCCATACCAAGTGAAAGCGATGGAGACCATTTTCATCAAAGAGGTGCAAGCGAACGGACCGGCTCACTACGCCAATCTACAAACGGGCGACCGGGTGCTAATGGTGAACAACACGCCGATCGCTGGCATTGCCTACAGCACAATTGTGTCGATGATCAAGCAGACGCCAGCGGTGTTGACGCTGCACGTTGTGCCCAAGGAGTGTGATGTGCTGCAAATGGTGAGTGCGCCAAAAACAGAAGCAGAAGCAGGAGCAGAAGCAAAGAAATGAAAAGAAAAGAAAACAAAGCAAAAAACAATGAAATAAAGTAAATGAAATGTGTAAAGATTTTTTTTCTTTTTTCTTTTTTTGATCGAAAAATGCTATCGTAACTAGTTTAACCCTCTAATCCGTTATCCATCATTTGACTGTTCGTCTCTGCAGCACTACACGAGCATTGCCCACACGCCGGAATCGAATCGTTTAACGATGTCCGCACAAGCACAGCCGCCGGTGGCTGGCCACACGACACATTCGCCGGTGCTGCTGGCAAATGCCGGTGCCGCCATCAAGTCGACATTTCCACAGCAACAGTTGATCTCATATCCCGCTGTTGCCGCCGCCAATACATCCTCGACAGCATCCTCTGTGTCGCCAGCGACACCGCTGCACGGCGGCAGTCGCTCCGGCAGCATCACAAGCAATGCCAGCGGCAGTGGACTACCCAGCAACAATAGCCATCATCACCAGCAGCAGCAGTATCCGCAGCGTCATCCGGCGCTCTCAGGCGGCAGCAGCAGCATCGACTTCGGTGACATGGCCCATGGCATGCGTCAGCATCAGCATCAGCAGCAGCTCTACCAGCAGCAACATCATCATCAGCAGCTGCTGTCGAGCAGTTTTATGCGGTAAGTGTAAACTATTTCAACTCACCTGGGCCATTGACGTCAGCGTCAGTGGGTTCCCAAAGCAAAAAACCGGGAACAAGGGGCAACACAGTATAAAGCATGTGTGACAAGTGGAGCGGTGAGCCGGTGAGCCGGTGGCCAGTGGCTGGTGGTTGGTGGTTGGTGGGATACCGAGCAATGGCAGAAACGGCTGTTAATCTTATCAGACGCCAGTTGGCAGGTTGTGGCGACGCTCTGCCCACTGGCGTTTCTCTTTCGCCAAAGCAGCAGAAATGACAGTGTTTAGTGCAATTAGACAGGCCAGCGGTCGTTGCCAACTGGCACAGTGGTTCGCAAATGCCAACTCTATGCTCAGAATACTTCTGCAATAAAAGCATACAAACTTTACACTCACACGCACTCATTATACAGAATATATATGTGTGTGTAGACCTACAGCATTTGGTAGCATGCAAAACACTTAGATTCTTAGCATATCGCAGTGCCAATAAGAAGAGACCATAGCTCTTGATACAGCTCCAGAAGAAACGGTCGTAATATATTACCCTCATAAAGTAGCGAATCTTAAACCAAGACCTCCTCATATCACTTGATAACATATCGAAGATTATATCTCGCGTTAAGCCAAATGCGGCACTTCCTAAATAGTTCTTCAAATCGAATTTGGTTGTTTTCTACTTTACATGCTTTCAACGCGATAACTTAAAATTTTGGTAACGTAAATTTGACAAATTTTTTGAAGAATGAACTATGTGGAACTAAGACTACTATGACTACATAGAGAGGGAGAGAGAGAAATAGAGAGAGGGAGAATGCCGTAGGCAAAAACTAAATATAAATAATAAATAAATATGAATAAAAATTAGATATAAAAATAATACGTCAAAAAAATATATAACAAATAAAATATTAACAAAATAAAAAAATTTAAAGAAATATGGAACATAAATATTAATACAAAAATATAAATAAATGAGTTTAAATAAAAATACAAATAAATAACAAAATATAAATAAAAAATAAATGTTAAATATAGAAAAAAAAAATTAAAAACAAGTGAATATAAATATAAAAATTTTAAATAAAATTTAAATATATATGTATAAATTGTAGAGCAAAATAAAATATAAATGAAAATTAAAGTTTAATAAAAAAAATTTTTTTAAACTACAAATATATAATAATAAATAAATATGCATATAATAAATTAATTAAAATGAACAGCCTAATTTAAATGAAAATAAATATAAATCAATCTATTTTAAACAAAATAAATATGAATGACATTAAATATAAATCAAACATAAAAATGAATCAAAATAATATAAACATAAATAATAAATGAAATTAAATATAAAAATGAAAATATATCAATATATTTAAATGCTGTGAAATATGACATTTATGCTACCAAAATAAACAAACGTAATTGTTTAAGATAAAAAAGTTGTTTTCAAATATTTTTTCCATCATCATTTGCATACTTGGCTTGTGGAGGCATTTAGCCTGTTGCGTACCACTGCCGCCTGCCAATGCTAATAGACGTACATACGTCGGATGTTTCATAAATATTAATTCGCACTTACACACTCTTTCACATACATATATATATATATATATATATATATACAAACTCATTCAGCAAAACAAATTGACAGTTTACTGGCCAACAGCCTTTGGCGCCGTCGCGGTTCCAATGAACTTGATCACTCTGTGTGGCATTTGATTTATGGTGACATCAACAGACTACCTACCTTTAGCTACCCTCCAATACCAATGCACATCAGCAGCTGTGTGTGTGTGTGTGTGTGTGTATGTGTGAATGCATATTGTTTCACTTTCATTAAAAACAAAAACAAAAATTTCAATGCCAGACAAAAGATGGCATTTCGATAATCCGATACTTAAAGTTTGCTAAATAATAATAGCAATTGCTCTAAATGTAATATTAGCTAAGCTCAGCAATAATAATTAAAAACAATTGCAAACTGTTTGCCAGGCAAATGTAATCATGCCACGGGTCCCATATCTCCCATGGCTCAATGCAGCCGGGGGACAAGTTGTTCGCATTTTTCGTCCAGACTTTCGCAGTCATTAATCTACATACATATGCACGTTGTGCACGTTATGTGTACAGGCATCTATGATAATTATGATGATGATGATGTTGCTGTTGTTTATTATGATGATGAGTCGATACTTTGACCGACACACAGACAGGCAAACAGACTGACTGACTATAAAAATTGTAGAACACCACACAACAGATAAATGTGGACGTCGTCTGTGACTACCACACGGTGATTTCATCATCATATTTAATTTTTACCCCATTTATTGCCAAGCTTTTTTTGTAATGCTCGTTCACGATGTGAAAAGAGTATATTAGCTTTGTGCAAAGTCTGTTTGTCAGATCAAGCAGTGAAGTTGAGCTGTTTTGTATAGATGAATATAGATATATAGAAAGATATATGCCACTACTTAGTGTAGAGTATTCCGCAGTCAATGATACCCGGTTGCAGCGTTTTCGCATGTTTCATTGTTGTATTTGTGCATCCATAATTAAGCACAATAGTCATATTAGATATACGCATTACAAAATTTATGTCCATAGTGAACACACATTGTATAAACACAATATATTTATATAAATGATATGTATATATATATATAGTGTTTCTTTTGATATATCCACTCAATTTGACACCATCACTTTATCAGCATTGCTGTCAGCGCGTATTGCAATTGGCTTAGATTAACAAATAGAAACTCTGTTGAGCGATGCTTATCGAAAGTTGGAATCATTCAACTGGGTAACAGGCAAGAGTGAAGAGAGAATAATATTGTAATATATGATTTCATATGAGTTTTGGAAGAGTAGATTTTATATATTTTTATCTATTAATTTTTGATATATTTAAGATTTTCGATTAATATCTAAAAATATAAGAAAACGCCTTTCTATGATACTTTCTTGGAGTGAAGGGCAGAAACCACATTTTGTGAGAGATATTTCTAGGATATTTAGGTTACATAACTTATATAGTGAGCAATTTTTTTTGTTGATTATTTTAGTATTTAGATTTTAAAAAAAAACAGTTACTTTGTGATTTTACAGGCAATGTCTTCTAAGACACTAAAGGCATTTGCCTAGGAAAAATAATTTTCAAAGAAACATTGACAAGAGAAGTATTTTTTAAATATTCAAAGTGAACTTTGAATATATTTTATTTAATTTATTTATTTATTTATTTTTTTTTTTTTTGTATTTTTGCACATGGTTAGACAATCAAAAAAATCTATACACATAATCTTGATTTACATATTTCCAAAAAATATAAGGCTTTCACCCTAGGTTAGCAAACCTCATTGAACTGTAACACAGGCCCACTTCAAATATAATTATATCATATAAAATATATAGAGAAACATTCAAGTTTTAAAATATGAAAACCTATCTACCCACGTCTGGGCACCAGTGCTGCTAACTCTTGAGGTCCTCAACCCGCCAGATCAGTGCATGAAAAACGCCAGAAATAGCTTGATTAACAATTTTTTCTACAATCAAGGTGTAAATCACCCTCATTATGTATATTTTTTTTTCTCCGCCAGACATTTGTATTTTGCCAGCAAATCATGCCAATTTGAATTTTTTGTCACGCTGTTTTGGGTTTCCAAAACGCCAGATCTGACAGGAAAATAGCCAAATTGGCAGCCCTGCTGGGCGCCTATGGAAGCTCATTTAATCTTCGAGTTATCACATATCAGATTATTCATATTTCTCACTCAATTGCTTGGTCTGGGTTAACACCTCGACTGGCTCAGAATCAATTGATCGTATAATGCGTTGTTTTGTTTTGCCCGCTTTTTTCCTGTTGTTTTTCCATCATATTTTGTGCTGTGTTGACTTTTTGCCTGCGTCTTGATTTAGCAATGACGACGAATGCAGTTCAACAAAAATAAACACATGCATAAAAATGCCATTGGCCATTTGGGCATTGGCTACTGGGCGAACTTCCTGTTTTCACTCTTTGTTGTTGTTATGGGGCCCATGTGCATAGGGCAGGCAATCCTCTAGGGAGCGTGATGTGAACCAAACATAGAGTAATTTTTATTTTATTTTAGAAAGTAGCAAAAAAATGAATGATTTGTTCAACTGATTTCGTTTTTTTTTTTTTTTGAATACTTGCTTGTAGCTGTAATATATTATTAAATATAAATCTTGATTGTGAACGCATGTCAATGAAAGTAATCCAGTTTTGAAAACATTTGCTAAAGTTGAATTGATATTTGATCACGTTTCTTCAGCGTCTGTGTAATAAAGTTGAATCTCAACAGTTAATTCAATGTAAATTATATATAGTTAGTTTCTTTATTATGCACATTAGATGCGATTAGCCGACGTAGCACAGGGATAGAAAAAGAAATCTTTGCACTTTTAGCTGCATGTTGACGGTTTGGCACGTGTCGCTGCTGCCATGACTCGAATGTGGCTTGAATTCTTGTTTATTATTAACGTTTATCGTTTCTAATTACGTGCTGGCAACTTGTTGCGAAAAACTTTCGAGCTGAGATAAGTGGCTGACGAGAGACAGTCGACCCGCACCACCCACTTAAGTACACATTTCAAATGGTAGCTTACTGCTTGAGTTGACTTTCTAAATGAGCCACAGCCGATTCCGTTCTTGTCTCATGGTATGGGATGTTGAAATTTCGATTGTACCTCTTTCTTGAAGAAAAGCTGAAACTGAATCGATCAATATGCGTATCGACTCAGTTGTAGTAGTATGAATCCGAATAGCCCCTATCAAGCTCAAGTTTTCGAGATATTCTAGCTTAAAACTTGATTTTAAGTTCTGAAGTATATATTTGATATCTCACAGGAATATATCTATCTATTTTTATATATTATATATATATATATATATATATATATATATATATATATATATATATATATATATATATATATATATTATTTTTTTAAATATTTTTTTTATTGTTTAATATAATGTGAGCAAAAGAAAAACCTTTTTCAATTTTTTTATGATATTTTATTTGTAGAGTCTTATTTCTGATTTTTAAATCTTTTTGGAGAGCTTTGTATTTCAATAAGCAGTTATGTGTTATCTGAAGCGAGATTTAATACAGCTTTGATTCAGCTTGGAGGCTTAAGTCTCTGTGCGTGTGTGTGTATCCATGTGATTAATCCAGCAAACATTGAGGCATTTGGCAAATCAACTGCAACATCATGAAACCAGAAAAAAAAAACATGCATATATAAATTCATGCACATATATGTATATATATATATATATATATTTGCAAACATAGGTGTGTGAGTGTGCGACAGCAACTGAAGCGAATGCATACGAATATTTGTTAACGCTCCATTGTTAAATGATTATGGCAAATTTAATTGAATTTTGTACAGCTCACACACTCACTCACACACACACACAGACACACAGAATGAAGAAGAGGAGAGAAAAACATTTCAATCGCTGTGAATGACAATTCAATTCATTCGCCCAGCACTCGCACACCCAGCGCGACCTTTCCACCCTCCCCGAGCAGTCCAGCGGTGCCGTTATGTCGTGGCCACGCCCACACGCCCAGCTGCATTGTAAGCTGGAGAATTGCCACCTATAGCGACAGCGACAGCGACAGCAACAGCGAGATTCAAATTGAGATTAAGATGTACTAGCTGGCAACTGAAGATGATGCGGCCAAGTCTGGGGCGACTTCAAGATAATGATCGCCATGGAAAGGGAGATGAAGATGAAGATGTAGATAAAGATGATCAAGATGATCGTGCTCGCTTTTACGCATACAGCTAGCTACTCAGACACACATGCACATACATATGTAAATGTATGTAAATTATTGGGCTACTTGAGCCAATGGACCCAATGGTCTGCTCTGTAATTGTATTATGCGTTGGCTCTCATGCTGATCACAAGTCCGTGATCAACTACAAAGCAACAAATACACGAAGCGATCAAGGCAGAGAAAGAGGGGAGAAAGAGCGAGAGAGCAAGGAAATGAGTATTATGAAAGGCCGAAAGAAAGTTTAGCCTTAGCACGCTGAAGACGAAATACTCTTTGTAGTTTACCTACTCAATTACTTATAGATCAGACTTAGCAGTTATATTAGTCTATGCTTAATTCTTCTTCTTAAAATTGTTAATCCTGTTTGCTTTAAGAAAAGTTTTGGTTGCTGCTATGAAACCTGATGCAAAAGGAGTATGGCTATTTATAGGAATACATATAGCAGAACTCCTTAATACAGCAAGGCTAATTATTGTATAACTTTAAAGCTCTTTAAAGATATACAGTTATACCTGTATACATATGTATGGGATTTGTTTATAAGTACTGCTTGACCTTATATCCTTGCGAGCTTTGTTTTGCGTGTACTGAAATTTCAGCAGCATGTTTGATGGATGACTACAATGTTGAAGGCGAACATGAAATAGTCACACACAAACACACACACACACACACAGAGTTTTAGACAGTGGTACTCAACTGCTAAGGCACTTCTTAATTAATATCTAAACTTCTCGTAGAAATCGTGAAGCGTATTGAGCTAAGCTTACAGGCAACGTAATTCAAAAAGTGCCCAAAAACCTTGAAAAAAAAAAGAGAAAAAGAAAAAAAAAGAAAAATTAGCTATTTTAAAGTCTCATCAAATATCAAAATATTATTAAAACTCAAAGCTGACTCCAAAAGTCAACTATGTGAAAATATTTTTAAAATTCCTCTACATACATCTTAAAGTCTCTTGAAATGTCCTTAAATTTATACAAATATTTCAACTTAATATTTGTAAAATACTTCAATTTTTTGTATTATCTATTTTAAAGTCTCATCAAATATCGAAATATTATTGGAACTGAAAACTGACCCCGAAACTGATCTATAAAAATATTTATAAATTTCCTTTATCTCTTAACAATCTTTTAGACACTCCAAATGTCCTTAAATTTAAGCAAATATTTATTGGTTTTTGAACCACTGTGCCTAGTCAAATTTCTGACGAACTTTGGCTGACAATTACATGGGCCAAAAAACACGCTAGAGTTACGTTTTCGAGTGGGCCAAGCAAATATCTGGCCAGACAGATGGGTGTTGCCGATATCGATGAGTGCTCGCACCCGCTTCCCGCTTCCCGCTCCCCATGCCCCATGCCCCATCCCCTTCCCTCTCATTTAGCCACTCAAATAGCCCAGCTCCTGTTTCTATCTTTGATTTTAGGCCCTAATCGAATTTGCTAGTTTCGTGTTCGTCAACAAATCCAACTAGTTGTATACTCTTTTGGCATATGTATATATGTATGTGCATGGGTGTGTGTGTGTGTGTGTGTGTGTGTGAGTGTGAGTGTGTAAGCTTGTGCCATGGCAGCGCATCCATTT